>CM074504.1:23305949-23402808 GCA_037389245.1 Oryzias sinensis
TACATATATGTATAAATATATATAAATGTAGAAATATATATAGTATATAAAAGCTACTTAGACACCACTCAAAGCAATGAAAATCAATATCATGTTGGCGTCGTCGACCTCACCAAGATGGCGTCGCGCTCCGCCAACGCCGGCCAGGCCTCTAAAGCGGGCGTGTCTCCTCTAGTGATATAACTCATTGCAGGCAACATTCTTTTGCGCACGTTGGTACTGTAGTGCAATGAAATTTGGGACTGCCAGATTTGGGACTTTTTTTCTGCCACTACGGGGCCCTGGTGTAGGGAGGGTCGGCTATGCCTCCGACAGCCCTTTGCGCGTTGTAACAGTGACACATACTGTAAAAGAAAGAAAGAGGATCGAGAGAAAACAACAAAAAATAGTGTTTAAAAAAAGCACACAAAGAGAAAAGTCATTGCCAAAAATGCTAAATAACTTAGACTTGGGAGGTTTATTGCTTTTATTGAAGATAATTTGCGGTTTCAAATGTAAGTCTTATCATCATTTTTTCACATCTTTTATTTTTTGTAGTTTTAGTTTCAACAAGCTGCCATCATCATAACACTCCACTGTCCCGAAACTCATGTTGCTCCAGCTCCGCTGAGCCGAAACAGCGCACTTGTCTGCGGCTGCGCGCGCGGGCGGGAGCCCCTCACGCTGATGAGAAGATTGCAGGCAGGCGTGTGCGCACTCCCGAGGACCTGGCAGAAAGCGGAGGAGAGGCGCGCGATGGTAAACAAACATGTTTTAACTGTTGACTAATAACCAAACGTGGCTTTTAATGACGTCCTCTGACTTTTGTATTTTTCATCATTTACTGAACACAAAGTCTCAATTACACTAATTCATATCCGGTCTTTTGGAACCGACATACCCAGAGTAAGCAAGTTCAGGCGGATTTCAGCCAGAGTTCAGGATTAAAGTCAGGGGAGTTTAAACATGCTTTCTGGAATACCCCCAGGAGCTCAAAGGGTGCGTCAAAACAATCATTTTTTCATAAACATAAGTGTGACAAAGCAGCGCGAGCGGACGAAGGAGTGCGCATGGATGTGCCCAGAATGATTGAGTCCCTCATTTCTGCTTCGCGCGCGGAGGTACACACCATTTTCACTGCTAGACTATGGAGGGATTTTGGTGCCATTATTCCAGCAAAACTCACTGTTTTTAGCGTAATACTTTAAATACATTTGTGCTCAAAAGGTTTTTTTGCACTTAAAACAGAAAAATGCTTGCAAGCAATTTTACTCATGAAACTTTAAAATCTGTGAAATGAAAACAAAATGGATTTCGGTCATTTGATTGGCTGGCTTGTGTGGCCTTTTTGTTAGGCAGTGGCCTGCTCTCTTTCCATCACAGAAGAGAGAATTTCTCTCAGGGAATCTTTAAGCGCACACATTTTTCAGTACTTTTCTGTTTCTATTGCCAAATCATTATTTGAGGGCAATTTTTTTTAAGTTTTACACTCAAAGCATGTGCTTGGTATAATGGCACAAAATCCCCCTCACAACAAATGCTGCTTTTCAGGCCGTTTTGCATCTGGCTGTCACTCAACAGGTCGCTGAATCAGAATCTGTTGCTGTGGAATAAACTCACTTCACTTTGGGCATTTTGACTTCACCCACCCTCACCTTGTAACCTATTCTTCTATGAGCCCACCCACAATCAATGATTTGCTGGACATGGAAAGCCAAACTAAATACAAGTGACTAACATCTGATACAAAGCAAACCCCAAAGTGTTTAGAATTGTAGAAAAACTTTCAGTAAACTTAAAACCATTCACTGTATGAGAGAACTGGACTGAGCACCCCCCACCCCACCCCACCCCCACGTTCCAAACACAAATTACCGGGTTGCCATGGAAACCCATTCCATGAAGCTCTCTGCATGGTGTACCTGGGCTGATCTGAAGGTCACATGACATTTGGAGCTCTGCAGCCACTGACTGCAGAAAGTCTGTGACCTCTTGGAGCTTCAGCATCTGCTGACCCCTCTCCATCAGTTTACGTGGTCTACCACTTGGTGGCTGAGCTGCTGTTGTTCCCAAATTCAACATTTTGTTCTGATGAAAAAAATGCCTTCAGGTCATAATTCTGTTAGTAGCTCAAGTCCTTCACTATCTGTGGTTGGTGTACTTTTACTGCAAAGTTTATTTATTATGAAACAGTTTCAAATCACAAATTATGAATCAACAAAAGTAGGAAGGCCAGAAGCTGCTTTTGCTAACATAACAGAAAAATGGCAGATACCTTTCAACATGTGAACAGATTAGTTAGAAGACACGTGTGCACAGATGCCTGTAGATGTATTATTTCTGTGTTTGTGTAGGTCTGTGTTTCTGCGTGTTGATCTGTGTTTGCCTCTCAGTTGGAGGTGCAGGTGGAAAACTGTCTGGCACATGCAGACCTGGCTCGTCTGGTGTTGATACTCCGCTCCGAGGGTCTCAGCAGAACCACACTGGTCAGGATGGATCAGCTGGTTGCCGAGGTAACGAGTTTGGTGATGCTCTGAGGGATGCTGAAGAAAGTTGTTGGTGATTTGCTGATTTTGATGTTCTCACCCTGATCTTTGTTTTAGGATTTGGGTCAGTGCCATTTTGGCAGAGTTCTGCTTGTGTTAAAGTCTTTTTACATTCTGTCAAGTAACACAGATGAACTACTGGAGCTTCTTGACAGCGGACTGACCGGGAAGGTGATCATTTTCATTTATTTATATATTTTTAAACCTTTTATTTAACCAGGAAATCCTATTGAAATGAAAAACCTCTTATCCAAGGGAGTCCTGGCCAAGAGGCAGCATATTTCAAGTAATGGGAGCAGAGCTCTGTGCAGCAAATGGAACAGAAAGCAACAGCTGGTCTTTAGATCTTAAGGAATGAGATTCCACACTTCTCCTTCGGATTAAGGAACAAATGTAGGGATGCAGTAATCCAAGCAAAGGCTTGTAAATAAAAGTGTACCAATGTTCTGCCTCCTAGTGGCCAGAGAAGACTCTTGTACTCTGGAACACAAGTCACAATGATGCGTCATGGATCTACAGTTGGTAATGAACCTCAGGGAAGCATGATGCATGGTTCAACCGTTTGGAGACATGAAGACGAGTCATTCATATACAGAATATCACCATAATCCAGCACAGATAAAAAAAAGTTGCAGCGACAAGACGCTTTTCTACTTCAAAAGAAAAACGCAACTTATTACGGAGGAAAAAGTTTAAGTTTGAGTTTTTTTAAAAAAAGTTTTTCTATGTGAGGTGTAAAGGTGAGGGAGTCATCAATCCAGACACCAAGGTACTTGTATTTGTGAACCACATCGATGACATTTCCATCCAATGTGGAAACCATTGGTATATTTTCAGGGACCTTCTTGTCAGCACTGAGAATTTATTTTAACAGAATAAGTGAATGCTGAACAGCAACAAAAACTTTCTTTGGGGTTTCAATCACCTGAGCAAGAGATGATCCATAACAGTAATGAACCGTGTCATCAGCATAAAAATGCAGATTAGCATAATTTGACCCAAGTCATAGTACAAAATAAACAGTACGGGCCCAGACCAGAACTGAGCCCTGTGGCACCCCCCTGTGGACAGTAACAATTTTTGAGCAGAGAGCTTTGCATTGGCTCTCATGCAACTGCATGCTCTGACAATCCAAAGCTGAATAATCTGGGTCAACGGTGTCAAAAGCTTTGGACAAATGTAAAAAAAAAGTGATACACAGTACACTTTTGTGCCAACAATTTCATTTATCACCCTCATGGTTGCTGTGTTTGTTCTGTGCTTTTTTTACATTTAGAGAGAATTTTTAGAGTAAAGGAACTCTCTGAACTGGTCCCAGTCTAAGGATTCCAGAATTACAGATAAAACACATGAATTTGATATTGGCCTGTAGTTTCTCAGCCCAGATGGATCACCTCCTTTTTAATAAAGGCAAAACAAAAGATGATTTCCAAACTGATGGAATATTTTGGGTTTTATTGAAATATTAAAAAGAATTGTTAGTGATTCTGCAGTAAAATCTGCTGCCAGTTTAATAAAGTAAGGCTCCATGAAGTCTGGCCCAGGAGGTTTTCTGTGATCCAATACCTGTAACCCTTGTGCTATCCTAGGACTTTAACATTGGGAGTTGGGTCATCTAGACCCACTAGACAGTGCTCTGAACCTTTTTCTTCAATGATGTGTGATCTTCACTGGTTCTCATTCATTCATGAAGGAATGAATGAAAAACAGGGGTTAAAGCTTTATGCACTTCATACACATTAAAAGGATCAAAGTTAAATGGGTCCCTCTATCCCAAATGTTTATCTCCATCATTTAAGGGGTGGGGGCATGAATGGGATTTGGGGTTCTAATTTTTATATTATTGCGCTTGTTTTGTTCTGGTGTTAAGCACTTTGTGTTATGTTTTACATGAAAGCGCTTAATAAATAAAGTTTGATTCGATTAACCTGTTTAGTGATTTGACTAGTTAGACTGATGTCAGCTGGGTGTCACCTGGTTGTTTGTTGTCTTTATTTCTGAAGCTGCAGGTTTCACTCTGACACTCTTAAACCTTTTGAACAGTAGCACGTTTGTGTTCATTTTTTGTCCAAGTGCTTTCCCAGATCTCCTGAAGATCCAGGAGATGTCACACCAGAATCGTCTCAGCTCCAGAATGATTCTTGTCCCCCTGTAATCTGTTCCCTACAGAAATAATCCAATTATTATTTATTATTTTATTGTATTTATCCTACAATGGTAAATTTGTTCTCTGCATTTGACCCATCCGCTGGGGGAGCAGTGAACTGCAGCCGAACCGCGTTAAGGGTCTTGCCCAGGAGCCCTCACTGGGTGATGTTAATTGCTCGCCATTGATATGGTAATCGATATGGTAATTTCCCCTCTGGGAATCAAACCTGGTTCCCTGTGTGGTAGCCTCTCACCTTACCAACCGAGCTACCTTGCTCAGTTTGGCCAAAGCTTTGTTTCTTCCAGTGTCTTTTCTTCATGTTCACTCGCTTGTTTTTCTGCAGGTGGTGCAGTGGTTTCAAACAGTTGAAGAGCTGCTGACCTCTGACCTCCACAGAGGCTCTGCCTCTCTGATGAACCTTGTAGAAGAGTTCTTTGACTTCTTTCTGGTAAGCACCTTCTAGCTCTCTGCCTTTACAGAATGAATGTGTCTGATGATGGAGAGCCTAATTGAACCAAGAGCCTCCATGAGGTTCAGGTCTACAAAGAGCCTCCATTAGGTTGGCATAGTGCAGATTTTAAACTAAACATTTGATTGTTTTTAAATTTGTTTATATAATTATGCAAAGCACTTTGAGTGACCTGAGTTGCAAAAGTGCTGTATAAATAAAGTTTGATTTGATTTGATCTAAAGCATTGACTGTATACGAGAACGGCAGAGAAGCTTAGATGAAATCCACCAATAGGATAATTAACAAGACTAGCCTAATTAAGTGCAAACCTCCATTAGCCAAATGTTGCTCCAAATTGTACTCCTCCAACAGTACATTTGCTCGTATTTGGTGCCTTAAGTGTTAATTTTGGACACCGCCTGCATTGTTTTATACTTGGAGTCTTTTTCCTCTTTCTAAAGCGGACGCTGATGTTTCCTTTGATCTATTGTCCATTTTCCACAACCTCGAATAGACTTTTACGTTTGTCAAACACCCAAAGTTAAGATGAAATAGATGATGAAAAAAAATCACTTTGCTGCAAACTCTTGTCTATTTTTTCTGTAAGGGGAAAAAAAAACTGGCAATGTTTTTTTGTCTTTTTCTACAAGATTGCGCCCTGGGCAGCCGCCCACGTTGCCTATAGGATAAACAATCTAAGTATTCGAAATGCTGCACAGCCTTCGCCCACGATTGGCCGGGATAGGCTCCGGCAGCCCTGTGACCACAAAAGGGACAAAACGGTTTAGAGAATGAATAAATGAGGCTCAAGTAATCCTAAAGTTCAGAGGGGAGACTGCAATAGGATTAAATCAAACGCATTGGCGTTCTGGCGTGGAGAAGTGATGGTTCTCTAAAGAGCTAAATTTTAGAAATGCTGGTACTGAGCTCAGGTGAGTACCGGCCCACTTAAAGCACTGCAGGCCAGCACTGCCTCCCTTGACCACACTTCCCTGCTGCACATTACTATTGAAGGTCACCTTCCAGATTCTGATCAGCCGTGGTCCATCTGGGTGGATATGGGTTTGTTCAGAAACAAGCAAGACAGATCAGCCCCAGCAATCTAGCTTTATTATCGCCATCACTCTAATATTGATAATCATGTTTATTATCATTTAACACCATGGTTATCACTTGAATAATCATTACTATCATACATCATGTGTTTATCCAATGACAAATAATCAAGTGTCAAAGTTCTACAACAATCAAACAAGAACAAGCAAGTGATTTATTATTGTGATTTATTATTGTGAAAGCAAAAATCACATCTTCTAGATCATTTTACATTGAGCAGGTAAGTCACATGAACAAGTATGGCCCTTGCTGCTGGTGAGCTGTTCAAGACATTTGTCGTGTTCACATGTGCAAATCATTCCATGTGTCTGACAGCTGGGACTAAAAGAGATTAAAGTTTAGGTTTCAAGTAAATTTATGGACAGTGAAATTTTTTTTTCTTTTTTACATTAAATTTAGTATTAAAATAACTGTCCAGTGCTTCTTAACCTCTGAACTTCAATCGGCACAGATGTTGGAACATTGGCAAAATAATTTGATATTTGATTTCATTATTAATTCTAGTTAATACAAACAAAAACAATTACAGATTTATCAAGTTCTTTACAGAAAAAAATGAAATGCATTGTTAAATAACAACAAACAAAGACATTTAAATCACATTTGTTTAATCTAACATAGCGATCATTAAAGTTAAGTCGACTTTGATTTATTGCTTAAAAGAAGTGGGAAGAAGCAAATTTATATAATCCCAACCCTACTGAGTTAATTTAGTTTATAGTTTAACAAACTGTTAAAATCCGCTTCTGATCCAAAAGATTCTTTTCAAGTTACAAAATCCAGTGCCTATTAATGATTGATTATCTTCAGAAAACATTCATCCATGATTACAGTAAACAGTTACATGAATCATACATCATATGACAGATATGCAATACTCACTGATCACAATCATATTAGCATTTCATTAAATCCAAACATCATTGCTACTAATTGCAGATCCAGTTATCAAGTAACGTCGAGTGCTTATTGATTATCCTCAAAGAATTCTTACATCTTTTCAGTAAACATTAACACTTCACACTTTAGATAACTGATATGTAAAAATCCTTGATTACCATTAGAACACACGATCACATTAAACCCCGATTTATTGCTACACATTGCAGATCAAGTAAAGAAAATCAGATGTAATTCAGTGATCAACATTGCACATTACAATGTAATACTCATTGGTTGTAATGAAAAGATCTTTGATTATTTCACCACCATCAAATCCACACAGGTGTTTGAATTTTATTCAAACACCTGTGTGGAATTTCACCAGCTTCATATCTATATCCTCACAATCCTTTGGGGTTTTTACTCTTGAATTTATCTACAATTGATATCAGCTCATTTTCGTTCACATCAGAGAGAAAGATTGAGTTTAGGATCATTTCGATGGGTGGGTTATTGTGTTTGCTAGTTTTGTATTTTAGAATTTCTGCTGCCAACTCTGGACCCACATTTACAAAGTAGTTATTGAGACCGTTTGCTGCTTCATTGATGTCATAGCTTTGACCCTTCTCATCTGTAAAGTAATCTGGATAAGTTCGCTTTTTTGTCCCATTTTTAATGATGTTATTTAATATTTCCCCTAACTCGCTTTATGTTGTATTTATTTCCATTCAGTAGATTATTGAAGTACACTTTTTTACTGTAACGTGTTATTTCAGTTAGTTTATTTTTATATGACTTATGTCTTTGTTCATTTTCTCTTGTCCTCTGTTTTAAGAATTTTTTATACAGGTTATTTTTCTTTTTACAAGCATTTTGTAGACCGGTGGTTAACCAAGGGCATTTGGCATATTTGTTCTTGAATTTATAAATTGGACAGTTCTTATTGTAAAGTGAGCTTAATATTTCTAAAAACACTTATAAGCGATATTGACATCTTTCTCTCTGTACACAGAGTTCCAGTTTTGTCTGGATAAGTCATTATTTAGAACATTCATGGTTTTTTCATTTCTTAACCTTGTGTAGACTGGCTCTTTTATAGTTTTCTTTGTCTTCACATTGATGTAAAAAAGTGCACAAACTGGTAAATGATCAGTTATGTCACATGTCATTAGTCCACTCATATGAGTGTATTCTATATTATTTGTAAAAATATTATTAATAAGAGTAGCACTTTGAGTAGTGATTCTGCTGGGTCTTGTTATGGTTGGATAGAAAATGATTCCATACATTCTGCTGATAAAGTCGTTGGTTGCTTTATGTTTGCTGGGGTTTATCAGATCGATATTGAAGTCTCCGCAGATGTATAATATTTTGTTATTTAGAGAGGTAAATATCTTTTCCATCCAGTCACTGAACACTTTTAAGCTTGACCCTGGCGACCTATAAACACTGCTTGACATTTTTCCCTGAATCGTTACATATTTCAATTGTGAGACATTCCAGTATTCCATCCACTGCAACTGACAATTTATCAATTACTGTAAACTTAGTATTTTTTTCACATATATTGCAACTACTCCACCTTTTTTGTTTACTCTGTTCACATAGTTAAGTTCATAGTTTTCCAATTCAAAGACAGCGTCCTCGTCGCGGCTGAACCAAGTTTCAGTTATTGTTATGATATCAAAGGAATGTTCCATATTCTGTACATAGTCCTTGCTTTTTTTCAAAGTTTGTATACTATGAATGATTGACAGCTTTCCGTCTGGGTTAATAGAGTTTTAAAGTAATCAATGCTGTAATATTTGCAGTGTATATTAACAGTGGAAACAAATTGATCAGGGTCGATGTTTTGCAGATTGTTGTCATTATCACTGAATATTTGAAGGTCGGTTTGCTCACCATTCAGATCTCTCTGACAGGTTGTAGTTGCAGGTGACTGTTAAAAAAAAGTGTTTTTCGTCTCCTCGTCTCCTCACCTCGTAAGACCAGCATCTTCACGTATCTCTTGTTTAGACCACAGTGGGTAAATATTTTTCCAAATCTTTCATGCTTTTGATAAGAATAACCTTGGACTGCTCAGGGAGCCACAGAATTTGGCATACATTTTGCAGTCTTTTACCCAGGTTCCTTAAGTTTTCCCCAGCTTTTTCAAATAACGTGCTGTTCTGGCGATGTCGGCGTTCCGTGAGTTGTCATTCGTGGAAACGTTGGTTACCTTCAGATTTCTTCCTTGCTTCAATAAAGCTGCTTTGTGTTACTGATTAAAAAACTTTAAGAGGATTGCTGGTTTGTCTCTTCTCCTGGGGAGCTGTCTGCAGACCTCCACATTGTTTGAGTCCAGAGAAATTCCTTTGGACTTTAGGAACTCCTCCACCTGTTTGTCCACAGAGGTTGTCTCAGCGATCAGATTTAACCAACAGGTGAACATGACTTAAAATACGATACAACAAAGCCAATCTGGGATAACTGCTTCCAAGCCAATGATGATGACAGAAAGCTATCAGTCAATAGTAGTTGATCAAAGGATGAATTGTCCATTCAAACCAGTTTTGGTGGAGGGGAGTGGGGGGACTTGATCTGGTTGTTGTTCATTTGAGAGACGAGATTCACTTTGTACTTGAGTTAGAAGCTACTTGGGGCTGTAGAAAGAGTCTTGACTGAACATTTTTGCAGTTTCCATCAAGTTTTAGTAGTTGGTAGCTTTGGTGTCTCATTGAGAGGAAACAGTCTTTCCAACAAGACCCAATAAAGCAAATGTAGATGGGAAGGCAAAGTCAAGTCTAGTTCATGGAGAATCAGCGGTACAACATATGAAGCTCAAAAGACTTTCAGGAGTCAGTGGTCCCACTCCAGTGGTTAGGATCCTGTTGAGCTCAAGCTTCATTCCTGATTTGGTGAATTAGGGTGAGGGGTTTCTTTTTGATCTTTTTTCATGAAATGCTTGTTTTTCTTTTTAGAAACTAGTCTACCGTAGTTGAATTATCTCAGCAGCTCCAGAATTGACACAAAGTCCAGCATGAAGTGGATGTGCAAATTTGGTTTCGACTCTATGGAGTAGTGTTCTGGTTTCAGCGACACTGTAAAAACACAGAATTCCTGCCTTGTAATCCAGGTACACTCCCACTCTGGATGATGGAGAGCTTGTCAGGTCAGTGTACATGCTGTTGTGTATGAATTTGTTATTGTGACAGTATAAAGCCCAAGACTTGTCGTTCTCTCCAAATCCACTTCCTTGTCCTTTTCTGTTGATGTTGTTGTATGAAACGGCCACTGAAACCATCCCGTTCCACTCCACCTCCCAGTAACAACGGCCAGTAAGACTCTCTCGGCTTAGAACCTGGAACTGATCTGCAAACCTCTCTCCGTGGTTAAAGAGCCTCTGCTTTTTCTTCTCACGAGTTACTCTTCTATTCTCCCCAGAAAGTGTCAAAGATTTGTTCATAGTGTTTGGATCCAGTGTGATTTGGCAGGAATATTGTAGGAAGTCTGTTGTTGTTTTTGGCTCATGTGGTGATAGGTAAACTGGAGTAGCGTGTAAAGGCATAGTCTCTTTGCGTGGCGGGTTGATTGCAAATGGTAGACGGTCATCTGGAGATTTTGATGATGGTTGAGCTGATGGGGAAGTACTATGTTTCTTTGAGTAAGAGGAAGCTGTAGAGCACTCTGAATCCATGGGTTTCTTTGGATACTGGTCAATTGAAGCCAAGGGTAGGGGAGCTGCAGACTCCGGTGACATGCGAGGAAGATCTGAACATGTCACAGATTCTTGTCCGAATAGGTAAAGTTGAGCCCAAGAGCCAGAGAACCCATTTTGTGATTGGGTAATTGGAGTCACTGGTGATATCTTAAGGTCATCACTTGATGAGTGAGCAGGACTGGGCCATGAAGCGATGGATTCCCCTTTGGGCTCAAAACCCTGTGAAGAGTAAGCTGGTGGTGGTAAAGTTTTGGGTTCATCTGGGGTCGAGCAAAGAGAGGAATGTGCTAAAGATATCTTGGGTGCTAAATGACAAGCTAGCATTGAATTTAAGGTATCCTCATTCTCATGTGTTAGTAAAACATCCACTTCAGACTGTGAGATTTTGGTCCACTCTTGCTTCAGGACATCATGGAACTTCTGTGTTATCTCAAAGACAGCAGCCGTTAGCCTCTCAAAGTACGTCAGGGGCCGGCTCTTGATGTTGGGGAGGTCTGTGAAGGTGTTGATTGAAGACAGTAAAGGGAAATTCAGCAGAAACTGGTTATTGTCCTCTGTGTTTAAAAGCTTCTCCATTTCTAGGTCTTTCTTTCTCAAATCAGTTATCTCCTGCTGGAGCATTTTCTGAACCTTTTCAGCTCGACTCACCTCAGTTTGTTGGCTGGATCTGATGGTCTGCTGAACTTCAGAGATTCTTATCTTCAAAAGTTGAAGGAAGTGATTGAAAGCTGTCTGACTGTCTCTATCTGCTCCGTCAGCAGATGTGTTGATAGCTTCCACCTCAATCTTCAGCATCTTTATCTCTGCTTCCCTGTTCTGGATGCTCTCCTGGATGAGTTTCCGGTTAAGCCTGAGCTCTTCCTGCTTGCTGGTCCTTTCCATTACAGCTGAGATGGTATTGTGACCTTGATGGTTTTCCACTGAGCAGTGATAACAGATGAGTTCTTGATCGCTGCGACAGAAGATCTCCTTTGTGCTGTTGTGAAGAGAGCAGATGTTCTCCTGAATGTTTGGAGAGGCTTCCACAAGCTTATGCTTCTGGAAGGTTGGGGATTCATAGTGAGGCTGCAGGTGGAGCTCACAGTAAGAGACCAGACACTGCAAACAGGACTTGATGGCTTTTAGTTTCCTACCGGTGCAGAAATCACAGGCCACATCTCCTGGTCCTGCTGAGCGGTCAGAATGAGGAGCTTCTTGACCTCCAGTCCTCTTCAGGTCTTCGACTAGACCTGCCAACACCGTGTTCTTCCTCAGGGCTGGTCTTGGTTGAAAGGTATGTCGGCACTCGGGACAACTGTAAATCATCCTAAAGTCTTCTACATTCCAGTGGCTTTCGATGCAGCTCATGCAGTAACTGTGTCCACATGGGATGGTCACTGGCTCCTTTAGCAAATCAAGACAGATGGAGCAGGTGAACTTGCTTTCGTCGAGCTGAAACTGAGCCATTTCTGCGGGTGAAATCTCAGCTCAGTGCTTGCAGTCGTTTGTTGGAACAGTGACGGACTAATAAGGAAATGTTTTTCCTGAGCTCTGGAGTAGAAACCAGAGGGAGGAGTTTACAGGTCAGACTTCATTCCTTTTAGTGAAGCAACATGGTTAGATGTGATCACTGGGAGAATACTACGAAAGAATAAATCTGTAGATTTCCCTCTTGTGTGTTTTTGGATGTTCATTTGTGTATATATGTGTGTGTTTGTGTGTCCAAACACGTAGGTGGTGTGTGCGAGCGCCTAGCATGACGATGTCTGTTAGCACATCGCTAACATGATTTAGAAACGCTGTGGTGATTTTACCCGGACACAGAACGATGGAGACAATGAAGGAAATGCTGAAGAATTTCCCCTGAATTCCAGTCTGACCTGTTTGATGAGTCCTCAACCTCAGTGTTATCTGCATTATCACTTTTCATTGTGTCCTGAAGCTTTGAATGTTTTATAAATGACCTTAATATATAAAAATCTAACATTTTATCTTGAGTGTAGAAAGAAATGGTCCCAGCCTTCGATCCAGCAGTGAAGTGTCAGCATTCGTAGTTCTCATGTCCTCCTTTGCTGCTGCTCTCATCCCTGTAGCCTCCTGATACAGCTCCAGCTTCCTCCACCTGACTGTTGGGAATGTTCTGCTGTCATTTGTCATTGTGTTTTCTTGGTTACTTGGATTTCAGTCAAAAGTCAAAACCTGAAGAATGAATCACAAAATACTGTCGATGGTTCTGAGTGTTTGCTTTCTGTTCCAGCTCCTGGGTCAGGCATGTCGTCCAGGTTGGTGTCTAAGCTGTTTTTTAGGTCCTGCCTTATCTTCATGTTTGCAGTGTCTCACCCCTGGCTGTTTTACAGTGAGTCAGCTGTCTGTGATTCTTCTTCAGCTGGCTCATCTGGCTCTGGAGCCAGAAGTTCACTTCCCGTTGAGACTGGAGGTAACACAACAAACACCCCGACATTTGTTTTCTGATTGCTGCTCTCTGGTTGTCAACTTTCATTAGTTCCAGGTTCTTGCTAATTCTGCTGTTAGAAGTGGGCTTTCCTCTTATTGCAGGCCATCCGAACCTTCAACAACATCCTGGAATCTATGAGCCGAGAACAAAGGAGGTTGATTCAGCATGAGCAAAACCAGATTCAACTCCTGTGAGGAACTCGCAGGCCACCCTTTCACTGCTGCACAAAAAGATTTCTTACGATTAAATGAGACATTCAGTGACTAAAAATAAAACCTTATCGGGTGTTTTTTTTCTTTTCCTGCTGTCTTCTGTTTACATGCCTGACAGGTTCCAGCTTGCAGCAGCAGTTCTGACAGCCGGAGGTGAGTTTTTTATGAGTAGGGTCTTTCTTGCAGGGGGACATCATTGGAGCGCAAATGAAACAGCCAGACGTTCATGAACATCAGTGGCTTTGTGCGTCTGCAGATCTAATCTCTGCTCTTCAGCCCTTTAACGCCGCAGCTTTAGCTCCATTGTTGGTGTTCTTTAAGCTATCAAAATTTTGAACCAAATTCTCAATGTGATTTAATCAGGTTCTGAAGCTGAGAAAAGCAGCTTTGCGCTGATATGCAACACTTTTCAGTAAAGTGTTTATGCATTTAACACAAACCAGCTGGTTTTGATCCAGAGGAAAGCGACTTTGCATTTAACGCAATGTTGCAAGCTGCTTTGCTTTGCGTCAGAATCTTTTGGAATCAAATTCTTTGCATGAACAATTATAGATTTCCAGTAGTTCAAAGAGCGTGTTATGTTGCTGTTGCCAGTAACAGCACCAGTGTTGAAGGGTTAAAGCCTCGACAAAAAGGGTGTCTGCAAGAAAAACGTGTTTTTTAAAGTATTCAAATCAAACGCTAAAGATAAACGCGGACATTTTCTGAATATGTGTTGGAATCTATGGATGGAGGCTGTTGACTGCAGGGTGTTGAAAACAAGCAAAACCAAAGACAAGCCCCCAAATATTTGTAATGCTCTTTTTCCTGGAATGCCGGCCAGGCTCGCCCTGAAGACATGGAACAGAACTTTTCTCTTGTTCTCTTTGGTGCCAGACTATGAACTACAGGTCAGCCTGTCAGAGGCTTTGTGCCGTCTGACTCCTCGCAGAGACAGAGAACAGAGATCTATTCAGTGGTTCTCCAGCTGTGAGGTCAGCAGAGCTTTCTGTGACATCAGAGATGCAGACTTTGAGGTGGTAGGTGTCTCTCTAGTCTGTCTGAATGTCAGAGTGCCTGTCTGTGTCTGACCTGGGTGTCTGTCTGTTCAGGACTGCCGACGCTTCCTGAACTTTGTCAATGGTTGCCATGGAGACCAGAGCAGGTAGAAGCTCCTAACCCCCCTGTTGTTCCTTATGGCCCTTTCCAGCCGTGATGGACATACGTCCATATTTGAAAAGTTATCCTCTAAATGGTGGAAATTGCCAACTTTGGTTGTTTTCCGTGTGACTGTTCTGTCAGGATTTATACCTTTGCTTGCCAGCGAGCATTTCTTGGCTCTACTCAGGTAAAACCTTAACTCTTTCTTTGTCAGAAATTATGTTTTGACTGTGACCACGATTGTATCCCGTTTTCTTCCACAGCTTTTCTGTCCAAAAGATGAAAAACTGGACAGTTTCTGGATTGATTTCAACATGGGTTCAGGATGTCTCAGCTTCTTCATTGATGATCCCCAGGTCTGAACTCAACAGCTGGATTGTTTCTTGTTGTACTTTTCCACTTAACAGGCTCTCAGCCATGTTGGAGATAGATCACGGTTTGTCAATCTCCATCATGTTGGTTAATCTACAAAGGATAGTCACCTCCAGTGGTTCTAAAAGATTCTCTCCTGATTACAGACAAGCATCATCTGTATTCAGCATAGTTTACTTCTAAATAGAGCTGTGACGGTGTGGGATTTTTGACAACCGCAGTGATGAACCAGCACCCCCGCGAAACACGAAATCTCCTGGCAGCCGTGAAACTTCAGTTGTAGAATGAGGATGCGTTTCTGAAACCGTGCGCCTGTGTGTGAGAAGAGTGAGCTGCGTGCAGCTTCGAGGGAGTGAGAGGCGCGGCTCAGGGAGTGAAGGAGAACAGTAATTAAAGGTTTCCCATAGAAACCCTTGAAGTCTGAACACAGGACTAGCAGAAAAAGTAAATTATCAACAAAGATGAATGTGTCTGTGTTTATTATAGTTCCAATCATGCACCATATGCAGAACTTACAAAAGAAAACGTGGTGATGAGCTCATCACCACGGTGATGCGTTTATCGTCACTCTCCTACTTCTAAATGCATAAAAAATCCACCATAACAGATTGAAATGATGTCTAGATCTTCCTCTCATTCAGAGATGTGAAATTGGTGGCAACTGTTTCAGTAAGGATGCCAACATCTCCCTTTCCCACCTCCTCAACCCTTAAGAGAACATGGATGTTCACAGACCGGCATGAATAGAATCTGTCCAGAAATTTCTGGCTCTGCTGCGCCAGGGGGCCGAGCACGGGGCAGGAGAGCCCCCAACCCCAGACAAGCAGCCCACAACCTTGGAGTCCTGAGCACAAACCAGGGCCGCCCAAGGAGCATCCAACCTCCAGGAAGTCCAGTTGAGAGCAAGGCAGGGGGCCAATCCCCCCCCCCTCACCCAAGAGGACATCAATGATTGGCTGCAGACCCTGTCAATTGATTTCCAAATCTGCATCAATCCTTTTTAGCGAACAGATCTAACTCCAACACTCCATCGGAAAAGCTAGTTACAAAGAGCTAAACTTTCATATATTCTACATCTGCAGTGTTGACGTTAACATCCTTCACCTAACAGAAGTCTGATGTGACCCATGATGCACAGGGATCTTCCCTGGGTTTCTCTGCCTCACAGTGGGGGGAGACTTGCTGGGTTTGGGCCAAAAACTGGTAATAAATAAGGTTATAGGAGGAAACATAATCTGCAAACCTCTAGTGTCACCAGCTTTTTGAAGATTGGTGATTGGGAAGTTCCGAAGGCTAATCTGGTAGAGATCTTTATCCTGGGTATTGGTTTACACTCAGCTGATCATCCAAGGCAAAATGAACCTTTTCATGTGTCTTATATGGGTACATCCATTTATGTCTATTCCAGGGATTTCTGTGGGGGACGGTCCACCTGCTTCGGGAGGAGGTGAACCATTACAGCATCAAAGTCCAACAGGAAGGTAAGGAGTCAGTTCTCAGAAATGTTCTTTTTTCCTTATGGGGGGAAGTGATTCAGTTCAACAAAATGTATTGTTGAGAGATGAATGAAGACGTGAGAAACTGTTGAGGTGGGGGGCTGATGTGGGATGCCTAGCCCTTTCATTGCAGTCAGGCATTTCAGGCTGATGTTCCACAGCAGGTAGGATTTCTATCAGTTCTTGGTTTCCATGTGAAAGTGGGATGTACAGTCTCTAGTTTCTGGTTGCCATGACAAAGCCTTTAAGTGTATGTCTTGCACTGCTCAGAATTGGTCACCTCTTTGCCTGTTAAAGACACTGGTGTCTACCTTCCTTCTAAACAAGTGATGTTGTGAAGTTTGTGACTGTGAGGGACTGACCTTTTCAGCATCAGATTTACTCAGTTATGAACCCAATTTATTTACCAACTACTGAATCTATTTCATATCTCATAGCACTATTCTTTCCACACACATAGCAGGTTTAAATTGGGCCAAGAAAAAATTTAAATTCATAGCTGTTCAGTATTCTTCCTAAAAAACACCAAGATGAATGATCAACAGACTAGAACAGAAACGGAGCCATAGAGGATGGAATCTCTCTCGCTTTCACTCTCTCACTCACATACTCCTCATGGAGAAGATGACTCTCTGAACCAGGACTCCACCCACTCGCCTGTTTCCTGGATCAAAGACTTCCTCACAAACACACCACAGACAGTCAAACCAGAACCCAAATTCTCCTCCACCTGGATGTTGAGCACAGGGATGTGTGCTGAGTCCTCTGCTGTACACACTCTGCACAGCAGACTGCAGACCAGCCCACACCAGCAACACCATAGTGAAGTTTGCAGACGACACTACTGTGGTGGGGCTGATCTCTGGTAATGATGAGACGGCCTACAGAGACGAAGTCATGAAGCTGTCTAGGTGGTGTCAGGCTAATAACCTCATCATGAACACCATTTTTGATTATAATATGATTGCTATTATTCAAACCTATAGAAATCATTTTTTTAACATTGGTCACTGGGTAAATATTTATCATTAACATACATATCTTATGATGTCACACTGTGGATGGGGGAGGAGGTATAGTCTGCACCCCCCAGCTCCCACAAGGGATATGAGATTCCCTGGCCAGAATGGAATCCCATTGTAGCTGCAGGGATCCTTCCATCAGGTCCTCAATCTGTAGGAAAAATCCCAGAAGGAACTCAGCCACTCCAAATGATTCTAAGTAGCACATTTCTCTGAACGTCTTGGCTCATCTGTGAACTCATCTTCACTTTGACTAAAGCCTCTGTTCACAGAACATTTAATCACGGTGCATCTGTGAACCTTCTGTGTTTCTGGTCAGCTCCATCTGCACCACAAATCAGTTGTCTCCCATTTACGTACTGGCACACAAAACCCTGTTACTGAAGAGGCCTGACTTCCAACATCTTTCTTCTTCCGTTCTCTTGGTGGACCTGGGCAGAGACGGTCCTCACAGTCGAGCTGAATAGTCCCATCATACTTCACAACTGCAGAAGTCATACGGTGGAACTGAGCTTCAGCTCCAAGCATCACATGGACTTGGAGGAGGCTGTTGGGAAAGTTTTCCAGGTATTTGTGAATTTTCAAGTCGAATAGGCGTTGCATTAAAACACTTTAAAAAATACAAGGATTCATAGATGCTGGGGAGGATTTCCAGCCCTGCAGGTCTCATGAAAGTGACTCACATACTTCCTGTAGCAAAAAAAATCTCTGCAGATCCATTTGTTGGGCGTGTAACAGTCTGAAACAATCTGCCTTGGTGACTGTGGGATGTCATTGTGCTTAGCAGAGGTGTGGAGGGGGGTAATGGTTTCATTCACATAACCAGAAAAAAAGAGTTGAGGGATCACGACACAAACAGAAAAGTTAAAAAAAGAGCTTGCTTCAAAAACAACCTTAGACACAGGATTACGGTTCATGCACATGGAAGAAAAAAGTCAATGAAGTGATTCTAATATGAATTCATGTACCAGTGTGTCTCCTTGTACTGTTGTTGCTGCAGTGGCTAAAATCTGGTTAGTGCACCACCATAACCACCTAAAAGGACAGTCCAAAGCTGTAAACCAATTTTTGTAGAAGTCTAAATTTCCACCAACTGATGAAGGAATGGCTGAAATGACTCAGCAATTTGCAGTTATTATCCTCTTCACTGAAGTGAACTGTTATCTGGTTGTAGATTTGTTTTCTCTTTTTGCTTTACAGATTTTAATTTATACAATATGGTTCTGTAAGCTTGTGAATGTTGTCTTTCCCCAAATTTGTTTAGTAGTAAAATGCTAAAAATTTTAAGTAACTAAAAGTTGAAAGATGTCTTGATTTGAGGTCTTGGGTTTTAGGATGAATTTGGATTTTTGCCAAATCTTTGCTTTTGCATTTTTTGTGATTTTTGAATCCAGATCTTGGACGGTGTCCAGATTTCAGAGATTGAAGAACGATCACGATGCAGCAACAAGAACTGTTGTAAAAATCTCTGTTCAGTAATAGTATCCATCATCAGTCTTTCTAAAAATTAACGACCTTGGGAGTATTTCAGGCAGGCAGCCCGAGCAGTGCGTTTACCTGGTTACTCCACCCTGTGGGCGGTTCATCCTAATCAACTCACCTGTTCAGGGTCCTACTTAAGTCCAGGTGCGGTCCAATCCTGTTCTTCCATTTGCGCGAGCTCTGCGTTCGTCAACCCACCCTCCTCCCCGGCTTCCACCTGTGCCCGCCGTTAGGGGTAGTTTAATACCCAAAATTTTCTATGGAGATCTTTGTTTTATGTATCTGAACGGAGCCTTATGTCAAACCAAAAGAAATATGGAATAAATCTTTCTTTACTGCATGAGCTGTCTGACTGAAAGACTGAAAGAGTCAGTGGACTCTGAACATGTCTTCCAACAGTCTGTATTTCAAATAAGTTTTTTTTTTTACATAAAAACAAAATAATTAAATAAATTGATTTTGATTTGGAATATTTTACACTTCAGGAATAAATCATTTTTTTCTCTATATCATGTTTGTGTCAGAAAAAAATGTAGATATCCAAACAAACAACATGCTGTTTGTTTACTTTGTCTAAATTGGAAGTTTTTGCTTGCAATCATGGTGACAACCCTAAACCAGAGTAAGCTGTTCTTTACACTGGTTGTGTATGGATGGACTGTTCCTATGGTTGTAGAGCAACACTCAGAAATTATTTTGCAGATGACACTATTTACTTTTGAGCTAGTTACGGTTAGCATATTTATACAATTTAAAGAAACTCATATGGTTCGTGTGCAAATGAATGTTACGATTTCTTCCTTTATATCATCAAGAAAAATAGGACACTAGTTTTCTTTTCAAGCAATGGATGATAAAACGGGTTGAAGACATACTTGATTTTTGCAATTTTGGGTTTGAATTCTGTTAAAAAAATTGGTTTTCCTTTTATTTGCATTTGTTTGTTCCTGTTGTTAAAAGGAAACTTCAAACACCAAAAGGTACATTAACCCAATTCATCTCGCACAAAATCTTGCTTTATTGTTGGTTATACATGAATAACCATAACTAATGCCTGCACACAGGTTTGAAAGCTGCTCAGATGCTCTTCTTTTTCAGAAAGTACCAAGTTTGCCCGGGACAGTAGAACGGGGGACAGCTGAGGCTTTCCCCTCCACAGACAAACCCAGAGCTCGATCGTACAACCGCAAGAGGCCGCCTAGAAAGAGTCAGCTCAAGAGTAAGTTCTGTCCTTCATCACGCAGCATTTGCAGACATGTTTCACTGGCACAAGATTTAAACTCATGTCAGTTTATTTATAAAGTCCAACCCAAACAGAAGTTGTTTCAAGGTTCTACACAGAAATATTGAATTGATCTAAATAAATCAATGAGTTCTGGTTTCTTCCTACTTTTCTGTTTTTCTACCATCAAAGTGGTCTGCTTGTTTAGGAGGCAGCTTATGGTGTTGACATGTTTTATGGTTATAAAGTACAGATAAATTATTTGAGGCAGAGGGCTATGGGGGCTAAACGTTTTCAACTCTATGAAGAGCTTCATGTTCCTTTAAAGCAGTGTTTTTCAACCTTTTTTGAGCCAAGGCACGCTTTCAAAAACCCCACGGCACGCCAGAGCAACCATTCAGCTAAAGACCCACTCCAATGAAAACTGTGTTTCTGGTTTTTCACACATGTTTCTGTAGCAATCTTTCCCACGATGGAAGACATCTATAACATAATTAAAGCTTAAAAGTATATTTCTAAGTATTTCCTTATTCAAATGGGATGAATCAGGAACAGATGGAAAAATGTCTGTTTGATGACACGCTGTGTTCCACACTCAACATGGAACAGAGGAAGCCAAGGAAAAAGTCGACCCAGGAGGTTAGAAAGAGCATTTTCTGTCAAAGGTAGAAGCAGATCAATGTTTTTGTGACTGCAGTCGCAACATTTTTTATGGAATGTCTGAGACTTGGAATTTATTCCTTTTTAGTGGACTTTCAGTTCTTCCTTAATTTCCCATTGTTTGAGAAATTAAACAGGTCATGAACCTGGTTTTAATTACTATTAAACTGATTTAGCTTCAAGCCTTTGTCTGCTTCATGCTGGCTTATCTACCTTTTTTATCTTTAGTTAACTCTTGATCTCATTTATTATTTAGCTTTCACTTACAATATTCGCATTTGTAATACTGTTGCTTCGTCAACTTGTGGTAAATGTGACCGGTCATCCAAAAAGTAAGTTTTTACAGCTTTGTAACACAGACTTGAACCCATCAAGGCTTATGGCGAGAAGAAAAGACTAAAGTTGCACATTAAAAGTCAAAATGAATCGGTCCATCAAACAGACTAAGGATGCTAACTGTGAGCTGTCTCCTAGTTTTACCCATGTCATCTCCATGCAGCAGTGAAGGCTCCCCTTCATCTAAGGTAACTGCCACACTTAAACAGAAGACACAGTTTTGGAGAAAAAAAATGAATATTTTTTCTCTCCAGATAATGGGCAAAAACAGAGCAGAGATCCTGTTTGATCAGATTAGAAGCTCAACCCCTACCTTTCATGGTAAGTACTGGTGTTCATGTTTGTCATGAACCCTGAATAGCAGGGAGAAATGAGTGCAGGTGTAAACGGCCGCTGTCCTCCTGAAGAATCCTCCGCCCTGCAGATTACCCACAGGGCAGGTTATCTGTATAACAAGTGTGAGCGGTTGTCCATCCCACTTCAGTTGGAGTTGATGCATGTCGATTATGTTCCCATGGTTCAAATCCTCCTTCAGATTCATCACCGGCTTAAGTCAGAGTTTATTAGTTATTTTAGTAAACGCTCATAAATCTGGGTGTTGGAATGAAAAGACTTGCACATAAAGTTCAGCTCAACTCAGTGGCCTTGTGGTAGAGTGTCCACCCTATAAATGGAAGACCGTGAGTTCAAATTCAGGCAGACTCAAAGACTCTAAAAATGGGACCCAATGCCTCTCTGTTTGACACTCAGCATAAAGGGGTTGGATTGGGGGGGTTAAACCTCCAAATGGTCCCCTAGGTAAGGCTGTGTCTGCTGCTCACCACTCCTCCAGGGGCAAATGCAAAGAACAAATGTCACACACCTAGGTGCGTGACACCTGATGGGACTTTAAAGTATCACTTAGAAGTTTGATTTAGAGCAAAACTATTTGTCTTTGACTTTGTTGTCTGGAGTTTAGAGATCTGATTGTTGGTCAAGGGGCGACATTTAAACCCAAAGCATGCAGGTTATTTGTCTTTTTCCCAAAGTCACATCTGATAGTCCTTACATGATGGGTTTAAAGCACTGCTTGCTTCATAACTTTATTTTTGGTCTGGTTTCTCACAATTCTGTTATAAAACAGGTTGGATGTTGGTTAGAAACTTTGGGTTGTTATGTAAGGAAAGGGACCATGGTGGGTGGATCGTGGATCTTGAGGGGTCAGCCATTGACTATGAATTGTGGGGTATCTGTGTGGATCACTGTCTGCTTAAAACCTCAGTACAATGTTCTGTTTGTATTTTTTTTTCTGTTCAGATTCAGCTGGTTTCCAGTTATCATCTGATCTCGCTGATGACAGTCTGTCTGAGCATCACCTGTCTGATGAGCTGCAGCCAGTTTCACAGGATTGTGAAATGGCAGATCTTCACATCTCACAAGACCAAATTGTGGATTTCCAAAGAAGCATCTCTCCCTCAAAAAATGCATGTCTTTTTTTTTTTTTGTCTGTTTGCAAAAACCAATTAGAGTACGTTGTTCTACAAACTTATGAAGTTATTGTTCTGGCCCGAGCATACAAGAAGTAACATTTTAATCAAAACAACAATATGTAATCAGAACAACAATAGTGACTTCACCAAATGTTTGGGTAAATAAAGCAAGCAGTCAAAACTACATCCAAGTAGGGTTCCAAATGAAACAAAGTGACTTGTCGTGTAAACTGCATTTATCATAGTGCTCTTTAACAGCCCCCCTAGTCTTTAGCATTAGATGCATAGCAATCGAGCCACAAAGTGGGGTCCATAGGGTACTCTATTTTATTATGCTTCCTTTGTCCTAGTTTTAACTTGGGCTCCAATATTTCACTTTCCCCACAATTTGGTTTCAACCCCTAATTTTTGGCTCACGGTTTTGTTTTGGTGTGATATGATTTGTGTAATAAACACCACAAAAAAATTCTTTTTGATTTGCTAATAATCTCGAAGCAGTAAAGAAAAACTTTACATTAAGTCTGGTGTAATGTAATGAAACAAAATTGAAAATATTAAATGAAGCACATGTGTTCAACACGTTTAACATAAAGATATGCAAACATCTGCAGGTGGGATGCTACGATTCCCTTTCCCACAATTCAGTTCAGTAGTGTTACACACACTCTGACAGATGGTAAATCTTCAACGATTAATATTTAACATCTATTAATGTGAATCATCTGATTGCCTTTAGTGGCATAATAAAGGTCACTTTTCACTGAGACTGAATTAGCAGATTTACGTTCATTACATAAGCACATCATTTATAACGGTGACGTTTTTTCTCATTTTAACTTTTAATAGAACAGCAGATGACTCTAAAAATCCTGCAGATGGTGAAACATGCATGAAATTTGCCACAGATTGTCTCCAGGTCCTGCTGTTCCAAAATAGTCATTGGCCACATAAAAATCCAAGCTGGCGACCATTTTTCAAGATGGCCGACATCTGTGGTTGAAAGTGAAGGGCGAGGTTGTATAATTGACAAAGAAGTTGTATCTCGACCCCATGGATTTGGGTGATACGTTGCTGCATACAAGTAATTTTAGTTGCAGAAAGTGTTGCTTGGGAAATATCCAAAATGGCCACAACAAAAGGTAAAATCCTTAAAACCGCAACAACAGGATTTTTTGAAATCAATAGTCAGGGAAGTTTATTACCAAGTATTTCTTACCAAACTATCATGAGTCAGATTCAAGACAGCATCAAAGTCGGCCACCAAAAAAATCATACTTGGTTAGAAATCAGGAAAAAAAGACATGTTAGTTGAGCGATTGTTTGAATTGTTACATCATTTTGATACAAACTAAAGGATAAAATAGTTTGGCCAAACAAACAGTGACCTTAGGAAAGAGACCATGTAAACCTGGATTCAAGAAACTGAACATGGGCATGTCACTGTGATTATTTTGGCATAAAATACATAAACAAAAAAATGTAAAATAGAAAAAAACACAAATTATGAAAAGAAAAGACAGATGTAGACTTTACACTTGCAAATGAACACAGCTGTGCAGGTAAGACCTAGCTTTTAGCATTTGCACCGGCCCCTACAGCCTGCTTTGCAGCCACACTTGCTCAGCTGTTTGTAACTCTTGGATGCTTTACCCGACGTCTGCCATCTCCAGTCAGCAGGACTCTCTGGTTCTGGCTGACATTGGGTTGCTTGGCCCCACACACACAACCAGCTGGTTTGTTTAGTGGAATGGCCTCATGGGACCTTTGTTTTTGCCATTTCTGTCCCCGTTTTAAACTCATCTTGCTTACTAAAACTTTATTTTGAGCTGGTGACTGTAACTTTTACTTTTTGTTCATATTGTTTTAGCTTTAATAATAGCTGTTATGATTCTAAAACATCAGTTTTAAAAGGCTAAATCTTGTTGCTTTGTTGTTTCAAGATTTTAAGATTTGTAATTTATAATAGACAATTTTTCCACAAAGAACTGCTTTGTGTCAAACCAGCGCAAACATGATCGTTAGTTTTATACCGTCAAATATCAACACTAACTGCTTTTCTTGGCTTTCAGATTGTATTTAAGTTGATTCTTTTTTAAATACCTTTTTTCTTTTTATTTCCAGGATGGGCTTAGAAAAAGAGAAGCTCCAGATTCAGGTTATTCCTTCCTCCTAATTTTTCTTTGGGAAACTGCATGTTTTTGTTGAGTTAACTCTATGCACAGAACTGTGCTGAGGACAGATGTTCCAGCAGCTAGTTGACTGTAGCATGAAGACCTTTTCACGTCACATTAAAAAGGGACATATTGATTAACAGTAGTGCAGTTATTTACACAAACTCATTAAATACATTAGAATTATTCTAAAATGCAACGACTAATGAATCTAAATACGTTCTTTGAAAGAAAATCCGGGGTTGTCTAACTTTGACATGCCTGCATTAAGGATACCTTAGTGACCAGACGGAGGGCAAACCTGCACATAAGAAGCAGATGGAGTCTCCTCAGGATGGGGACAAGTCACAGCATGCAGGTTCTTTGTATTGTTTTCCTATTACAAGGTGCAAACCTGTTAGAGATTTAAAGCAATGCATGATGGTCATCCTTATTTGACTTTTTTTATCTGATTTACCAACATGCTGCCGTTGAACGCTCATCAGCAGATGGAGAGGGAAATGACTGCTCCTTCACCAAGGGAGTATGGTCGCTAGAAAACCAGATGCAGTCTGTGAATAAAGAGGGAGCAGAGCTAGAGTCGCATGTATCATCTGGGATCAAGGCTGCATTCAAAGACTTCAGGGATCAGCTGGAGCACAGCTTCACGGTCTGCAGGAACACATAGTGAGAGACTATTGATTATTGGTCTGATCAACTATGAAATGCTATACATGCATTTCAGAGCTGCTGGCAGAAGGTTGAAGCGGAGGTTCTTCTGTCCCTGGAGGAATGTCAGCATCACGTGTCATCGCTTCTTACAAGTGTCCATCAGCACAGGTAATGCCCACATCCACTCACCTGTCTAAGCCCAGGGGCCTGTTGCACAAAAGTAGAATTAAGACATCCGGGATAAATGACTGAGCTGAGGTCAATGAATCCAAAACATTTGCATCCAGGCTTAATTGGTTGCACAAAGACCAAGCCAGGATGAGCAGACGCGGATTCATCAAGCCAGGTGTAACCAATCCTGGATAGGTGCGCGCTCACAGCTCACTCAACTAGACCCCTCCACAGATCACAGATAAACTGATTCACCATGGCAACTAGAGCCGCGTACTTTTCCCCGTCGGAAGCACAAATCCTCATGGAGGCATACGAGGAGGTAAAAGATATAATTAAGAAGAAAGGCAACACCACCACAGTGATAAAGCACACTCAAGATTTTTTTAGATTAAATTACCAGCCAATTAATTTTATGAAAATGTAACTTGTCATTTCAACCAGAAAATGTTATGTTTGTAAATCTTACGTGAATGAATCATGTCGATCGTACATAAAAATAATCCATTTAAAAGTTACTAATTTTAATCATGTTGATCCAACATGATACCATTAAATTGGATACATTAGTAATCGCAAGGAATTGTGGGATTCCATTTTCTTTGTCTATCTGGGCAGATTGGGGTCTAAGTGTGAGTTTTTGTCCATGGGTTTTATTGTCTAGCTGTTTTACTCTGTTTTAACTAGTGATTTAAACTGTTATGTTTATTTTTTTCTGCACCATGAGTTAGAGTGTGAGAAAGGATGATGACCAACCCCCTTGTGCGTTAAAATGTTAATGTTACTATGCTTAAGACAGCTTTCGCGTTATTTGAGCGTCTGTCTAGATATGTGGGACTTTGCTGCGTAATTTATGTCTTTGATGTGAAAATTATTGGTTGTAACTTTGGAAAACATTATCAATGTCAGATGTGTAAATGAAATTAAAGCAAGAAATTAAGTCATATAAACATAAATTGTGTTAGGTGGTCATAAAAGTTTAAGTTGAATAAACTTAATTTAATGAGGTGTGACCAAAAGTGATTCAATTAAGTTGGATCAACTTTTATCTTTTGAGAGTGAGCAACAGTATTCATTTAAAGTTGGGTCCAACTGCAGTATTTAGATTGAATCAATTTAAACTTATTAGTTTGAACTTAAGTACATTAAGTAGGACCAATATGATTCATTTTTGTTCAAGTAACGCTATCTAATCATGTGGAAATCATTTCCATAATTTTTTATGTTCATTCAAAGTGAACGTTTTTTGAGTATAGTTTACCTGCTTTGTTTTGTCCTTATTCAATAAAGGAACATAATGTTACACATTGTGTTTTTATATTCATATTGAATGTGTATTATTTAATATGACAGAGTACTAGGGCCCCACTGAGGAAAAAGGATAAAGTCATAAATTTATGAGACTGGTTCTTTCTGCAGAAAAGCAACATATTCTTTTTACAGTTCTGATAGTTATGACAATGTGATACTTCATATTCTGGCACATCAGCATGTCTTCGTTTATGAAACCATACTGAAGGACAATTTCACGAAATGCCCCACATCTGTCATTTTAACAACTGTCCTCCTTTTAAAAAACTGGTTACAATATTATGACTTGTCTTTTTTCCCTCTGTGGCCCTAATATTCTATCATTTTATATATAGCCATAGTCTATGGGAAACTGTAAATTATCTAATGATAGCAACGTATAAAACTCATTATTTATCCAGAATGATTGAAATTAATGATCACGAACGTTTAAATAACAACAGTGGGTCTAGTTATATGTGATAAGAATGTATAGTGAGCAGTGACATAACTGTTGGTTTCCATTTGTGGTGACTGCTGACTGACATTAGGGATGAGATTAAATAGATCCTGGAATTTAGCCTGGTCTGGAGCAGGCTAGCTCCACAGAATAAATCTCCATGGTAATTTATACCATAACATATCCTCCTGCCCCCTATCCAGCTTTAGTGCAACCGGATTGGGGATCAATTGAGCCAGGATCACCTAGATATCCTGGCTTAATCCCTTATCCTACTTTTGTGCAACAGGCCCCAGGTAATAACCACATCCACTCACCTGTCTAAGCCCAGGTAATGCCCACATCCACTCACCTGTCTCAGCCAGGTAATAACCACATCCACTCGCGTCTAAGCCCAGGTAATGCCCACATCCACTCACCTGTCTCAGCCAGGTAATGCCCACATCCACTCACGTCTAAGCCCAGGTAATGCCCACATCCACTCACCTGTCTCAGCCAGGTAATGCCCACATCCACTCACCTGTCTCAGCCCAGGTAATGCCCAGCTCTAATCATCTGTCCATCAGCTCAGGTGCTTCAAATTGATTCTGTGAAATATTGTGATATTTTATTTGGCAATACTGGTATCGATTTTAAATGCTGTCAAAAACTTTTTTAAATTATTTTTTTAAGCAAACATTTAGTTGAGCATCATACTTTCAAGTTGCACCCCTGACTGTTTGAGCGCACCACACCAAGCCTCTTTCAACAGCTGCACACCAAACCAAGTACAGAACAAGATCTAGCAAGAACCCTCTTTTTGTAGATTCAATCTGATTCTCATGGTTATTGTTTCACATCCCTGTGGCACAGATACAACTCAGGTTAGACTGAAATACGCATTTTGTCAGTGTTGGAAATTACTGATTGTTTCTTAAGTCTATTCCAGCAGCCATTTGCTACCTCATAAAGTACATTTAATCAGTGTTGGATACACGTGGCATGCTTTAAAAACTTATTGGCTGAGGAACATTTAAGCTTTGTTTTGGTTTTGTTTTTACAGTAAAAAAAAGATTTTGTTGTGGAAACAGGATAATGTTAAACATTTAATTTGTCAAGAAAAAAAGCACTTTGAATTTTCTAAGGTTAACAACTTGTATGTAAGCTACAGAAGTGGTGCTTAATGTTCTCATGATGAAATAAAATGGACTTTATACAATTTTGTTCTTGTGAAAGGTGTATTAGTATTTAGAGTTATTCAACGTCAAAGTATTTTCAAAGAAATTGTGAAATATTTCCTCTGTTACAGGATGGGGATTTATTTGGATGTATCTTACATGTGCATTTTGATACATATCAATGGCCAAACTCTTGCCAAGCAATATTATTGCCCACCCACCAATTACCAGCCAGCCAGCCAGCCAGCCAGCCAAGGGGCTGCACATTTTCAGTTACCTTTTCACCGGCAACCCGTCACTTGTCCATCAGGGCTGGTTTCCCTCGCACACACTAGTGTTTGTCACCAAAGTCATAAATTATAAATAAAAATGTGTAAAACAATATGAGAACAACCAAGCATGAGCATTAGAGAAGCTCTGCGTTAAAAGCTTACAATGTGTGTGTCTGTGTGTGTCTGTGCAGGATGCTTTTTCTGCAGCAATTTGAGAGCACCATTTCTGATGAACTGAAGCATCTGGAAGAAAACACAACCACACTGAACTCCATAAACTCTCAGATCCTGGTACACACCTGCAACACACCTATTGACCTACAGCTCAGCCTGAACATACAGAAAGGCATTTGTACATTTCACAGAACAATGTGTTTTTTAGACCCTACAATTGTTTGCCACATTTCGCAGATAGACATTGCAAAGGGCTTTACCAACTTAGTCAACAATAACACAAAATGATTCTGAAAAGAAAGAAGAGAAATAAAGCTTTAATAGATAGGATACTGGTCAAAAATCCATTTTAAGAATTTTAAGGAAACAAGTCAAGAGATGACTCCAATGATGTAAATAAGAATGAATAAAATATTGATTTTATTTTCTTCTAAATCCTCAGTGCTTTGTCTCTTAGTATGACTTATCACAAGGAACACAACTTTCACATAAACGTTAATTATGAAACATTCAGATGGTCAAAGAGATGACACCTCACGCAAATCTTGAAGAAGTTTTGTTACTTTTTGTCCCACAGAGTTTTTTCCAGACAGAGAAGCAACGCTTTGGAGGTTTCTGTGAGAACCTGCAGAAAAGGTGAGTCTGATCTGCATGTAAGTAATTCTGGAGACCTGGCCATAGTCCATGAGCTGTTGATCTGGTTAAGACAGGTTCACACCCCCAGATATCCAGACATTAATGCATTTACAGAGAGCATGTACAAGGCCTCTATCTCCTGGTGTCATAGTAATATTTACACTACATTACCAAAACTATTTTCTCACCTGCATTGACTCACATCTGAACTGAAGTCCCATCCCATTCCTAACCCATAGAGTTCAATATGAAGTGGGCTCCACTCCAATTCATCCCAAAGGTTTTTCTATGGGGATCAGGTCAGGACTCTGTGCAGGCCAGGTGTTCTGGTGCACAGTCATGTTGGAAGAGGAAGGGGCCACTCCAAACTGATCCCTCAAGGTTGGAAGAATGGAATTTTCCGAAATGTTTTGGTATCCTGGAGCATTCAGAGTTCCTTTCCCAGGAACTAAGGGGCCAAGTCCGGAAAAACAAGCCCACACCATTGTGCTATGATACATGTTGGGGCTTAAACCCTAGATAAGGGGACGACATGAGAGGCAGGCCCGCTAGGTGGCGCAGTAGCGAAAGTTCAGGACTGTATGGTTGTTGAATAAAGCAGTCTACAGCACGTCCCGTCCCGGAGCCTTCTTTAAAAAGCAACAACACGACAACCATCATTCCTCCTACACCAAATTTCACACTCTCCACAATGTATTCCAAATGTAGCGTTGTCCTGGCAACCTCCAACCAGACTCGTCCATCAGATTACCAGATGTAACAGTGTGATCCATCACTCCAGCAAAGGCGTCTCCACTGCTCTAGAGTCCAATGGCGGCGTGCTTTCCACCACTGCATCAATGCTTTGCATTGCAGTGATGTGTGGCTCTGATGCAGCTGCTCGGCCATGGAAACCCATTCCATGAGGCTCTCTTTGTGCTGTACTTGGACTAACCTGAAGGTCACATGACGTTTGGAGATCTGCAGCCATTGACTGTAGAAAGTCGGCGACCTCTTTGTGGTTCAGCATCCGCTGACCTCTATCAGTTTACGTGGTCCACCACTTAGCGGCTGAGTTACTGTTGTTCCCAAACTCTTCTATTTTGTTCTGATAGAGCTGACTGTGGAAGATTTAGGACATTTCACCTCTGGATTTGTTCCACGCTGAAATTCTTTGAGTCCTGAGAGCGACCCATTCTTTCATAAATGTTTGCAGAAACGGTCTGCATGTTTGAGTGATAATTTTATACACCTGTGGTCAGGCCAAGTGATTAGGACACCTGAGTCTGATCATATGGATGAGCCGATACCTTTGGTAATATAGTGTATTTGTCATTTGCCTAGCAATGCTAGCTAATGTTTTTATTCTTTATAACCTGGGCCAGTGTGAACATGTAGATATTAAATAGAAGTGGCCCCAGAATGGACCCTTGTGGTACTCCACATGTAATGTCTTGATCAGATGTGAAGCATAAAACCATTTGACATGCAACATTATCTATTATCAAGTATATTTTGAACTAGTTTAGTAGTGACTCATGAGACTCAGTATTTCACAGTATTTCAGACATTTTAGTATATAGCATGGTCAACCGCATCAAACTTAGATCCAATTAAACTATCACTGATAATTTCCACTGTCTATATTTAAACGTATATCACATTAGTCATCTCAGTTCAGTGGTGCTGTTTGAAGCCTGACTGAAAGACATCGTAGCAGTCGTTTATTTTTAAGAATTCATTTACCCAATGGAAAACGGCTCTTTCAATTATCTGACCTAAAATGGGCAGGTTTTATATCGACCCGTACTTGCTCATTTGCAATTTGTCTGTCATTTTTTAGGAGGGATTTTAATTCAGTCTAACGGGCTTCATTTAAAGCAGTTTTCAGTGGTTCTGGGAAAGACAAATTCACCATCACGAGCACAACTGATTTCAGGATCTTTGAAATCTTAAAAAATCAGTGTGCAACATGTCCAGACAAGAAGAGGTGGAGTAAAGTCCACGTAGGATGTCCTCCAGATCTTTGCTTATTATGAACTGAAACTGAGTCGTGAGGTTTATAAAGGCTTCCAGTGGATACAGTTCATATCCTCAGTTCATATTGATGAAACAACTGTTTGCTTAATGCTTTTGATTTTGTTGGTATAGAATGTGGCAAAGTCATTGCATGTTTTGGTGGAATAAAGTTGTGGTGCCACTGACAGAGGATTTGTCAGCCTCTCAACTGTAGCGAATAAGGAAGACCTGAGCATTATGGGAGTTTTGGTAATGATATCAGAGAAATAGGACTTCCTTGCATTGCTCAGTTGTCAATTCTAAGAGTGAATTTCCTCTCTATATGTCTCAATCAGCCTGCAGTTTAAGTCTTTCTCCATCCATTACATGCTGAGTCAACTCAAAGTATGTTATTTAGGTCTTCAGTCCCTTTGTCCTGATAGTTGTCTGCATTATACAGTCAAAATTAACACGGATGATAGATGGCAATTCCCCCTAAATTTTTCTTTTTACATTCCATCACCAACTCAGGTGTCAGCTCACCTTTGCACAAAGATTGTGTGACAGAATTAAATGCTTTTCATGAATTGGTTTGTATGCATAAGTATGTGCGAGTGAATTGTAGTTGTATTGTGTACGTGTTCACATGTTTCTGTGTGAAGATCTTTGGAGTCAACAGGTATGTTAGTAATATTTGAGTGTGTCTGTGTACAGACCCCGCCCCTTTTGACTACCATCTACACCTGACAGTAATGATAAACCTCCAGCATCTTGTTGCTTTGTGATTCCATCCCCTCTTATATTTGTATTCATTCCTTCATCTTCTAATACATTTTGTCCCTTTGGGGGTCATGGGCTGCTGGAGCCTATCCCGGCCACTTGTGGGTAAAGGTAGAAGACATCCTGGACAAGTCGCCAGTCTGATGCAGGGCCACAATCACACAACCAGTTAGCCTGTTTTTAATCATCCTCTAATCTCTTCAACCCCCCTTGTTTATTTGTTCCCCCTTTCTTTTGCACCCTATTCCCCACCTCCAAGATCCCACCCTACTTTTCACCCTTCACTTTTGTAGTCCAACACTAAATTAATACAAATATAATTAATATAAAAAACAGGGTTAGTAAGATAAAAAAATGAGGATTTTGCACAAACGAGCAGTTGGACAGGTGTGTCTAATAACCTGTGTGTAACCAGTGAGTGTTCTGTCTTCATGAGTCATGTCTGCAAAGGATGTAATTTTCTTTCTATCAAATGTTTCTGATGCTGCTGTGGGATTTAATTTCATTTACTAAATTTTCTAATGCCAAACCGTTTCTGGACTTAATGTGTAAGGTCTTTAAAAATTGGCTACTTAGTTGTAAACATGTTCATTTTCTGTGATCCTGTTCTAAACCGCATTAGTAAAATGAAACTTTTTCTGTTTCTCAGGTTACAGTCTCTGGATGGTGGTCAGAAAAATGGGCTACAATCCTCTTGAAGAACAGAATCACCTGTATTACTTTTGAATTTGTGTTTTGAGTTTGGCATGATTTTGTTTCGATAAATACCACAATGTGCAGAAAATAAATCCTAATGCTGTCCCACCTGGTTACCATGGTGATGCCATGCAGAGGGGAGGAAGGTCAGCTGACAAGGAGAAACATTTCTTGGTTGCTCTTTCAGGAGAGGAATGAAAGAAATTGAATTAAAGATTCTGACAAAACTGAGAGATATAAGATCATGATGGTTATGATGTTCACTCTAATCCCATAAAACGTCTTCCTCTATGTTTTGAAACCGAAAAAAGATTATCTTCTTTGTTGACTGGTCTTTTTTTTCCCACGGGTGCCCTGTTTAACTGTATAACTGTGTATTCTACTGGGTATGTCCATAAATGTATTTATTAAGACATTTTACATCACCAATGGGATGATATAGCCTCTTGAGATGAGATGGTAAAATAAGCAAATGCAAAAAAACATGGAATAAACAAAGGAGAAACAAAACTATTTTAAAGTCCAGTAGATGACTCACACACCTACACACCTACAACATATTTCAGTCTAAACCCTTAACAGTTCACAACAGAGGCATACACGACTGTGTTCAAAAAACAGAACACACACAAATAACAATTAAAAAAAATAATAGAGATTCAAATTTCGGGAAACCAAAAACAATGGCATGTATTCTGACGATGAACCAAAGTAGCTTTCCTAGATTCTGGTAAAGCAGTGGAATTTGGCGAGATTAGAAGATTATTCCAATCATTTGGTGCCTTGAAACAAATAGCATATTTGTCCAAATGTGTCATTCTTGTCACAGAAAAGATCTGATTAATGTAGAGTAGGTTGTATTGTGTAGCATAAAGAGCTAAGTATTGTTTCAAATAGGGAAGAAAGTTTAAAAAAGGAATTTACATATAAATTGTAACCAGTGAAATAGCCATCAACCTAATGGTGACAGCCAACCCAAACTTTTAAACGGCATAATGAGTGGTGTAAGGACAGAGAGCAATGAAAGACAAAGACTATTGTAAATTCAATCTAAAGAATAGCATTAAAATAAATTAGGTCTCCATAGTCCAATATCGGCAGTAACAGTTGTGAAATGTCTCTTCCCAACAGGAAAATTGAAGCAGTTAACTGATTGGTAAAGAGTTTTGAGATGGTAGGTTAGTTTATGTGTAATTGAGTTTATTAGTGTCAAATGGTACATTAGGTTCTAATCAGATACCAACATTTTTAAAAGACTTCGTAGCCTCAGGAGTCCTAAAAATGTAAATCAAGACTTAATCCTACTCCAATAATGTTTTTCTGAAAGAGCATGAAGTTTATTTGAGGTCAACTCAAATTTGACCTTTGATTTTAACTCAAAGTTGTATTGAGTTAAAATCATGCTGCAAAGGAAAGCTAACGTCAGTCATGCTTGGTCTAGGACAATAATTGTGTCATCAGCATAAAATTGGATATTACATTTCGAGTAGCAGATAGGAAAGACAATAATGAAAATAATAGTGGCCCAAGAAAGGAACCTTGAGGGATACGTTTACTTATTCCAATGGAATTTTTCTGACTTTCCCTAAATGAAAGACATTGGCAGTGTTGGTGAAAATGGGAACTAAACCACATGAGCGAAGTGGTGGACAGGCTGTATTGCAGATAGGAGGTAGGGATCTACTAGAACAAATGCTTTGGTGAGGTCTAAAAGGCCTGTACCTGTGCACATACAGTGGAGGAAAAAGTAATTTTTCAGCCACCAATTGTGGAGTACTCCCACTAAAAAAATGAAAGAGGCCTGAAATTTGGTCATAGGTATACCTCAACTATCAGAAACATGTGAAAAGAAATCCAGAAGATCATACCCAGATTGAAAAAAATATTTTATTATTTATTATTGACCAAATTAAGATTTGGTCAATAATAAAATGTCATATCAATACCAGGGGTGGGCAAATTATGGCACGCGGCCATACCTGATCCGGCCCACCTCCATGTTTGGTCCAGCCCCAGAACAATATTAAAAACGCACGATTTTTTTCAATCTGTCATGATCGAGACCTGCATAAAGTGTGACATTTTATTCCACTCCTTTACATTCTGTGCCCCTATTTGCCCCCACCACCACCACCCAAAAACAAAATCCCTGTCAAATAGAACTCTCAGAAGTCAGAAATCTCTCTCCCCCTCTGGTCACCATCGGGAACCATCTCCAGAGTTATAACCATACTTCCTGGATCCTGCACGCCGGACTCTCATTCATCAACCACAGTCTACTTAAGCTCTGCTCTGAGCTCAGTATGAAGTTTTGTTTGTGCCATTTGGACCTGATCTTCTGTCTCCTGACACTTTCTCTGACTCCGTTTGCCTACCCCGACCCTCGCCTGGATCCTGAACAACATGTCTCTCCTCGAATGATTTCATGCCTGTTATCGGCTCCTGCCTGCCCGACCCTGATTTAGCTTTGTGGACTTTTAGCTGAGCTAATTAACCTGCTGCATTTGGATCCAGCCGTCTGCCTGTTCTTGTGACAGAATACTTCATTAAACACAGACCCAGCAGGAGATCTTCCGACTAACCTGACTGGGTTTGCTACTTTGTCGCTTGAGCACATTTGCCAGCTCCAACATCTGATCTCTGCCACGGAAGCCATCATGTCACGGCTGCAAAACAACCTGCCTGTCAGCGACACATCCGCCGCGACTCCTCCGGTCGCTCAGTCATCTTCGACAACTGCTGATGGCGACACGCCAAACCCTTCCCGCTCACGCTTCCCGGACCCAGAATGCGCTTCTCGGTCTCAGAAGAATGCGCAGGTGCAGAGGAGGCCCCAGGAGGCATAGGCGAACCCAGCGTCAGGACCCACAGGACAGGCGCGCTCCGCCGTACCGGGTGGTAGCCATTGGGGCCGACGGCCGCTGGACACTGAGACGTGGGCCAAGGATGAGGCCAGGACCCAGAGGACCCAGGAGCCATCCAGCCAGAGCCTCGTCACCGCAGGCCAGCCCTGGCGCCTGACCCAATCAGCCCAAAGATCACGACGCAACCACAGCTCCAGCTCTACCTCCTCCCACACTACACTATCCTCCACAGCACCCCCTTAGCCAGAACCCCCTCAACCCCCTCCCCCCCACTTCCCTCCCCACTCTGGAAAAGGAAAGGTGAGCCCCAGCGGCTACTGCGGTCCGTGAGTCATTGGGTACCAGGCCGCACAGAGAGAATAAATAACTTTCATTCAACTTTCATTACTTCTGTTTCATTTATTTCGGAATCTGAAAAATGTTTTTTCTTTTTTTTAAATTGCCCGATTCTCTGTTCAATCCATCTCTGTCACTCTAGACGCAGGCCAAGGCACTCTTCTCTGTCACATGACAGGATACCGCTAAAATAAAACCCAGGAACTAGTAAAATGAGTAAAAAACAAACGTCCTTGGAAAGGTTCTTTGCTAATGGGAAAATGCCCAGCCAGGAGACAGAAGAGGAGCCTTCCACTTAAAAAAAAAAAGCTACATTCAATAGACAGCCCTTCTTTGTTGCACCATAAGTGTGGGAAGGGGATAGGATGAGGGAGAGGCTGCGCTGGACGACCGCTCATGTCCCATACGCCGCTCAACTCCGAACAGTCTGAGAAAGGAGAAAGCAGAAAGAGAAGCTGAGATCACAGTCTCCTTTCCGGCATAACAAGCCCATTAAGTTTGAACATACAACACATTGAACATTGCACAGGCCTCATCAACCCCACCTCCCACATTTATGGTGCAACATAAAGAAACAACATAACAGGAAGAATAAACTAAGGTGGAACAACAAAACTGTCATATGAACAGAAACGTGGGCAAACAGAAACGCTCCTGCTGAGCACTAATTAGATCAGGAGACTGCATCCCATAATCCCCTGCTGCTGACAGACCTAAAATGCACATGACCACTACAATATTAAATTTCAACATTTCTGTCAGCAAAAGTTTGCGTCATAGCCTGCGACACGTTTCTACCAGCAGGGATTTTTTTTTTTTTTTTACTTTCAGCGGCCCGCTAAACAGGTGGCTGATGTAAATGGAACCACCGTCAGTTCCGTGCATTGTTTGATGAAGTTGAAAGCGAATATTCTGATCTCCTGCTACCCAACACAGTCCGATGGCTGTCCAGGGGTGACGTTCTGCGTCACTTTGTCATCTGTTTAGAACACGTGAAAACATTCCTGAAAAGCAAAGACCTGAACTACCCGCAACTGGAAGATCCTGAGTGGCTCGAAAAGCTGCACTTTTTGGTGGATATGACTGTGACAACCCACCTAAAAGAGCTGAATGAAAGTCTGCAGGCGCCGCAAATGCTTGAAGCTGTTCTGTCATTTGAGCGCAGCTGACTGTCATGGGGCACAAACGTTCCATTTTATTGTTTTTTGTTCGAATCCTCAAAATAAAAATGACATCAAAAATCAAAATCATCAAAATTGGATTTCTTTATTACATTTCTTTAATTTTATTAAAGCAATGAAAAATAATTCATTGATATTGTAATGAAGTTAAACTTGCGTCGTTCTCTGCAGAATGCACTGACGGGCAAATAAACATTCAATTGTTAATGCTCATGCTTATGTGTTTGTAGCAACTTACTACAACCTTGCCTCTGTTGGTAGGCGGGCGCCTGTGTTTGGCAGCGGAGCCGCCACCAATGTGGGAATGTGTGTGTGAATGTGTGTGTGACTGAGTGAATGGGTCTGTGACTGTAAAATGCTTTGTCCTTGTAGGAAGAAAGGCGCTATATAAGTATACGCCATTTACCATTTTGATAGCAGGCTAATATAGATACATATTGCTTGTGTTGCCTTCATTATAATGCTTAAATAGGGATTTTAATATTATGCGGCTCCTGACATTGTTTTTTTCGTCCAATTTGGCTCTTTCAACATTTTGGGTTGCCGACCCCAAAAAACGTAAAAATGTTTTGCTTTAAAATATATATTAAGTTTCAATCAAAATGCTTTCGTTTAGATTCCATGTTATTTCTTTCTCTTGTAAGGTGGATTACCCAAACACTCCACACAGTCCGGCCCATCTATCGAATTTTAGAACCCTTTATGGCCCACGAGTTGAGAAGTTTCCCTGTTACCCTTTGTTGGCAATGACAGCAGTCAAACATTTTCTGTAAGTCTTTACAAGGTTCTACCAAACGGTTGCTGTTATTTTGGTCCATTCCTCCATGCAGATCTCCTCTACAGCAGTGATGTTTTGGGGCTGTCGCTGGGCAACACAGACTTTCAACTCCCTCCAAAGATTTTCTATGAGGTTGAGATCTGGAGACTGGCTAGGCCACTCCAGGACCTTGAAATGGTTCTCATGAAGCCACTCCTTCGTTACCCAGGCAACAGTGTGTTTGGGATGGTTGTCATGCTGAAAGACCCAGCCATGTTTCATCTTCAATGTCTTGATGGATTAGGTTTTCACTCTAAATCTGACCATACATGGCCCCATTCATTATTTCCTTTACACGGATCAGTCGTTCTGGTGACTTTGCTGAAAAACAGCCACATACTATGATGCTTCCACCCCCATGCTTTACAGTAGGTCTGGTGTTCTTTGGATGCAGCTCAGCATTCTTTCTCCTCCAAACAGTAGAGTTCTTCCCAAAAAGTTCTATTGTGGTTTCATCTGACCATAGGACATTCTCCCAATCCTCTTCTGGATCCTCCAAATGCTCTCTAGCAGACTGTAGACGGTTCTGCACATGTACTGGCTTTAGCAGGGGGACACGTCTAGCCCTGCCGGGTTTGAGTCCCTGGTGGTGTAGTGTGTTACTGATGGTAGCCTTTGTTCAGGAAATTCGAATATGAGCGCATCCAACATTCAAACACACACTCACACAAACAAAGAAACACACACAAGAAAAACAGAGAATAAACATACCTAAATACACTCTTTCTACACTCCCTTTAGAATTACACAAGGGAGTTTAACTATGAAAAAGAGCAGTAACATTCATATATATATACAGTACAGACCTAAAGTTTGGACACACCTTCTCATTCTCTGCACTGTATATATACATATAAATATATACACCAACATAATCTAGTAACTAAACAAATCTTTTTCTTGAATTTCTTCTTTGTTGATTTTCAAGCAAAATGCTTTTTCTGGACATCATTTTAATGCATTTACATCAGAAAGACAGACTTCCCTGGTCCCTGGATCAGTATGTTGAACAGAACCAAACGTCCAGATGTGCAGGTTCAGAACCAGCAGGATGTCTGTTTGCTCTCTGGGGTCATGTCTGGTTCTGCACTGAAATCAGGAGGAAACTGGTTTGTTTTTGTCTCACGCTGCCGTCGTCAGGCAGCTAACTGACATAAGAGGAAAAACAGAAATCCCCTAAGAAAAGCAGGAAGACGACTAATGAGGCTCCTGGACCCCGGGGGGGAGAGAGGGGGCGGACAGGTGGGACACTGAGCTGCTCAGGTGCATTGCTGCTCAACAACAGACTTTTGAGAGCAGCAGCAGTTTCTGGTTCTGTGGTTTTTTTTCTCCTGGACTTCATGGACAGCGGAACGACGGATTTGGCTGGACCTTTGGAGCTGTGACACGTTGCCTTATCGAGTACAACTGCAGGTCAGTGAACAGGGCTGAACTGGGAAGGGCTGCTGCCGCCACCCCGGGTTTGGAAAGCCCACGAGTCCACAGACCTGACTGTCGCTTCTCTGGAGTTTTCCAGCCTTTACATTTCACCCTGTCTCCTCTTCTGATCTCTGCATTAAGAATCAAAGTTTGTCATACTGATCCTAAGATTGATGAAGAGTAACGGAAGTTTTTCATGAGTTCTTTGGTTGTTTTTAGAAGGCTTTGCTCTCGTTTCACTCCTGTTTGGTGATTTCATGGTTTAGGGTAAGATGGGCTGCCTTGGAGGACAGACTGATGAAGAACGCCTCGACGAGAAAGCAAAACGAGAGACCAACAAGAAGATTGAGAAGCAGCTACAAAAGGAGAGACAGGCCTATAAGGCTACCCACCGCCTGCTGCTGCTAGGTGATGCATATCTTTCTGACCGCCTGTCCATTTGTCTCTCCTTGCTTCATTATCTGTATGTTTTTCTGTAGGTGCAGGAGAGTCTGGCAAAAGCACCATTGTAAAGCAGATGAGGATTCTTCATGTAGACGGCTTCAATGCTGAGTGAGTTACAAATGTATTCCTATGCCTGGTTTCTGTCCCTCATCGTTGAGGTCCAAAATCTCTGGATTTAAATGCTGGTATGTTCTGTTGTCTTGAACTTGTGGCGTTAAAGATGTAGGATTGAAGTCCAGAATTTGTGAAGGGGTTGTGAACAGGTTTTCAGAAACCCAAGCCTACCTGGTGTTGATTTCCTCGATCTCGCCTCGGTTAGTTTTGTCAAAGAAAAGCCACACATGGCAGGTTTGTTGGAAAACTTGAACTCTGGTCCTTGAGGCCTGGAGTTGGTCACTTGTGATCTAGAATCTAGAACCGCTTGTGCCGCATCATAAACATTATGGTATCAGAAGATTTATGATACACTGTAAAATTTGTAGAGCCTAGAACTTCTGCGTTGAATGTAGATGTTATGGAAACTCTAAAACCTGAAATATGTTTGGTTTAAGAAGATTCTCTGTTCATAGTTGATGTTGTGGGGTGCAGAGTCTCTGTGACACAGGGAAGCTTTTATGCTGTCTAGATTCTCTCAGATCAAAGACGTTACCTTTTTTAAGTTTTGGGGTCCAAAATCTCTTTAATTAAGGGTTCGTACGTCTGTATGTCTGAAACTCTGTTTTTAATCCAGACTCTGTGGTATTCATTACTTTTATGAAATCTAGATGGTGTGGTATCCAGAACCTTTGTGCTGGATTGTAGATTTAGTTTGATCCAGAGAAACATTTCAAATCAAAGATGTCATTCGTATCCCATGTGTTCCCAATTTTAATGATAGCAGTAAAGTGTGGTTTCCTATAATGTAGATTTGCTTTTGCTTAGTTCATTTAGGATTCAGATATTTTGACAGTAATTTTGCTGACTCTCAAACTCATTCTTTATTTCCCAGAGAAAAGCAGGAAAAGGTTCAGGACATCAGAAAAAATATTAAGGATGCTATAGTGGTAAGTCACTCCACTTAAATACACGTTTAAGTTAAAAATTGTTATTAAATACTCTGTGAAAGGTTGATTTTTACTTTACAAGATTCACTGCAGAGGTGCATGAAAATGATGAACTTTGATCCAGTCCACATCCAGCCTCAGGGACCTGAAGGCAGACCTTCAGGGAATTGAACCTCCGCAAATCAAAGACCAAAGTTCCTCCAGAGCCACAAGACACTTAGCACAAGAAACAGGACAGAGACTTTCTGAAAGAGGAGCCACAGCTGATGTGGAATCATGGACTGGTCAAAGTCCAGACCTCAAGCTGATGTTTCTGTAGCTCAGGAAAACAGTGCAGTCAGTGTGTCCCTTGAAGATAAATTCACTAAAGAAATACTGGGTTCTCCTTCTGTTGCTGTCTTTAACACAAATGAAGACATCGTCTCGTGCAGTTTCGTTTTCTTACAAACTCTTACTGTGTGTTTCAGACCATCGTGTCAGCAATGAGCATGCTGACTCCACCTGTTCCTCTTGGTAACCCTGCCAATCAATTCCGATTGGACTACATAAAGAGCATCGCTCCACTGTCTGACTTTGAATACACAGAGGTAACCCCATGATGTGCAAACACATCCAAATCTGTGCTGACATACGTGTATGTTTATAAAAATGTCATGATTTGTTGGGCTGTAATTAGAGATGATTATTTCATGCGGTCAACTTTAATATTCAGAAATGTGTGTATCATTGCTCAGTGTGTTTTCAACACTTAACATAATCCTATGGATTAAACCTCCAGGATTTGGATCCTGATCTGAAATTGTTTATTTCAAACCAAATTTGATTCTAAAGTTTGGGATTTGGTGATCCAGTCCTGGCTTTGATCCATCTTAAATGCTTCTGTTGGGTAGTTTAAAACTTGAATTGAATGAATTGAATCCGGGATCAGTTTGATCTTGAAAATGAGGATTATTCTGATCCCAGCTGAGAGGAGGACCTGAGACTGATCCTGTATTTGCTTCTCTCTCTTATATCTATTTGTTTCCCCTCAAAAAAGAGAAAATATGTGAATTTAGAAAATCTTTACTAAGACCAAATTTTCATACACAAAAAAAAAATCTGTGACAATGTTCTAATTAGGTTTAGATTAGGATTAGAGGAATGCTCAGGAATGCATGAACGGATCAAAATGCCACTTTAGGGTTTCTTTTCAGTAGGAAAAAACATTACATTACACTTAAAAAGCTCAAAATTTGATTTTGGATGGTATAGGCCCTTTAAGTGGTAAGCTGTTAACTTCTACTGTTTCAAGCAAATTTGCAAAGAACCTTAACAAGATAATCTCCTCCTTCACCTTCTTGTTCCTTTGAGTTTATCTCTTGTGGAGTTGCAAAGCCTAACAGGGGAAAACACTTCTTTTTCTGCAAAACACAGCTGTAACAAGTACCCAGATGGATCCACAGACACAGACTCACACATGTAGACAAACCCACACACAAACGTACACAGCTGAACACTTACATGTGCACACACACTCGTACCTTACAGCTGCACGCATACTTTAAGACTTTTAGACTTTAAGTAGGCAGACAGACTGTCACTCAGGCGTAAAACATGCACACATTTGGAGATACACAAACGTGCAAAAAATGTTGCCAAGGTTCGTACACAAACACACAGTTACACAGGTGGGTACATGCACTTGTACAGGTGCATTTCCGGAGACAGATGCTAATAAACACACATTGTGTTGTGCTCATAGGCTTACAGACCCTGGAAGTTATTATGATTTCTTGATAATTTTTCAGAGAATTTCAATGATAACACAATTTTTTTTAGTTAGTGGTTCGGAGAAGCGGTTTTTTGTTTAAACATTTTCCCTTTTAAAATCATGACAACAAAAACCTCCCAAATGACCCTGTTCAAATGTTTACATATTTTTGTTCAGAAAAGATGCACACAATCTGATCCGAAAGAGTTTGAACAGCAGCTAAAGATAACCTTCCTCACCTGTGACTCGTCCGTCTGCACAAGAGGTCTTTCCTGAGTTTCTGGGCTCCCAAGAGACTTTTGCCCCCTTATCCAGTGTTGCACTGACATTTCTGGATCCTGACCCGTGGGGAAAGCTAAATGGCTGTTAAAAGACCTACGGGAAAAGGTAACTGAGCTGTACAAAACAAGGAAAGGGATTGAAGAAGATTGGCAGTCAGCAAGGTTCTGATGAAACCAAACCACGGTGGCAAACATTTGTGCCAGAAAAATCATTAAAGATACAAACAGAAACACACAAATAACTCCAGCTGTGATCCAGGACTCTCAAAAGTTTGGTGTGGATGTTTCCTGATGTAAAATAAGGAGGCATGAATAAAAATGGGCTGCATTGTCGAGTCACCAGCACACAGTCTTTTTTGGCATAAATGTCACAAAATAGCTGGCTTACAAAATACTAAACAGGACAGAGACACGCCTCCAAACTTTCAGACCAAAGTCCTTTGGAGAGATGAGACCACAACTGAACTTTTTGGTCACAACCATAAACGCTACATTTGGAGAGGAGTCAACAAGGCCTATGATGAGAAGAACACTATTCCTACTGTGAAACACGGAGGCGGATGTCTAATGGTTTGGGCTTGTGTGAGCTACAACGGCTCAGGAGACTTGGTCTGAATGATGGTGAGATGAATGCAGCTCATTATCAGAAGATACTGGAGGAACACTTGCACTTCTGCTCAGAGGCTGCACATGGGACACTTTTGGACATTTCAGCATGAGAAGGATCCAGAAACACAAGGCCAAGTCCACCTGTCTCTGGTTCCAACAGACTGAGGAGAAGGTTCAGCGTCCTGACCTCAATAATGTTGAGACCCTCTGGGGAGATTTCAAACAAGCCGTTCAAGCAAGACAGCCCAAGAATTTAAAGGAATTTGAGGTTTTCTGGCTGGAAGAATGGGATGCTTTACCATCAGAGAAAATCAAGAACCTTGTCCACAACGATCATGAAAGACTTCAAGATGGTACTGATGGAAAAGGAGGCAATTCAAGGTGTTAAGAACTGAAGTATGTACACTTTATATCTCTGTTGTTATGATTTAAAAAAATAATTAGAATTTTTTACAATAATGGCTTTAGCCAACCACTAAGTCAAGTTTTTGTGTTATCATTCATATTCAATATTCCATTTTTGCACAAACGTGAATGGCAAAAACACAAACACACCCAGTTGGTAAAACGTATCCATGTTCACAGACACACAAACTTTCTCAGGTGTGCAAACACAAACAGGTACACAAACACACACAGAATGGTGGAAACACACATCCAGGTACAAAACGTCCACATAGGTACACACACGAACACATACACAAGTAATAAAACACACACGTGTGAAAACACACACAGGCATGTTGTGGTGTCTCCTGGCAGACAGCAGTACCTGATGCTCTTTGTGTCTCAGGAGTATTTGTGGGTTTGTTTGTTGTAATGATGGTAATGACGTGATGTAACAAGTTCACATGAGACACAAACAGGCTCAGGGCAAAACACAGAAAGTAACGCTGATGGTTTTACATTTACCATCTTCCAAACATTTGGGACACTATGATTTCACAGCTTTAACAGCTGTCTGCTGTAACGTAGAACGCCACTCCCACTCAGAGTTTTCAGAGAAATCAGTATTGTGGTCAAAAGCCTTTAAACTGCAGTGCTGAGCAGACCAGAACTGGGAATAAAAACCTGCAGGGGTGTGCAGGTCTTCATACCCAGTTCTGGTCTGCTCAGCACTGGGTATGAAGATCTGCAGGGGTGTGCATCTTCTGACTGCAGGGTCCTGGACAGCAATAGATGAGGATTCTGGAGCACAGCTTTGTAACTTGGTTTAGTTTGGGTCCAGTTGACAAAGCTGTCTGTCATGCTCATTTTCTACAACCTTTTCAGTTTTAAGATGTCCCATGATATTCAAAAAGAAGTCAGTAAGGATCAGAAATAGCTCCAGACCTTCAGCCGATTTTGTCAGTTACAACATTTCTACTGCAAATACTGCTGCTGAATTCTTGTGTGTTTCTTGACAGGACTTTTTTGAGCATACTCAGAAGCTGTGGGAGGACGATGGCGTGAAGGCCTGCTTCGAGCGCTCCAACGAATACCAGCTGATTGACTGCGCTCAGTAGTAAGACAACACACGGACACAGTGATGCACACCTTTTTTTTTTACATAACTGGTTTTGTTTTAATTCAAAGTGTGTGTGTGTGTGCGGGGGGGGGGGGGGGATATATATTGCAACCACACATTGGACTGGTATAATGGACTGGTCCGTTTTTGTTGCATCACATGTGTGTCGTCCACTGATGCACTTGGTCCTTTTTACATTATTTCACAATAAACATTCTGTGACTCAATCCAAATGGTATTTTCCAACTTTGATTTGATTATCGATCTATCTCTATGAATCTATCTATATATATCTAGCTCACATGTGTCAAACTCAAGGCCCGCGGGCCAAATGTGGCCCTCCATGTCATTTGATGTGGCCTGCAGGGGCATCAAAATTGTAATTTCTTAAAATAAAAATTAAAAATTGGTGTGTATTTATTCATATCTAGGAGGAATCGGACTGGAAATATGGGATTGGGCAACTATATATTAGGACTTAAACCCTGTCCATTTAACCTAACCTGACAGAGTCAAATTTAAAAGGATTTATGCTACAGTAACAAGCAAACATATGTTTTCTATGCAACTTTAATTGTCACTTTAAAAAGTTATTGTAAATAAATATTAAGTTATTTAACATAAGGAGTAGTTACATTTATTTTTCATTACATTTAGTTACATGTATAAGTTATATCTGGTCCTTTGAGGACAGCCACTATGCTGATGTGGCCCTCAGTGAAAATGAGTTTGACCCCCCTGATCTAAACCATTTTTATGGTATTTGTTGATATGATTTAATTCTGCCTCAGACAGATCGATCTGTATCGATCCTAGGAATAGAAATCGATTCATCAATTTATGGAATAATTTGTTACACCCTTGATATATACATTCAATATATTCTTCTAAGAAAGACTCTCAGGTACGAAGAACTGGACTGGACCGGGTTCTGACATTATACACGCCTACTGGCTAAAGAATCTCACTGCCCTCCAGGAGCCCCTGGCAGCACAAATGAACCAGCTGCTAAGAGATTGAACTCACTCCGAATGGCTTACGGAAGGGCGAACGATCCTAATCCAGAAGGATCCCTCAAAGGGTGCTGGCCCATCCAACACCCAGCCAATAACCTGTCTGTCCACAACATGGAAGCTGAAGTCAGGCATCATTACAACCAAGATAAATAGGCACATGGATCAATAAATGAGGAACACCCAGAATGGCATTGGTAGAGACTCCAGAGGAGCCAAACACCAACTCCTGGTCGACAGAACAGTCGCTCAAGACTGCAAGTCACGACACACCAACCTGCGCACAGCCTGGATTGATTACAAGAAAGCCTATGACTCAATGCCACACACGTGGATCACTGAATGCTTGGAGCTGTACAACATCAACAGGACTCTAAGAGCCTTCATAGGAAACTCAGTGAACGTGTGGAAAACCACCCTTGAAGCCAATGGGAAGCCACTTGCACAAGTGTCCGTCAAATGTGGGATATACCAAGGTGATGCTCTGTCCCCACTGCTGATCTGCATGGGTCTGAATCCCCTCAGTCAAATAATCAACAAGACTGGCTATGGATACCGACTCAGAAATGTGGCCAACATCAGTCACCTCCTCTACATGGATGACATCAAGCTATATGCTAAGAGCGAGCGTGACATCCTGATCCACACCACCAGGATCTACAGTACTGACATTGGGAAGTCATTCGGGCTCGAGAAATGCAGCCAGATGGTGACAAAGAGAGGCAAGGTAGTCCACACAGGAGCGGTGGACTGGAGAAAAGATACAGAGCACGGATGTTAACGAAAGCTCCTCAACATGCATGGAGGGTTCCAGCCTGAAAGTTTTGATTTTCATGATATTTATCGTTTTATACATTTTCCACCTTCATCTTTAATTTGTTATAAATGTTAAAGACTTAATGTTTTTAATGCTGGTGAACAGTTTGACCTAATGCCAAGGACAAGAAAAATAACAGAGAGGCGCCTAATCACTAGTCATACATTTGACCCAATATATCTTTAAAAGGCTGAAACATGGAGTCTGAAAGTGGTGGAAAAGAGGAAGCTTTTCCACCAACTAGTTGTAGTTGAGATGAGATGTTTGAGGAGTATGTGTGGTGTTACGCGTATGGATCGTGTGAGAAATGAAGTTATCCAAGAGAGAACTGGTGTGATGCCAGAGTTGGCCTATAGAGCAGAGCAAAAGGCACTGGGATGGTTTGGACATGTTGAAAGAATGGAAAGGGAGCGATTGGTGAAAAGGGTATATGAATCTGATGTGAGTGGAGTGAGAATGAGAGGAAGACTGCGAATGGGATGGACGGAGGGTGTAAAAAGAGCGCTAAATGCAAAAGGGATGACTGTGGTGCAGGGGAGAGAGGCTGCTCAGGACAAGGATGGGTGGAGAGAGTTTGTGTATGAATGAATGGATGGGTGTGGTAGAGGTCTGGTCCTGGGATGAAGCGGCAAAGGGAAACCAGCCTTGGCCGAGGCCCTGCTGTGGAGGTGCCCACACTGGACTGTGCAGCTGACCCTGGTGCAGTGTGGTGTGGCTTAGATCAGGCCTTAGACCAGTCACATACACACACACACACACACACACACACACACACACGCACACACACACGCACACACTGAAGGAGGAGGGTTTGGGGAAGAGAAGGAGTGAGGTAAGAATGTGTGCCCTGTCTAGGCTTCCCCATCTTGGTGGGAAACAGCCTGGGTATTTAGATAGATAGATATCTTTAAAAGAGTAATTATCTAGTCTAAAATAAAACACCAGAACATGAGTCAATCCATTTTAAATCATGTTTTTTATTCATATAGAAAGTCTTTTATTTTAGAGACGTTTTGTCCAGACTGCTACAAAAGCAAATAACTACAAACTTACCAACCTCATCTGTTCATGAATACTAGAAGATAAGCTGCAATTAGAAATAGATAAGCCCCAAAGTTTCTGTGTCACAGACATGATCCGTTTTCTTTTTGTGCTCGTCACAATATCACCAGTCTGTTCTGTTCTTCTACTGGCTTTATCCACAAACATTACAGAGGAAACCGTTGGATGTAGTTCTATTGACCAGCATGGAGGACAGACCCTCATGGGAGGACAACCCCCTGCATGGGATGTACCATTGGACCATAACTGAAGTGGCTGATATCAAGAAGTCCTTCCAATGGCTAGAAAGGGCTGGCCTACAGGACAGCACTGAGGCACTCATCCTAGCAGCTCAGGAACAAGCCCTGAGCACCAGAGCCATAGAGGCTCAGATCTACCACACCAGACAAGACCCAGGGTGTAGATCGAGCCATAGAGGCTCAGATCTACCACACCAGACAAGACCCAGGGTGTAGATCTACCACACCAGACAAGACCCAAGGTGTAGATCTACCACACCAGACAAGACCCAAGGTGTAGGCTGTGTAAAGAGGTGCCTGAAATAATCCAGCACATAACTGCAGGGTGAAAGATGCTGGCAGGGAAAGCATACATGGAGTGCCAAAATCAAGTAGCTGCAAAAAAATACAGAGGAACTTAGGACTTAGAAGAACTGGAGAAAGCATGGATAGTGAAGGTGACATTGGTGCCTGTGGTAATCGGAGCACTCGGGCAGTAATCCCCAAGCTGGAGGAGTGGCTACAACACAGTACTAGCAACAACTAAGATACTGCAGGACCCTCAAGCTCCCAGGCCTCTGGTAGAGGACCCGAGCTCTATAAAGTCAGGTGAATAAGTATTTGAACTCCTCTGACATTTTCATCATAGGTGCAAGTTCACTGTGAGAGACGTGATCTAAAACAATCTGGAAATCCCATGGGAGGAGTTTTTAAAATTATTTGTCTGCTTCTGCTGCAAATAAGTATTTAAACACCTGAGAAAATCAATGTTAATATTATTTCCAGTAGCTTTTGTGATTCCACTGGTCAAACATTTCCTGTAGTTTTTCAGCAGGTTTGTTGACACTCCAGGAGGGATTTTGGCCCCCTCCTCCTCACAGATCTCCTCTAGATCAGTCAGGTTTCTGGACTGTCACTGGGCTGTCCCTCTAAAGATTTTCTATTGGGTTGAGGAGACTGGCTAGGCCACTCCAGAACCTTTATGTGGTACTTATGGAGCCACTACTTGTTCTCCTGGCTGTGTGCTTCGGGTCATTGTCCTATTGGAAGACCCAGCCACGCCCATCTTCAATGCTCTACCTGAGGGAAGGAGGTTGTTCTCCAAAATCTCACAATACATGGTCCTAGTCATCCTCTCCTGTATACAGTGAAGTCATTCCATCCCATGTGTAGAAAAACACCCCCGTAGCACGATGCTACCACCCCCATGCTTCGCAGTAGGGATGGTGTTTTTGGGATGGAACTCATCATTCTTCTTTCTTCTAAACCCGAAGATAAAACCAAAAAGTTCTATTTTGGTCTCATCTGACCACATGACTTTCTCCCATGATTCCTCTGGATCGTCCAAATGGTCATTGGCTTCAGACGGGTCTGGAAATGTGCTGGTTTAAGCAGAAGAACCTTCTGAGTCTTGCATGATTTCAAACCATATTAACTTAGTGGATTACCAACAGTAACCATGGAAACGGTGGTCCTTTCCAGGTCAGTGACCAGCTCCTCCCATGTAGTTCTGGACTGAGTCCTTACCTTTCTTATGATCATTGAGACCCCACCAGGTAAGATCTTGCATGGAGCCCCAGTTCAGGGAGATTGACAGTCATGTTTAGCTTCTTCCATTCTCTAAGAATTGCTCCAACAGTGGATCTTTTTTCCCCAAGCTGCTTGGTAATTGCCCCGTAGCCCTTTCCAGCCTTGTGACGGTCTACAGTTTGGTCTCTGGTGTCTTTGGACAGCTCTTTGGTCTGGACCATGTTAGTAGTTGGAGTCTTCCTGGTTGTATAGGGTGGACAGGTGTCTTTATGCAGCTAACCACCTCAAACAGGTGCTTCTGATTTAGGAGAATAAGTGGAGTGGAGGTGGACTATTTAAAGGTGGACTAACAGGTCTCTGAGGGCCAGAATTCTAGCTGATAGAGGGGGGTTCAAATACTTATTTGTAGGAGTAGCAGACCAATAAATTATTTGGAAAAATCCTGCAATGCGATTTTTGGAATTTTGCTTTAAGGCCCGTACACACCGGGACGAATTTCGCTGGCTATTTTCGCCGACGTTTAACGCCCCGTGACTAAACAAAGGGCACCAATGTGAGTGTGCACACCGACGCGAAAAAACGCCACGCGTTAAAGCGTCAAAAAAAAAAACGCCTCGGGTTCGTTTTTTTTTTCTGGCGCATCGCGTCGAAATCTACTCGACCAATGAGAATGGCGCTTTTGCACACGTGTCTGGAGCTTCTGAAGTTACAGTAAAACACAACTTGGGGGCGCTCAAACACAAAACTGCCTTGCTGAGCACACATACCAGCGAAGAAGATAGACGTCAAGTAGCGTCTACACTGCCGCGAAGAAATAATGATGGAAATTCTAAAATATCCCCGAACCAAGCACCAGTTGGAGCTACTGGTGCTTGAAATATTCATGTTTTCTTTGTTTGATTCTGACAATCGCGTAAATACTTGCTCTCTTCTTCTGAGTGAAAAGCGACTTTGAGAAGCGTAAAGTTGCGCAGCGCCACCTTGTGTACAGGAGTATTTCTGTTTACATTAAGCGCCATCTAATGTCAGGGAATGAAATTGCATGTTCGCTCGACTCATCGTCAGTGAAAATCGCCTGGGTGTGAACACAAAAAACGTGGCGAAAAACGCTGGCGAATAACGCCTGGCGAATATTTGTCCCGGAGTGTACGGGCCTTTAGATTATGTCACAGAAACACTGCGAAAGCAGCTTTCCTTTGAACACAACAATTTATTTCAAAAACAGGGTTGAACTAAATTGTGAAGAAAGTGCAGCTATTCAGTGAAAAGAATAGAGACAGTAAAACAAATTTTGTGATTGGTTTCTCCAGTTCTGGTCCAAATTCTGAAGACTATACAGCTTCAGAAATGCAACTTTTTTCTAGCAGTATGGCTTACCGATACATAAATTAACCAATCGTGCTTCATCACCAGCTTGACAGTAGGCTACAACGCCTGAAAAGGTGATTGATTTCAAACACATCACGGCTTATGTTGATTCAATTAGTGAAAACAGCAAAAAAAAAAATTGCTTGAAGTTGTACATTTTTACAATCGCTGTTAATTGACAATGACAATTTGGCAAGTATTAATGAAAAATAATTCCCTAAATTTTCAGAGGCCAGAAAGTTTGTCCCTTTTGTTTACAGCAAAAGACATTTTTATTAAAAAAAAAAACCCTGCATTTTTAAAGATGTCTTTCTTCAATACTCAAGAGTGACAAAAATGTAAGCAAATGAACTGGAACTGGGCCAAACACCTCATCACATTGTTGTATGTTGCTGGAAATGTACAGTGTTGGTCGGAGAGGATGTAATCATCTGCTTCTCTCTCTGATTCAGCTTCCTGGACAAGTTAGAGTGCATCAGGAGGCCTGATTACTCGCCCACTGACCAGGTAACAAACACCCTGAACAACCAGGCTGCTGTTCTCGACTGAAACAGATCGCACGCCTGTTCTTTTCCTGCAGGATTTGCTACGCTGCAGAGTTTTGACCTCAGGAATCTTTGAAACTAGGTTTCAGGTGGACAAAGTCAACTTCCAGTAAGTAAATATGGGAGAACCCAGACGCTCCACTGTGCATGCTCAGTCTGCTTTGACATCCCAGAATTCTAATGGAAACAGTAGTGTTTGACGAGCAAGTGTCTTTGTGTCAGCATGTTTGATGTTGGTGGTCAGCGGGATGAGCGAAGAAAGTGGATCCAGTGTTTTAATGGTAGGAAATTCACAGTTTTTTCCAACGTGTAAATTGCCAGCATGGTCAGAACCGGCTCTGCATTCATCCTCAGATGTAACTGCAATCATCTTTGTGGCAGCCAGCAGCAGCTACAACATGGTGATCAGAGAGGACAACTCCACCAACCGCCTCAGAGAGTCGCTCGACCTTTTCAGATCTATATGGACCAACAGGTGAGGCTGCAGAAGACCTCTCCGCTTTGGGATTGGCTGTGGAGCTCTTTTGATGGGCAGCAAAACACCTGTTTGTTTTGTGATGGACTGCAGATTTCTGAAGACCATCTCGGTGATCCTGTTCCTAAATAAACAGGACATGTTGGCAGAGAAGATTCTGGCTGGAAAATCCAAATTGGAGGATTATTTTCCGGAGTATAAAAACTATCAGGTCCCGGCAGATGGTAAAAGGCGCTCGCGTCTTCCCCCTCTCCCAAACACTTGTCATGAAAACCAAGTGTGAGCTTTGCTCCTTAACCTGTACATCTGTATGCAGGTGTTCCAGATGCTGTTGAAGACCCACAGGTCACTCGAGCAAAGTTCTTCATCAGGGATGAGTTTTTGGTGAGGATGACCAAGATTGTCATGACTACAATGATAATGTTAAAGACAGTCATGAGAACAGTGATAATGAAGAGGGCAATGCATTGAAAGACAGTAAGAATGTTAATTTCTGTGATAATTACCAGAGGACACTGATGGTAATGATGACAGTAAGAACTATGTAGATGATGACATTCATAATGACAGTGCTGTTGATTTTGTGGAAGACGGTTTAGAATATTAAGTAAAAAATGCATTTCTTTTTAAGAACTAGGTGTGATTCCTGAAAGCAGTGCTTTAGTCAGTCATTTATTAGCTGCTGCTGGTAGAGTGAAAGAGTAGGAGCAAACCGAGTGGCGGATATTACCACATAGTGAGGTGGACCAACCCTTTTCTAGACCAATCAGAAGGCTCCTATGAGCAAGATATATAAAACATAGATTTAATCCAAATACATGTTACAAAATCTTCTATAAATAACCACAAGGTGGTGTCAAAAAGCTATTTTTATGTGTTTAAACTAGACCAGTGTTTTTCAACCAGTGTTACACTAGTGTGCCGTGGGAGATGGTCAGGTGTGCCGTGGGAAATTGCCCTCATTAACTGATTTAACAACATTTTCCATCTCCAGGATTTCAGTTCTTTGTTCCTCCAAACAGGCCCCAATAAAACACCACGAAATTAGGAATATGAAAGATCATAAAATTATTTGATTCTATGAAATACATTTTGATAAGAATGACAGTACCGCGATTTAGCCTCAGCTTTAGCTGTTAGGAAAAGTCCCGCCCCTTTAACCGTCTCCACCAATCATTCTTGGATTCTTAATCACATGTCATCAGTCTGACCAATCAGAAGTGGTTAAAGTCTTCATTTCCTTGTTCTAAATTCTGCTGAAAACGTTGCTCATTTCTAAGAAAAAAACCACCTAAAGCTCGTCTTTAGCGGTGTAGCTTTCCACAGAATCCGGTGTCAGACCGTGGCACAAGTGAACAAAACAATGAAGCTTAGAGACGCTAGTCTGTCTGCGCTCGGCGGATTATTGAACTACGTCTCCCATGATGCATTGGGTGACAGCGTGAGCGTCTGGGTGCACGACTCTCTCCTCTTAACGTTGTGAAACCACAACGACCACAAATCAGTTTTTAAATATTTTAACTTAACTTTTATTACATCTTAAAAATAAAACAGCTGCAGCTTCCAGCTATTTCTGCCAAAATTATCACAAAAATGCATGTGAGATCATGGAGGGACTGTAGATCAATGCAGACCGAGTTTCTCCTTTTTTTTTTTTGAATGCCGGTGTGCCGCGGGATTTTTGTCAAGGTTGAAGCGTGCCGTGGCTCAAAAAAGGTTGAAAATCACTGCACTAGACCACTAAAGCAACACACGTTAAATTTTGCCTCTGTAGCTATAGTAGAGACATTAGGCTAAAGCCAATAGCAGCTTTTGTAGCGCCACCTATGGACAGTTGGTGTTAACCTTGTTGAGCCTAACAGTCACTCATTAAGAAAGTATTGTTTAAAATTAGTCAGGCTGGGCTGATCTGTAGAGGAGTTGAAGGACTGCAAAGTTGACGAGCACGCCTCTCTAAACTGCATTGTGTTTTCGGAAATGTGTGGAACCGTTGGGTTTGTGGCGGTCTAAATGGGCTGAAACAATCAGCTAAAGTACTTTCAAAAGTAGCTCAAACAAAAAATCCAAAGTGGCAGAAAACCTAGGATGCTTGAAGTAGGCGGTCCAATTTCTAAAGTTTTTCTAGTATTGGAGGATTCTGGGGGTTGAGAAAAATTACAATTTGTGTGAGATTAAGGCCCAAATGCTTTTTGTTCTACATAGTGGTGCTTTTGAGCCAGCTTTGATACAGCTTGGGAAAACAATTCTGAAGTTATTGCTATAACATTACCTTAAGTAGTTTTTAAAATTATATTTTGTCCTATTGATTTTCAATGGGGGCACAGGACCCTTGTGTGTGGAGTTTGCATGTTCTCCCCGTGCATGCGTGGGTTCTCTCTAGGGACTTTAGCTTCCTGCCACCATCCAAAGACATGCTTCATGTGTTCATTCATCACTCTAAATTGTCCCTAGGTGGGAATGTGAGTGTACAGCGGGGAAAATAAGTATTGAACACGTCAACATTTCTCTCAAAAAAACATATTTCTAATCAAGCTATTGACACGAAATTTTCACCAGATGTCAGCATCAACCCAAGTAATGCACACATAGAAAGAAATCCAAACATTTATGTCCATAAATGAAGTTATGTGTAATAAAGTGAAATGGCACAGGGAATAAGTATTGAACACGCTTACTGAAATTTATTTAATACTTAGTGAAAAACCTTTGTTGGTGATTCCAGCCTCAAGACGCCTCCTGTATGGAGAAATCAGTGGAATACATTGCTCAGGTGTGATTTTGGCCCATTCATCCACACAAACTGCCTTCAGATCTTCAAGGTTCCGGGGGTCTCTTCTGTGAACCCGGATCTTCAGTTCTTTCCAAAGATTTTCAATTGGATTCAAGTCTGGTGATTGACTGGGCCATTCTAGCAGCTTTATTTCTTTTTCTTCAACCAGTTGAGTGTTACCTTGGCTGTGTGCTTGGGATCGTTGTCTTGCTGAAAGATCCACCCTCTTTTCATCTTCAGCAGCCTGGCAAATGACAGCAGATTCTGATCAAGAATGTCTCCATACTTTTCTCCAGTCATTATTCCTTCAATGATGTGAAGTCTACCAGTACCACATGCTGAAAAACAGCCCCACGCCATGATGCTCCCACCTCCAAACTTGACTGTTGGTATGGTGTTTTGGGGGTGATGTGCGGTGCCATTTTTCCTCCAAACATGTTGTGTCTTATGACATCCGAAGAGTTCAATTTTGGTCTCACCTGACCAGAGTATCTTCTCCCAGAATGTCATGGGTTTATCCAAATGTTGTGTCGCAAACTCCAAACGAGCTTCAACATGCTTCTTCTTCAGACATGGAGTCTTGCGTGGTGTGCGTGCGTGGAGGCCATGGCGGTTGAGTGCATTACTTGTTGTTTTCTTTGAAACAACGGTACCTGCTGATTCCAGGTCTTTCTGAAGCTCTCCACGAGTGGTCCTGGGCTGTTGGAGAACCCTTCTGATGATTGTTCTGACTCCTCTGTCTGAAATCTGGCGAGGAGCACCTGGCCGTGGCAGGTTTATGGTAATGCCGTGTTCTTTCCACTTCCGGATGATGGCCCCAATGGTACTCACTGGAACTTTCAGAAGTTTAGAAATGCGCCTGTAACCAATGCCTTCAGTGTGTTTTGCAACAATAAGGTTGCATAGGTCTTTGGACAGCTCTTTGCTTTTACCCATCATGCAATGCTTCTTGTCTAACACCTTGCTGGTGAAAAAACCTTTTTAAAAGGCATCAATCAGGACTATACCAGCTGATATTACTTTGCACTAATAGGGGGCAGGTTAACCTTCTGAATACTGACAAACTCCAGCTGCTTTCTTGGCTTGCCAGACCTTTTTACCCCTCCTTTTCTTCATGTGTTCAATACTTATTCCCTGTGCCATTTCACTTTATTACACATAACTTCATTTATGGACATAAATGTTTGGAATTCTTTCTATGTGTGCATTACTTGGGTTGATGCCGACATCTGGTGAAAATTTCGTGTCAATAGCTCGATTAGAAATATGTTTTTTGAGAGAAATGTCGACGTGTTCAATACTTATTTTCCCCTTAAATTATTTTTTATCAGACACCGGGTTTGTTTTTGTGTAAACGTACCGACATGTTTCGGCGGAATGCCTTCCGCCTTCGTCAGGGTCGTCATCAGATGGTGGCGTGTGACGTCTTTAAAAACAGCTGATTGTGACTGAGGCGGAGTCACCTGTCAAACTTTGACAAGTGACTCCGCCCCTTGATGTCCGTCTTTCTCTGGAGGATGTTGCTCCAGGTGTGAGAGAGCAGGAAGGCCCCCTCATCCCGGTTCATGGAAGTGTGGGCTTGCTTTCTTCAAACCCGGTGTCTGATAAAAAATAATTTAAGTGCTAATAGAACTTATAGACACAATGAACTTCATTGAATCACTTATTTTCCCCGCTGTATATGGGAGTGGGATTGTGGCCCTGCAACAGACTGGAAACCCATTCAGGAAGAGCCCTTCCCTTGCCCAACAGTGGTTGTGTTAGGCTCCAGCAGCCCTGTGACCCTGAAAGGGAAAATGTTTCTTAATAAATAAACAATATGACAAAGTACCAAAAGTAACAGCACACTATTCCCTGTACAGCTTTACAAACAAGTGATCTTAAGGTTTCTTTCAATTAGTGACGGAATAAACTAAGATCATAAGATTTAAGAAAGAGCTGGGACAAACTGGCTGCTTTCAATAGTCAGACAGCGACGATGCTCTCAGGTTGGGACTAATCCTTCTAACATCTTGTATTTCAGAGGATCAGCACGGCCAGCGGTGACGGCAAACATTACTGTTACCCGCACTTCACCTGCGCCGTGGATACGGAAAACATTCGTCGAGTCTTCAATGACTGCCGGGACATCATCCAGAGAATGCACCTACGGCAGTATGAGCTGCTCTGATTGGCTGCTACATCTAGAGGCTATAGTAAAACTTGTGGTATGTAATCAGGGCTGATAGGTGATCAATGCAGGTAGATTTTCACGTTCTTGATGTGATCAGTTACATTTATAAATTTGGGGCACCGGTTTAACCCTTGTGCTGTCTTAGATGACCCCTTCCATTGACGTGTTCCCCCTACCATGACAAAGGTGGATAAAGGTGGAAAGATTTCATGTAATCCATGGACACCAGTGAAGATCACAAATCATTGAAGAAAAAAAGTTCAGAGCTCTGTCTAGTGGGTCTAGATGACCCAACTCCCAACGTTAAAGTGCCTAGGATAGTACAAGGGTTACTCAGGAGGGCAACATACTTCCTTTTGTGCAGGGCAGTTATGGGTAGTGGTGTCCTGGTGTTGCCATGGCGACACCCTGCCTTGTGAGAAGTTTCTGAAGTGGCTGCTGTCCGTCCTTTTTAGTTACGGTTTAGTTTTTACATGTCTGTCTGCAGTCACCCTCTAAATGTGGTAGAAAAGGTGTTTTCTCCAGATTGCTTGCATGGTTCTATTAAAGTCATTTGCTAAGAGACTTCCTGTTCAGTCTTCCTTGACGTTTTTGAACCATTAGCACTTCTGCTTTTTGACCAAAACCTCATATAAAAACTTGAGTAAAAACAAGGTACATCACTTAAAAAAGTCTTCAGTAGAACTAAAAGGTAGTTGTCCAAATAGTTGAGAATACCATCAAAAAAACTAACTGGTTCCTAAGTACCAGTTTAAAGATGTTTGTTTGATGGCTTATATTGGATTTTAAAAACCCATTTTTATTCAGTTACTCTTAAGAACACAGCATAAAAAGGCCTTTCATCTTGGTTACAGCCTTGTCGAAGAGGCTTTTGTTGCTGTAGGAAATAAAAAATGGATGTTGGATTTCTTCCAATCATCTAATCTTGGCTTTGCAAATTAAAGTTGCAACACTAAGTTTTTTCATTTATTAAATACACTTTTTTTAATCTGAAATAAATGTAACACATTTACATTATTTCCGAAAGGCCTGAAAGAAGAATGAAAAAGTTCCACAGTCGAGCAGTTTGAACTCTATTTGGCTGATTACTGTGGAATATTTAGTCTCTGTGCTCACCTACCAAACAGGTGAACGGGTAAATCTGCCATGTGAGCACACACTGAGAAAATACAGCATCACACCAACGTAGACGTGTCGTCTGTGATGCCGCTCTGGCTCCGATAGAGCCTCTTTGTGGAGGAATGTCACAGATATCAGCGTCATTTCTGCCTCACAACAGCAATCAGTTTAGAACAATCCAGATGGTCGCTGTTCACCACAATGATAAAAGCATGTCGCTTTAGTGATCACTGAATAGTAATCCTACAATACATTCAGGACGACCGACACTTCCATTACATTAACCCTTGTGCTATCTCAGATGCCCCCCCCCTTCCATTGACGTGTTCCCCCTACCATGACAAAGGTGGATAAAGGTGGAAAGATTTCATGTAATCCATGGACACCAGTGAAGATCACAAATCATTGAAGAAAAAAGGTTCAGAGCACTGTCTAGTGGGTCTAGATGACCCAACTCCCAATGTTAAAGTGCCTAGGATAGCACAAGGGTTACAAACATTTGCAGCCAAACTAAACCAACTTTAGAATCAACCAAATATTGCGACAAAATGTGTGTTCCCTCAAGCTTCAACTCAACCCTTTTTCAAGATCAAGAGTGCATTTAGCTTTTCTATCCTTCAGCTGACAGGAATAAAGTTTGTTCAAACTTTCCTCAGAGTGGATCCCAATTTAGCTCAGAGGAATAGATCTTAGATGTTTGGACGATGCGTCTGCCGTGTACAAAGACTGCAGGACAGATTTCAGAGGAACTCTCTTCAGGCGGTTGGATGATACAAACTCCCCACACAGGAACTCCCATTACAAAGTTAGCTTCAAGTCCAATTTCCTTTTGGCTGTAGGTCAAACTACAGTTAGCGGTGCATCAGTGGCCTTCATTGGTTCTCTTCTTTACTGTGACTGGAGAATGAGGACACGGTGTGTGGAAAGCTGTTTAAAACCGTTTATTGTCTTCATGTGTGGGCAGCATCAGCACACCTGATGGTGCACGTGTCCATTCTGAGCTGCAGTCTTAAACAGTTCTGCTCATGAAACTGAACAGAACCCGTTTTGGCACCGTACCAAATCCCAGATGATCCCAGCAGTTTGTTCCTAAAGAAACGGATCACAGACTGAAGAGACAAGCCTGCCGTGTCGGTCACATCACGCCACAGCCTAAAGAGGTTTGGATGACCGGAGCGGATCCGGCCGTTTTCCCGGCCGTTAGGAGCAGCTGATGTTCTCCAGGTGTTGCTCCTCTGCCGCCATGGCCGCCGCCTGCAGCGCCTCGGTTTCACTCTGCAAAGGGTTGAGCTGCTTCCGGTCGCTGTGCATGTTGTTTTCATGACGCTTCAGATCTGACGCCTGGAAGGACAGAAGCACGGTCAGCTCAGCGGCTGGGTCTGCTGGGTGTCCGTCGGTGCTCAGGTGCAGCTTACCTTAGCAAAGGCCTTGGTGCAGGACGGACAGACGAAGGGTTTTTCCCCTCTGTGTCTCCTCTCGTGGTCCTTCAGGTGGGACTTGTGTTTAAAAGCCTGCAGATAGACAGGTTAGGACAAGCACAGGAAAGAGGCGGACAGGGGAACGATTGGTGAGCCTACCTTCTCACACATCTGGCAAGCAAATGGCCTCTCGTTGCTGTGAACCCTTTCGTGTTTCTTCAGGTCTGGAGCACGAATAAACGATTTCCCACAAACGTCACACCTGTAGGGTTTAAAGCCTGTGTGGATCTTCAGGTGTTCTGGAACACACGGGTAAGGGTACAGCCAAAAGCAACCTTAGTTGAGGTGCAAAGGGGCCGCTCAGGTACTCGGTGACATTTACCTTTTAGGTGAGCGTGGGTAGTGAAGGCTTTGGTACAGATCTCGCAGGTGAAGGGCCGCTCTGCTGAATGGAGCTTCTCGTGTTTCCTGAAGACACAGATTGGGGGCAAATGTGGGCCTGCATGCCAGTGAGACCTTCCACTAATGACCAGGGGAGCATGTACCTGAGCCTGCTCTCATCCAGGAAAGTCTTCCCGCACACCTGGCAGGCGAGCTGCTCTCGGTGTCCGTACAGCAGGTACTCGAACTTCATGTCACCAGCCGCCGTGGACCAGCCAGGCGCCTGCTCATCCTTTACGTCACCTATGCTGTCTGCAAACGCCAGAGTCTGGGTGGCGTGCTCCGTTCCCAGATCATAGGCTCGTCTCCATCTCTGACACCACATCCTGGTCATAGGACACCTGGAGGAGACGAGTTGAAGCAACATGATGTGCAGTACACTGATGCTGTACGGACCACCCAACCCACAGGTGGAGGGGCGGTTGGAGAGCAAATTCAATTTCAACGTGTATAAATCACAACCAATGCACAAACAGTTCGAATTATGGTACATATGTAAACGAACTGCGTATCTATAGATAAATGCGTGCACACACGTACAAAATAAACTTTTACCTTTTTTCAATATGAATGTGAATATTATCAAATACACATTCACATGGGCTACGTTCACTTGAGGGCTTAATGCTCAATTCTGATTTTTAGAAAAAATCTGATTTTTTTGCAAAGCCGTTCACATTTCCAATTAAATGCGAACTTTTGCGATCTCCTGTGTGACCGTAGTGGCCAAGTGCCCGCATGAGCAGAAGAGTACTCAACGGGGAACGACGTCACTGTTGTTTGTGGAAGTAGCTAATGTCACCATGGATGTCAACACCAGTGTTGTCAACAGGGTTGTTGTCTTTTGCATCATTACATTTATTTTTTACAGAGGAGCAGCACAATAACAATCTTCTCATTTTAAGACGTCGTTGGAGCCAGGATCACCTGTACCCACGGTTGTGGAATGGGTATGTCTATGTGCTGGGGCCGTGCACGTCTGTGTGTGTACAAGAGAGAGGAGAGAGCGTGTGAGTGAGAAGATGAGGGGGCAGTGAGCGCGTTCATGTTGTGTGTGTTAAGGGAAGGAGAGCGGTAATAAAAGGTTTCCCAGAATAAATGCTATTGACTCTTTACGTAACCTGTTCTGGAGAATCAGGGGTCCCAGCGAGCAGTGAACCCGTGAAGGATCCGCCTTCTGTCCTCCGCTTCTGACCCACGGTCAGAAAGGAAAAAAAATAATCGCAGGAAAGGTTCAACACCACGCTCGGCCATTTCGCTGGAAATGTTTCAAAAACCGCCCGGTTGCGATAAGAGCCCTGGAGTTTGGCCTGAGTAGAGCTGTCACCCCAAATATTAATCCAATGGTGACCTTGCTTCCCTTCCACTGACTGGTCTCAGCAGCATCGTCCGCCATGGTTGATGTTTATGTTTTTGTTCCCGCCTACTTCAATGTAGAATGATGAAGTTTGTAGCGTATCGATGACGTACGGGTCGGATACATGTGGCCTGGCCGTTCACATTTCAAAAGATGGGATACGTATCGGATTCAGGACCACATACCGTGGCCTGGGTAGCATTTGAAAAGATGGGATCTGTGTCGATTCAAACTGTCATGAAAAGATCAGACACAGGTCGCATAGGGGCAAAAAAAAAAAAAAAAAATGAAACGGCCTTCACAGATCATTTTTTCTTATTTAACAGAGAGATCAAGAAGGGAATATAAGAAAGCAAAAAAATGTATGAGATGAGAGTGGAGGGCTCTTGTGTTGGACATATTTTACTTAAACAAGAGGGGTTATTATTCTTCAGACAAACCAAAGGTATGTCTGAATAAACCCCTTTTGGAATCGAGGCCAAACTTTATTAATTTCAACCATGTTTGACAATCTTTGGTGTTGAACCAAGACTGGAAAAGGGAAAAGAAGGATAGAGAGAAGATGTAGTACAAATCTCTCAAAGGGGCAGACTGTTTTTACAAACATTTGTGAAAGAATGTTCCGCTCTCAGTGAATTCCAGCGTGGAACTGTCATTGGACGCTACCTGTGCAACAAATCTAGAGGTGAAATGTCCTCTCTCCATCGCCCAAAAGTTGCTGAACATCACAAGCTGGAAGCCGCCCCGCCCCTGGAGCAGTTCATGTCTACAAACCGACACAGATACAGAACGGACTAAAATGGCTTTACACTGCAAGGTTCAAGTGACCAAATTCCGCAGATTTTTCCTCTCCACGTGGCACAGATGGGATGCGTTGGTGAATGTGTAAGCAGGACAAAAGCGCATGGATTCCGTTTTTCTCAGATCGGATACAGGCCTCTCTCATATGTGGAAATAAATCGGAAACAAATCGGATACCTGCATTTGCGTGTGTCATGTAAGCAGACAAATCGGATATTCCCCAGTAAATGATCGTGCGTCAGTGGCGTCAACTCAGAACACCACCAACTGAGATCACATGACTCATTAAGGTGCTTTTAGTGCTGATTTTGCTGTCAGTGTGTTACCTTTTCCAGCCTGGAGCTTCAGACCGTGGTTGGAAGCACGCTGTTATGTCGGTCGGACATAAGCGGTAACTAATGAAGCAGAGACCGTTGCTATGGAGCAGCAGGCTGAGAAAGCAGTTTTATTTCTTTAGGCGCGTATGATGAGGACCGTGTGTGTGTGGCCTTGCAGCGTGTCTTGCGTCGTGTGTGTAAGGAAAGTCCCCTCTCTCCTGTGTGTAGTGTGGCGTGGGCGAGGAACTGTCGGAGCCGTAAATTAATAATAAGGTGTCTCCCCCAAAGTTTCCGTCTCTTAGCCCACTCTGAGCTGTGAGGTTCAGAAACGGAAAAATGAACCCCGAGGAAACCTCCCGTGTGTTTCTGACTACGGTCAGAAAAGAGAAGTCATCGCGCAGGAAAGATTCAACACTTGGATCAAACTGTTAGTACAACACGTCTGCAAACACTTCCTCATTCAAAACTCAGAGAGAGCACATAACGGCCGACCAGCCCTCATTATTACTCCCCCATGCGTCCCCTCAGGAGCGCCCAAGGCAACCTCATGATAACCGTCTTGCCTCCATGACAACCACAATCACAAAAAGTCGAAGAAAGGAGTCCATGGAATGATACTGCTCGTAGTCTCAGAGCATTTTTTTGATAGTTTCAGCATTGTATAGTGTAAATGCAAATCGAATGCGGGTCACTTTTAAAAGATGATGTAGCGGGTCATCAAAGAAATTGGGATATAGTCAGAAAAGGCCGGATGTGAACATCAAGATCTGCAGTGTAAAAGCCCGGCCTAAAGTTCAATGACCAGATGGAAATGACACACAGCTGTATGTACCTTATGCACATCCTCATTTGGATTATTCCTTCAGGATGGCTCCTGAACTGCATAGCTGCACTCGAGACTTGTCTAGCTCCTGATTGGCCGATGTCTCTTCAAGTTCGTCCCCTGAAGGTGTGTCATCCTGCTCATCCAGAACCTGAATGCAGACGTAAACCCAATCAGAACTGAGCCAGAAGCTGAGAGATGAAAGATCGCTGTTGTCGTACCTCTGAATCGGCGGCCAGCTGAGCTTCAGAGCGACAGCCACTATGTCAAATGAAACTTGTCCTTTTTCTTCCTGAAGAAGCGTCACCGTTTCCTCACGTAAAAACAGCACTTTCCGGTCATCGGTGCCCAGTCCCTGTAAGTACTCACCTGTGATGGTGCAGTATACAAGGGTGAAGTGGAGTCCCCTGTGATGGGGAGTTACCTGTGAGCACAGCTGTCCAGGCGGATGCCAGGATCTGTCCTGAGGCATCATCAGGTTGGCGTCCTCTCTCTTGTGAGATCCTGGCTGTGTACATAGTTCTTTACCTCCTCAAAAAGATATCAGTGGATGAAGTCTATCTCAATCACTGAGAATTGTCCACCTGAGGGCAGACTGCAGGTGAGCTCTACAGAACAGTAATGAAGTCGTGCGGGCCGGTAGGAAACATACCTCGTGTTTCTTGAATAGCTTCTTAAAGTAGTTGGAGCAAGCAGCAAGCACGCAGCGGTGCGCCCGGAACTTGACGTCCTCAACAACCACGGCAATGTCGCAGTGCTCCCCCTCCAGCCGCTGCTGGGCACTGCCAGCAGTTTCCAGGAAGATGCTGTGTGTTTCCTCGTCCGCGTACTTCACGATCTGCCATCTGCAGAATTTGGCAGTGTTCACGGGCCAGGTAGAAGGAAGGGTTCACAGCGGGGGCTCAGCTGCTAATGAAAGCCTTACGCCTCCCTTTAGCTGGCATTGGCGTTACTGCTGCATGTGGCCCATGTGAATCCACATCCCATCCGGAGACGTGTCAAGCTCTGGACTGAGCCGAGACGATCAACAATACCTCATTTGATTAACCCCAAACCGAATGGGGAAGTCATTAAACCTCTTCATGTCTGAAAATGAAGACACGAGGCCGGGGGTCCGCGGGACCACCTCATCATATCAAAGCCTGGAAGCTCACTGACAGTTTTTCGCTACTAGAGCCACAAACAAATGGACTTAAAATATTGTCTTCATTCAGCAAATGAACCATGTTTCATGTTTCTGAATGACAGATGTTTGCAGAAGCACATCTGGGGTCCCTGACAGACCACGCCCACTCATAAGTCCAGCTTTTCTGACTCGGACCTCCCCCCAACACACACAGCTGGACCTCCAGGTGAGGCAGGGGGCTTCCTCTTCCTGCAGCCTCTTAACAGAAGGCATCGGCAGCCCGCCGTCACCCTGGAGGCCGGTCGGTTCCGTTCGGTCGCACAGGTGAGCAGGAGCTCACGGTATGACTGCGTGGTGCTTTCTGCGTGGCGCGTGCACTAAACGAACAGAAGGACCTGTGTGCGCGTACACACGGAACACTCATGCGCCTCTCTTTGTACGGCCACGCGCCAAGGCGCGTGCACAGCACCTGATCCAGAGGAAACGAGCGGACGGTTGGAAGCCGCGCGGAAGCGGCTTTCTGCAGAGACCCAGGCTCAGATTCTGTAGAAACGAGCCATGCTGGGCCGAACCAACACCAGGGGGGCTTCGGTTCTTCTCGGCCGTAAGAACTCGGCCGAACTTGCAGCCTCGGAACCCTTGATGAGGAGCCTTTCGGTCATGGTCGCTTAGGCAACTGCCGCATGCGGCAGGTGCAGGTCAACCAGAACTCCGAGGGCAGATTCGGGAGGTGGGGCAAATTCCGGCCGGTTCTGGGGACCCGCGTGCCGGGCGCGCGGCTGCGGTTGTTTGTAAATGGCGGCCCGCTGCACAAAATGGCGTTTTCCTGAAAAAGGAGCGAACCGCTGAGGCCGCAGCCGAACACAGCCGCGCGGCCGGGAACAGCCGCGCGCTGGCTCCGCCGTCCTCCTCGCGGACCCGCAGGCACGTGAGCGGCGGCCACGAGACAGAGCCCGAGCAGAGCATGAACGGATCGAGAGCGCGCAGACATTCGCGCCGAGCCCGCGGGCTGACGAGGCGCGGGGCCGAGGCTCGATAACCACCGTAAGCCGGGCTGCGGGGTTTGTGGCTCCCGAGCGGACCGGACCGAAACCGGCGCTGAGCCGGACGATGGCTCCTGTTTGTTCTTGTTGTCTATGAGGACGAGGACGAGCACAGACGCAGGCAGCGCTTTGCGCCACACACTGCGACTGTACGGAGGCAGCGCGCCAAACGTCCAGCGTGTGCGCATGCGCACTAGCAGCTCCTAGCAGGCCGCCGGGATCCCCGCAATCTGGCTCTAGTTTGGGGTTGAGGGCCGACATAGGACCGAGTGGTAATCTGCAGCTGTCTTCAGAACCGAGCCTCGACAGAGGACCTGACCCAACTGAATTCTGCAGGACGGACGGTACCGGGATCGGGTTTGTGGCTCCATAGCTTGTTTGGGTTCTTCTGTAGAGGCTCGGTTCTGAACATCATGGGCCCCTTCTGGTTGTTGTTGACAGAGACTATCAGAACCGGGTACAAATTCCCTGATGATCGGGTCAAAACAGCAAACCAGATTACATCATTAGTAATCAGTATTAGGGAAACTCATACAGCACGGGAATACTAATCTGTCAGATTATTAGTTTGATGTCAAATGATTGATGATCAACAGTCTGTTGAGATGACCAATAATGTGCGTGGGAGAATCCGTGGAAATTACCCTCATGGTGAAGAAAAGTGAATTTTCACTCTGAACCTTATGCTGTCTGGAAAGCCCAGACTAGAATAAACCCTGAAAGTTGTTGTCTGAACCTGCATTACCCTGAAATAAATGGATCTCAGGTTTTGATTGGACTGGAGTTTTCTTCTTTCAGGACCCACTCTGATGAAAATCATGTTTCTTGTGATCTTGTGGCATTTTTCTGATGATGGAAGTTTTTTCAAAGAAAAGATTCATTCATTTATTTTTTTGTTCCTTTCATGAAATGCCAAATATCTTAACATGATTTTCGTACATTACTGAACATTTTCATGATTGCAAAGGAGCAGAAGTGGAGAATACATTTAATAGATGTCTGCCCCCTTTTAAACATTGCATCATTTCTCACATCATCCATCACCTGTGCTCAGATTTTACCAAATACAGTTCAAATAAACCCATATTTCAGTAAATTCATTCTATTTCTTTAGTACTTACATTCCATTTAATAGTCAAGTTTGTACAATCTAGTTTGTTTTGTTTTATACATCCGTTTAAATTGAATATTTTGACAACCTTTTAACTCATCCTCCAGGGAAGATTAGATTGCGTTCTGAAATTTCCTTATTAATGGCCACGATATTAATTTAGCTATTCTCCCTGAAGAGAAGTCTGTCTGGCTATTTGGGTGCATGGGGGGCGGGGCTGTTGTTCAGACAGTACGCGGCGTGCGCAAACAAACGTTGCATAATCAGGAAAAAAAAACGTTCTTGATTTGTTATTTATTTATTTTTCGGCCTCAAAAAGTATCGATAAGAGTATCGTTAAAATACCAGATTGATAAGCAGTATCAATAAAGTAGTAGTACCGTTGAAACCTTAACGATACCCATCCCTACACTCGAGTGACAATGTCCGCGAACTCATTAACATAAGACTTTGCCACCTTTAAAAAACCAGGAAATGAGCATACTGAACACTAATGCAGAGCAAAGACTCAATCTAGTCAAATCAGGCAATATCAAATATCTAGTAGGTATTAGTAGGTAATATTAGGTAATATCTAGTTAATTATATCTTTTCTATAGCTGCGTTTACATGGGCAAAAGTAATCGGAATGAACGCCTGATCGGAAGAAGGCGTCGTAATAAGCACCGTTGGGAATACTCTGCCCGGTGATCAGACTACGTTGGATCAGAATTTCCTTCCGATGGAACGATTGGGTTATACGTCGTTTATCGATCGTGGAGCATGTAGCGGTCATTCGATCGTGTGTCACTGCTGCTCTGGGTTCCGTCATGCATAGAAGGTGTTTCACGTGAAAGCTTTGGAGCGCATACGGGACCGACCAGCTGCTCTGTTCTAATCGGAAAAAGGTTTTCTGATCCCATGTGCACGGGTGAATTTAACCCGACCATTGATCCGATCAAGATATTCTGCCACTAAAACTGTTCAAAACATTAGACTTATCCATATCAAGCTTTTTATGGAACAATAAACCTGCAAGAATTAGTCTAAAAACTTTCAAATCTGCACTGAATTGCCTAAATTCTACAAGTACTTTCTTGCAAATAGATTGGTATACATCTTAAAATGGTTAAAAAATAATCCAGAAGCCAACTCATGGTTAGACTTGGAACAGGCATTATGTGGAAAGATCAACCTGTCAGAGCTACCATTTATTAGACTAAACTGTATAAACACAAGATTGTTTTCAAAGTATTAATATAAATGCCACTTTAACAGCCTGGTGGGAATTTCTCAAAATATCTAACTCGTCAATTCAACCGTGCAAAATGGCATCCATCTGGAACAACCTTATAAAACAAAAAAATAAATACGCCCAGTTTGGCATGGAGGGCGTAACACTACTAGAGCACTTAATTATTGATAGAAGATTCATAACACCCCAGGTGTGACAGTTATAGTTTCTTTTCTTGTTTTCTAGTTGTCTGTTGTTTTTCATGTTTGGAGTTCACTTCTGTTTTTATTTTGTAGGTTTTCCTGTGTTGTTTCTAGTTTTACTTTTGGTCTCCATCTGCCCTCATTGTTGTCACCTGTGTCTTGTTTGTCTGTGTGTATTTAACCCTTGAGTTATCCTATGACCCCACCTTTATATTGATGTGTTTTCCCTACCATGACAAAGGTGGATAAAGTTGAAGAGGATTTCATGTAATCCATGGACACCAGTGAAGATCACAAATCATTGAAGAAAAAAGGTTCAGAGCACTGTCTAGTGGTGTCTAGACCAGTGGTCCCCAACCACCGGGCCGGGACGTACAGAAAGAAAAAATAATTTCCATTTTATTGTTTTTTTGAAAAAGTTTGAAATTCTCTCTGTTACATCCGTCACACTTAACGTGCGTCAAAGTCGCAACACCAAACATCACGCATTGAAGTGCGTGGGAAATGGTCGGGTGTGCGTTGGAAATTACCCATTTTCACTGATCTAAAACATTTTTTCATCTCCAGGATTCAGCTCTTTGTTCATCCAAACAGGCCCTGATAAAACACTGAGTAGTTAGGAATATGAAAGATCGTGAAATACTTTTTTCTTTGTGTTTATTTGATTCTATTAAAGACATTTTTGATAAGAATGGCGGTGCTTGATTTAGCTGCAACTGGCTGTTTTCGAACAAGTCCCGCCCCTTTAACTGTCTCCGCCAATCATTTCTTGAGTCTTAATCACATGTCATCAGTCTGACCAATCAGAAGTGGTTAAAGTCTTAACTTCCTTGTCCTGATTTAGCTCGTAAAGTTGCTCAGTTCTTTTTTTTTCTCAGCCCGCCCCACCCCGGCGCCGGACCCGACGCCCCGACCAGCGGGCCCCACCACCCCCGCCAGGCACGGGCCCGGCCCCCCACCCGGCCGCGACGAAGGCAAGAGCAGCGGCGACCAGGCCCCCATCCCTAAGTCATGGGTTAGCTATGGGGAGACCAGAGGGCCCGAATTCTTTCAAAGTTACTTGAACCTTGGGCTGATATTTTTTCCAAGCTGATCTGATCAAGCAGCAGATTTCTGTGTTGACTTATATTTATATTTTTCTTGCTTTTCCAATTTATTAAAATAGTTTTTAGCAATGCAAAGAGTTATGAAAATGATAGAGCCTAATCATCCTTCTACATCGATGGCACTCATGTCACCAAGCACACAAAGTGATGACGGTGAGGCCGTGGTCAGGAAACCTTATAAGCCAGACTGATAAATCGGCACATACCTGCTGCCAGGGAGCCTGGACAGGCGTGCAGAACCACAGTGCATGCATGTAATTGTCGGGTAGATTACTGTCACAGTGCTGACAAATGTCTGAGTTACTGAGACCCATCTTGAACATCTGTCCAGTGTAGTAAATTCTGCTTGAAGAGGGTTTTGAAATGGATTAGCTGCAGATTTGGACTTTGTCAGTTTAAAGGTGTTTAGACAAAGTTCTGACCAAACCTTTGCATCTGTGCTGATGTAAAATCCATATCCCATTTTGTTGTCGGAAGTGAAATATTGTTATCATTACATGTAAAGTTTGTATGTTTTGGAGAGAGTTTTATTCATTGAAATTGATCAGAGTGGTAACTACATCTGGTAGCTTTAATCGTTGTCTCTGTATTTACATTTTTAGTAATACTTGATTTAAGTTGCTGATATTCCAAGAAGTTATTTATTCCATGTTTGTCTTGAAGTTCCTGAGAGTTATGAATCTTCTATCAATAATTATGTGCTCTAGTTTTGTTTTATGCCCCTGCTTGCCAAGCTGGGAAGTGGATAATTTTTTTTTTTGTTTATGAGGATGTCTGGGTTGTTTTCCAGATGGGTGTCATTTGCGGTTGAATTTGATGATTTTGATATTTTGAAATTCACCAGGCTGTTAAAATTAGCATTTATATTAGTACTTTTGAAACAATCCTGTCTTTTAACTATTTGGCTGATAAATGGTAGCTCTGACAGTCGATCTTTCCATAGCAGCCTGTTCCAAAGTCTAACCATGAGTTGGTTTCTGGATTATTTTTTAACCATTTTTAAGATGTATTGTAATCTATTTTAAGAAAATTCTTGTAAATTAGGTAATTCTAATCCTCCACAGCTTTTTGCAGATTTTAAAGTTTTTAGACTAATTCTTGCAGGTTTATTGTTCCATAAAAAGCTTGATATGGACGAGTCTAATGTTTTGAACCATTTTAGTGGCGGTTGTGTGGGAATCATTGAAAAGAGATAATTAACTTTGGGTAAGATTTTCATTTTTACCGTGGCTACCTTGCCCATAAGGGACAGGGAAAGGGAAAGTTGCTCAGTTCTAACAAAAATACCAGCTAAAGCTCGTCTTTAGCGGTGGAGCTTTCCACAGAATCCGGTGTCAGACCGTGGAACAAGTGAACAAAACAACGAAGATCAAAGACGCTTGTCTTTCTGCGTTCGGCGGATTTTTGCACTTCATCTCCCATGATGCATTGGGTTAAAGTGACAGTGTCTCGGCGCACAATGAGTCTCTCCTCTTAATTTCTTGAAACAACAACAAACACAAATCAAACAGTTTTTAAATCTTCTAACTTAACTTTTATTACATCTTTTAGAAAAAACAGCTGCAGCTTCCGGCTTTTTTTGCCACAATTATCACAAAAATGCATGTGAGATCATGGAGGAGCTGTAGATCAATGCAGACCAGGAGTTTTTTCCTTTTATTTTAAATTTTTGGATGCTGGTGTGCCGCGGGATTTTTGTCAAGGTTAAAGTGTGCCATGGCTCAAAAAAGGTTGAAAAACACTGGACTAGATGTTCCAACTCCCAAAGTTAAAGTGTCTAGGATAGAACAAGGGTTAAGTCTTGTCTTTCCCTTCCTCCTGGGCTGCTCCATAATGTTACTAAGGGGGTTGAGGGAAGCAGCCAGGTGCAGAGACGAGAAGGAGGCAGAAGGTTCCAGGGGATCAGGATGTTTAATATTCAAACAAAACTGAACAAAATACCACTGCAGCATGTAGGCAAACTCGAAACTCAAAAACTACTCATGTAAGAACTCTGGGAACATTAACCTATGGAGCATCACAGGAGGAAGGGAAAGACAAGACTTAAATACATAGAGACAAACGAGACACAGGTGGACACACTCAGGAAAGATGGGGACAAAAAGCCCAAACCGAGATAACAACAAAACAGGAAACCTTACAAAATAAAACAGGAAGTGAACTCAAACCAAGACATAAAAACAAAGAACTATAACACAAAGGCAAAGAAACAGAACTGAACCAGGAACTTCAAGACAAACATGGAATAAATAACTTCTTGGAATATCAGCAACTTAAATCTTTAATTACTAAAAAGTTTAAATACAAAGTCAATGATTTAAATATACCAGAAATAGTTACTTTGATTAATTTTTCAATGAATAAAACTCCAAAATACATAAACTCCTGTGAAACCCAGATAATAATATTTCACTTCCAACAACAAAATGAGACGCAGATTTGATCATCAGCACAGATCAAAGCTTCTGGTCAGAACTTTATCTAAACACCTTTAAACTGACCAGAAGTCCAAATCTGCAGATAATCCAATTCAAAACTCTTCACAGAATTTACTACACTGGACAGAGGATGTTCAAGATGGGTCTCAGTAACTCAGACATTTGTCAGCACTGTGACAGTAATCTACCCGACAATTACATGCATGCACTGTGGTTCTGCACACCTGTCCAGGCTCTCTGGCAGCAGGTATGTGCCGATCTATCAGTCTGCCTTAAGGTTTCAAACCCAGCTTCACCGTCACTTTGTGTGTTTGGTGACATGAGTGCCATCAATATAGAAGGAGGATTAGTATCTATAGTTTTTATAGCTCCTTGTATTGCAAAAAAACAAACAAACATTGTTATCAAAATGGAACAATAAAAAAATATAAATATAAGTCAACAAAGAAATCTGCTGTTTGATCATATCAGCTTGGAAAAAATGTCAGCCGAAAGGTCAAGTAACTTGGAAAGAATTCAGTCAAAAGTATTTAAAAAAAACTGAAGACACTATACATAATTACCTTTTGAACCTTAAAAAAAGATGAATCACTGCTTTATTGTCCTGGACAAGGGTGAGCCTTGTAATAGTCCTCGATAAGGGACTTGTCCAGGATGAGGGAACAGGAGATCCACGACCGTTCCTCAGGACCATAACCCTCCCAGTCAATGACACGGCTGGGAGGTGGGGAAGCGGACGGCGGGCAACGAGGGCTTTCCTGGACAGGGCTTGATCTGGGATATGTGGAAGGAAGGGTGGATCTTGAGGGCAGCCGGAAACCTGGAGACGGACACAGGAGGGGTTGATTATTTTCTCGATGACGTTAGGTCTGATAAAACGGAAGCGAGTTTACGAGAGGTGAACTGGATAGGGATGTTCCAGGATGAGAGCCACGGGCTTGTTGGACTGAATCAAAGACTGAGCTAATGAGTGGCAGAGTGTATTTGTCTATGTCTATGTTATTTTATTTTATTTATTTATTTTTTATTTGAAATAGTTTATTTCAAGCAGTCAAATAGAAATAATACACACAAAACAATACAATCATCAATTAAACATTCATACAATAACTAATCAAACTTTGGATAATTAAACATATTAATAAATATTGCTTGAAAGGGAGTGGAAGGATGCAAACTTATATAATCCCACCCCTGTTCTACCCTAACCATTGTATTACATGATTTATCATTATCCGGTTCCTAGATTTTATCAGACAGGATTAAGAATCCTGAATTATCAATAAAGCACATTACAAAGAAAATTACTTAAATTATTTTGTAAAAAATCAACATGGAAATGAAGTCTCCAAAATATATGCAAATTATGTTACTTATAAAAGTCATTGTTATGATTAAAAAATAATACTATATCAGTAAAATAGAAATAACACTGTTTCAAAAATTTTCACAGCAAAATTTGATCAAGTATCAATACTTGAAAATGTGCAAAATTATGTTACATTTGGAAAAATCATAAATCAACTTATCAATTTATTGGAGCAAGGGGAGTAGTATCATTAAAAGTCAATCAATTTAACCATTTTCAATAATTGATTAATCATTTGTTTTATTATTTTTTTTATTTATTTTTTTATAATAAAGTAATGCTGTAAGGGAAAATAAAAAGGGTCCATAAAACAGAGTTTATAGTTCTCTTCGATGTTATGTCTGCAGACATTAGATTAAGGTCCATATCCTTCTTCAGCTGATAATAGCCTTGAGGTCAAGTTGTCTGCAGGTCAGAACTTTGCTGAGAATCAGGGTCCTTCAGACTTTTGGAGAAAGTGATGAATCCAGGCGTCATATTTCTTGAAATTATTTGGCTCTTTGATTTATTACTGCATGTTGGTTCAGACGTCCTTGATCAAACACTTCTCAAAGTCCTTCATGGTGTTAAAATGGTGTTGATTCAATTCCCGATAGTCAATACAAGGTCGTAGGGACTTGTCCTTCTTCTGCCAGCTTTAACTTTACTGAAAACCGTTTTTAGATCATAGTAACAGGAGGGTACCTTAGAGAGGTCCACTTCCTCCGAACAGTTGGTAACGGTTGAAGTAATTGATAGAACAGCTGATAGGAGACAATTAGCCATACAGAAGGTACTCCACTAAGTAATATGTTGATGACCCCAGTCAAACTGTGGGTTATGTAGTCGGAGCCAAGGAAAACCCAAAATTATTTGACCCATCTTTCCTTCATCCAAACCTGCATCTCAGGTGACAACATTCTCAATTATTGCTCTAAGATGATGATTTCTCCAATTTCTTGTGTCGTTTTACCATGGGGCTGGATCCACTTTACATAAAGCTCCTTTAATCTTGCATAAAGTTCCTTGGGACTTTAATCAAAGTTTACATCCAAGGAACGGAACCTTTGCCTATACGTTTCAGGGTTCACGTTATATTTACAGAGAATAGCAGTCTTCAACATCCATGTGTACGTATGCACTTCTAGCTTTGCCCGTAAGTAGAGTTATTAAGTGAAACACCCAATCATTTTTCTGCTATCGACAAGCTGCTGCAATACGCTCAAAGGTTGTCTAGAAATGTTCAATATCATCATCTGTCAGCTTTACCATTCTAGGTTCATAAAAGTGTGACTGACCTGTTGGGGCATTCATGAGGTTGCTACCAGAGCCACTTTGGGGTAGAGAAACCACCTCCGAAGGGTCCAAGTCTGGTGGTTCAGATTGATTTAATCTGGAATCAGGAGCAGGTGTGGTGCATGCTTGCACTTACACCTGAAGAAGCTAGAACTGATGTTGAAGCGCCCTAAATCGTTGCTCCTGGCGTGTCTCCTCTTCTTTCTGTTTAGCTTCCCGGGCTTCCTGCTGTCCCATATGAGCGCGGAGAACAGACATCATATCCATAATTGTTGGTTCCTTACGTAGGCCCTTAGTGCAATCTGTCCCTCCAGAAGCTCCATTTTCTTTTTCCTTCTTGTGCCTCAGAATCCATCGACTGGTTTGATCCATCTCCTTCTGAAGCTTTGCCACTTCTCATGGTTCTTTGCATGGCTACTTGGAGAAAAAGGGAATGAAGAAATAGACTGAGCTCTTGACCAACTGATCCCACTTCTGACACCACTGTGAAGGATCAGACAATCATGGCCAAGAGCACAGATATTTAGTTTAAAAATAAATTATTTTTAATTCTGAGGATCCAACTGAACAAACAGAGTTTTAAAAGAGCCCATAAAAGTGTGTGTGTGTGTGTGTGTGTGGGGGGGGGGGGTTGAGACAAAAAAACAACAAAAACAGAGCAGAGAAACCCATTCCCTTCCCCAGGTAGTGGTAGAACCCTTTTTGAAAACCTCTCCATTTGGCACCATCTCTAGGCCACCTCAAGTCAGTACAGCTCCACATTAAAACTTAAACAACAAAATCAATATACACAAATAACCATAACTAAAAGACATACAAAATCACATGGAACTGTACACTTCACCTTAATAATGATCTTGTGTGCCCGCAGTCATCACATCTACTATTATTTGCTTCACCTGGACTTTGGCTGCATAATGAGGTAGCAGCATCAGAGGTTCCTGCTTGGCTCATTCCAAAGCTCCCTGATGGGGTACTCTCTGAGGTTTCTTCAGCGTTTGAATCAGTTATTTTTTTCTTGGAACGTTAACAGGAAACATTTTATAATATGGGTAGAAAGCTAGAAATATAATCCGGGGTGTGTAAAACTTCAATAATTCACAATATGTAGATGAGTATACAAAAGAAGAAATTTGTCTCACTTCTCAGTCAATGTGGCCTTCGATCTCAGAGTACGTACATGTATCTGAGCAGTAGACACATTCCACCATAGGTCCAGTACTCTGACCAGAGTTGATTGCACTGGGAGTATTCTAGGATTAATTAGAGAAAATAACATAAATAAATTGGAAAAAAATTACAAGAGCCAAGTCAATTTTGTTTACACACATTTTCATTAAGAGTGTTTCTGACTGGGAAAGCCTTCACCTGGTCTCTATCATACACCAAAAAATCAAATATTACATCTATTGATATTTACATCTTAAATAATTTTCTCCCGAACAATATCTTTTTGGAGTGGTCTAATGTAGATCACGGCTCCCCCAACTCTTTGTTGCATAAGAACTTTATATACCCATCCTTTGAACATGACCCCACCCTTACTTTGACGTGTTATTCCTACCATGACAAAGGTGGATAAAGTTGGCGAGATTTCATGTAATCATGGACACCAGGGAAGATCACAAATCATTGAAGAAAAATGGTTCAGAGCACTGTCTAGTGGGTTTAGATGACCCAACTCCCAACTTTAAAGTGCCTAGGATGGCACAAGGGTTACTATGGCCATTGCTTGAGATGGCAGAAAGTTTTTTGGTAGCTTAAATAAAATTCTAACTTTATTCCAAATTTGACGAGTACCGTATTTTCAAGACCATAGGGCGCACTGGGTTATAGGGCGCAGTTTCAGTTATGGGTGATTTTTTGGTATTTGACACACAAGTGGTGCACCAGGTTTTAAGGCGCGGGCACGTTAACACATACCGGTAAAACATGCATGCTAGTGTGTGTTTAAAAAAGGCAATGGGAGAAAAACCGAGTTGGTTGTGATTCACTTTTTATTTTTTCAGTCATAAAACAGCATCCAAAAACCCTTTAAAGTCCTCATCTTCTGTATCTGAAATGAACACAGCATTTTTGTTAAACACACCAGATTCACTTTCGGTATTGTCAGAGTCCATCTCGTTTGTTGCCGTGCAGCTTCTCATTAATGATGCTGACTTTTGCGAAAGCACGAAGAATAGTGGAACCCGACATGTAAGCCCAAGCATCTACAATCCATTGACAGATTTTGGCGTAACTTGCACGACCCTGCCGCCCAGTATAGTGAAAGTGTGTTTGCCATCTGTCATCCATTGCTCCCACGGCGTTCGCAACCTTACTTTGAACGCCTTGTTTACACTGATGTCCAGCGGTTAAAGTTCCTTCGTCAAGGAGATGGGTAAAGCTGACCATCAATCCAAGTCATTTCGGATTGTATTCAGAATTTTACCATAGTTGGCATCAAACAGTTTATCTGACGAGTGACGGTGAACGAGAAGGTGAACTCCTAGATCAAGGTACATCAGTGTCAGATCGCACCATTCGTCGTAGTTTGAGCCAGAGTGGACTTCATGGGAGACGACCAAGGAGGACACCACTGTTGAAAGGAAATCATCAAAAAGCCAGAATGGAATTTGCAAAAATGCATGTTGACAAGCCACAAATCTTCTGGGAAAATGTCCTTTGCACAAATGAGACTAAACTGGAGCTTTTTGGTAAGGCACATCAGCTCTATGTTGGTAGACTCAAATATGAAGCATACAACGAAAAGAACATTGTCCCTACTGTGAAACATGGAGAAGGCTCAGTTCTGTTTTGGGGCTGCTTTGCTGCATCTGACACAGGGGGTCTTGATTTGTGATGGTCAAATGAAATCTCCAGATTATCAAGGCATTCTGGATAGAAATGTGCTGCCTAGTGCCAGAAAGCTTGGTCTCAGTGGCAGGTCATGGGTCTTCCAACAGGACAACGATCCAAAACACACAGCCAAAAACTCCCAAGAATGGCTAAGAGAAAATGTTGGACTATTCTGAAGTGGCCCTCTATGAGCCCAGATCTAAGTCCCATTGAACATCAGTGGAAGGAGCTGAAACATGCCATTTGGAGAAGACACCCGTCAAACCTGAGACAACTGGAGCAGTTTGCTCATGAGGAGGGGGCCAAAATACCTGTGTACAGGTGCAGAAGGCTCATTGACAAATACAGAAACCGTTTCATTGCAGTGATTGCCTAAAAAAGTTGTGCAACAAAATATTAAGTTATAGGTACCATAATTTTTGTCCAGCCCTATTTCATTAGTTTGTTTTTTTAAGTAATTCTGTTAATCAACAACTCAAAAGTAATGGCTGATTTTGATTATTTAATTTTCAATCAATTTAAATCTATTGTTACTTTTGAACGTTTCAAGTCATTTCAGTGAGAATTGTGGACTTTCTTTAACTGAGGGGTACCAACTATTTTGTCCACCACTGTATAAGTCCTTTGATCACATCATCTTCCCTAATGAGCTTGGGTAATGGTTTAATGCTAATAGTGAATAAAAGGGGCGCAAGTGACACCACTGTCTACAGCCCCGCTCCAGATTGAATCTAGCTGATTTAAAGCCGTTTACTGTAACAGCTGCTTGGGGGGAGGCAATTATTGTTCTAATCCAATCAAAAAATTTGGGTCCAAATTTAAACAGTTTTAATGTCAGTATACAGTAGGGTATTTTCATAATACTCTATCAAATGCTTTTTGGGCATCTAATGTTGTTACAGGCTTACCCTCTTTTGTTACAATACAATCTTTAGCAGAAGACACAAGTTATTTCTGAAGTCTCTTCTAGCAAAAAACCCAGTCTGATCATAGTGCATAATTTGTGTTTTGATTTTGTCTTATTGTTTGGCCACTATAGCAGTTAAAATACCCAGATCTCAATTGAGCATGTACAGTGGTCGATATGAACCACAATCTGTTGGGTCCTTCCCTTCTTTATGTATTACTACTATTGAGGCATCAGACCAGGATGGGGCTATCATTTTAGCTTTCAGTGAATAGCGGTAAGCATCCAACAGCAGTGGGGTAAGCGCATCAATAAAGCATTTTAAAATTAATTAATGTAGCCGTCTGGTCAAGGGCATTTTTTGATTTTGAGGGATTAGATAACTTGCTTGATTTCCCAGTGTTGAACTGGCTCATCCAGTTCTTTGGCCACTGTATCAGACAGTTCAAGAACATTTATATTGTCTACATATAGTGCTACAGAAGATTTGTCAGGACGGGTATCAACATCTTAGTAAAGATCTATTTATCTATTTATCTTAGTAAAGATCTATCTAGTATTTGGCAAATGTATCAGATATTTCACGCGGTGGCGCAGTGGTTAGGACTCTTGCCTCACAACAAGAAGGCCACTAATTCAGGTCCTGGCTGGGGGACCCGCAATAGAACATCAATGGGGGACTTTTCTGTGTGGAGTTTACATGTGTGGCATGTGTCGGTTTTCTCCGGGTACTCCGGATATTGTTGTTTGGCAAAGCGAACGTTTCCCTCAATCTTCTCTGATAACCGTTCTTGCAAATCTCTGCAAGTAGTACTCAAGTCATTCAAGAGGTTTGGTTCACCCTGCTTATGTCTGTGTTCCAACTCTGATTTTAGTCTTTAATTTCTGCTATTTAGCTAACTTTCTTTTTTTCTGTTGCATAAGAAATGATGCTATCTCTTAATCAGGCCTTTGCACAGTCCCACAGTATGGGAGGGGATGTTGCAGGTGATTTATTCAAATCTAAGTATATTCTCTGATTTTTAAAGACTTATTTTCGTAGCACAGCTTTTTTCTGTTAGTGGTGCCAAAGGAGGTGGCTGTGTACAATTGTAGTGCTGCCTGTGTAGCATACTTTTGTGAGGCAGTTCTTGCATACCGCAGTCTTTATCCAGCTTTGTCCCATCCACACTACAGAATCAGAAGTGAGTCCAAACTTTCGATTTAACCCTTGTGCTATCCTATGACCCCACCTACTATGACAAAGGATAAATTTCATGTTATCCATGGACACCGGTGAAGATCACAAATCATTCAAGAAAAAAGGTTCAGGGCACTGTCTTGTGGGGTCTAGATGACGCAACTCCCAATGTTAAAGTGCCTAGGATAGCACAAGGGTTATAACTTGCAGGTTTTATTAATCAGCTTTTTTTCTCTCCACTACTTGACTCTATTTTCTCCTTCTGTTCTCTGCCCACTTCACTGTCATGCTCATGAGACATCTACGGTATTATTTTAAAAAACAGTTAAGGAATAGAGGGAACCAGGAACCATTTGTGAGTTGAAATATCGCAATAGTTTGCCATACCGATATTTAGCCCCACCTCTAGTGTGTGTGTCTGCTAGGATCTGTGGTTGTGTGTTTTTCTCGATTGATTCTACTGGAGATACAATCAGTAAACAGCAGGAGGAGCACAAGTTCATCAGCCAGTTCATATTTTCTTTTGGTGACAATCCATACTAAAGAAGAAGAAATCAGGCTGCTTGGTGAGCATCATCTATTCATTCTGTCAATCTATGATGAATGATGACAATGAGTTAAGACTTGAGATCTCCGGCCGTTAAAGGTGACACAGGTCCAGGTTTAATCACCCAATCACAGCAGGGATTGACTTTGTAAACCTCCAGCAGAAGGCAGTCTGGGTGGAGACGGCGTTCACCTGAAAAACATGCAAAGACAGATTGGTCAGAAGAATTCTCACGCCTAGAGGATGACTGATGATTTCATTGGGACACTCACAAATGTTCCCTCCAACTTCATAGAGGTGCTGTGGAGGACTGTGAAGGGACATGAGTCAGTGTTTTTACCCCATAGTCCACAACTACGACAGAGAATGTTCTACCTGTTCTGGCCCTCGAAGCGGGACGTCACATCTTTAGCTGTTGTCTTCTCTTCAAGCTGAATTGCCATGGAAACCTTTGTGTGTTGGGGGGCTTGAACCTGGATCACACCTTCACACAGCTTTGTGATCTAAACAATCACATGTACACTCACACAAAAACACATGTATGGACGACAAAGGCTTGGTTCTAATCTCTGTGTCTTGTTAACAAATGTCTTTTTCATTCAGCTTTGGTCTCATTTTCAGTTGGTTTAAATACCTATGTTTTATTTGTCTCTAACTAATCCTAACCTGTTTTTCACTTTGGTCTTTGTTCTTATCCCAGTCTCTGTCTTTTTTTGATTTTGGTAACATTTTCACTTGGTTGTGGCCTAAGCCTTTCTTGGTCTTTTTCCATGTCTCCTATTTCTGTCTTTTGTGGTTCTGGTCCTTGTCTCACCTAATTCTGTCTGCCTTTTTTTGTTAGGGCCTCTGTCTCTTTTGAGTGTCACCATCTCTTAGTTCAGATTTCTGTCACTTTTGGTATTTTTCAGTGACTTTTGGTCTCTTTAGCTTCTAGTCTAAATCTTTTTAGTTCTTTTTATTTGTCTTTTTTAGTTCAGTCCCTGGATCTTGTGGTTAAGTTATTGTCTCTTTTGGTTCTTTTCCCTGTTTCTTATAGTTCTTGCTTGTCTCTCTTGGTTCTATACCTGTCTGTCCATGTTCTGTATCTGTCTTTCCATGTCCTGTCTCTGTCTCTTTCGGTTATTCATGTATTTGTCTCCAGCAGGTTAGAATACTGTAATGGCCTGCTCATTGGCCTCCCCAAACGAGCTGTAAAACAGCTTCAGTACATCCAGAACGCTGCTGCTCGAGTCCTGACTAGAACAAGTACCATCACATCAGTGCTGTGCTCAGGTTTCTTCACTGGCTTCCTGTAGCTCAAACAAACAGACTTTAAAGCAGCTCTGCTTGTCTACAAGTCTCTCCATGGCCTTGCACTAAATTACATCTCTGATACAGTGAGGTCAATAAGTATTTGATCACCCTGTGATTTAGTAAGTTCTCCCACGTAGAAAACATGGAGGGGTCTAAAATTTTCATCATAGGTGTATTTCCACAGTGAGAGACAGAATCTGAAGAAACATTCAGAAATCACGTTGTACAATTTTCTAAAACAATTTATTTGTATATTACTGTGACAAATAAGTATTTGATCACTTGATTATCAGATAGATTTCTGACCAGCAAAGACCTGCTGTTCTGCTTTTAAATAGTCCAACTCCACTCTGCTCATGATTCTAAATTAGAGGCACCTGTTTGAGGTCATTAGCTTGCATAAAGGCACCTGTGCACCCCACAGTCAGAAGTCTAACTACCAACATGGGCAAAACCAAAGAGCTGTCAAAAGACACAAGAGACAAAATTGTAGACCTTCAAAAACTGGCCAAGCAGGGGCCAAGCAGCTTGTTGAGAAAAGAACAACTGTTGGAGCAATTGTCAGAAAATGGAAGAGGCTAATGATGACTGTCAATGTCCCTCGGACTGGGGCCCCTCGCAAGATCTCACCTCGTGGGGTATCCATGATGCTAAGGAAGGTGAAGTATCAGCCCAGGACTACACGGGAGGAGCTGGTCAATGACCTAAAGAGAGCTGGGACCACCGTTTCCAAGGCTACTATAAGTAATCCATTTAAACGTCACGGTTTAAAATCATGTATGTTCCCCTGCTGAAGTCAGCCCATGTCAAGGCCCGCCTGAAGATTGCCAATGACCATCTTGATGAACCAGAGGAGTCATGGGAGAAAGTCTTCTGGTCAGATGAGACCAAAATAGAACTTTTTGGTCTTAACTCCATTCGGCGTGTTTGGAGGAGGAAGAAGGAGGAGCATCATCCCAAGAACACCAGTGAAGCACGGGGGTGGAAGCATCATGCTCTGGGGGTGTTTTTCTGACGACTGCACTGTATTAAGGAGAGGATAAACGGGGCTCTGTATTGTGAGATATTGGGCAAAAACCTCCTTACCTCTGTCAGAGCATTGAAGATGGGTCGTGGCTGGGTCTTTCATCATGACAATGACCCGAAGCACACAGCCAAGAAAACCAAGGAGTGGCTCCTTAAGAAGCATATCCAGGTTCTGGAGTGGCCTAGCCAGTCTCCAGACCTAAATCCAATAGAGAATCTTTGGAGGGAGCTCAAACTCTGTTTTGCTCAGCGACAGCCCCGAACCCTGACAGATCTAGAGAAGATCTGTATGGAGGAGTGGGCCAAAATCCCTGCTGCAGTGTGTAGAAACCTTGCAAAGAACTACAGCAGGGGCGTCAAATTCATTTTAACCGAGGGCCACATCAGCAAAGTCTCTGTCCTCAAAGGGCCAGATGTAACTTATACATGTAACTAAATGTAATAAAAATAAACTCAACTACTCCTTAATGTTAAAAAATCTCATTATTTATTTATTATAACTTTTTAAAGTGACAATTACAGTTGCATAGAAAACATATGTTTGCTTGTTACTTTGGCATAATTCCTTTTACATTTGATTCTGTCAGGTTAGGTTATATGGACAGTGTTTAAGTCCGATAGTATAGTTGCCCAATCCCATATTTCAAGTCAGATTCCCCCTGGATATAAATAAATAGACACCAATTTTATTTTTTATTTTAAGAAATTAAAAACTTAGATGCTTTCGCGGGCCACGTTAAATGACATGGAGGGCCACATTTGGCCCCCGGGCCTTGAGTTTGACACGTGTGAACTACAGGAACCGTTTGACCTCTGGAATTGTTAACAAAGGCTTCTGTACCAAATATTAAAGTTGTTTAACCCAAGTGATCAAATACTTATTTGTCACAGTAATATACAAATAAATTGTTTAAAAAAAAATTGTACAACGTGATTTCTGAATGTTTCTTCCGATTCTGTCTCTCAGTATGGAAATACACCTATGATGAAAATTTTAGACCTCTCCATGTTTTCTATGTGGGAGAACTTGCTAAATCATAGGGTGATCAAATACTTATTGACCTCACTGTAGCGCCATATGAACCATCTCAAACTCTGAGGACCTCGGGAACTGGCCTCCTGCGGGTGCCAAGAGTCAGCATTTCAATCTTATGTAGCTAAAAACTGGAACTGTCTCCCTGAGGTTGTGTGACAGACCTCTGCTGTGTTCAAATCTAGACTCAAAACATTTCTGTTTAGCCGTGTGTATAGCTGAAGGGTCCTTATAGACACCCCTTTTCATTTTCTTTTCTTTCTTTTAAAGTAAATTTTATATTAGTTATGTATGTTTTTAATCTTTGCACTGTTATGTATTGTGATGTTAATCCATTTCCTGTTTTGTGAAGCACTTTGAATCACTTTCTGTTCGAATTGTGCTATACAAATAAACTTGCCTTTACAATGTTCTTATTGGCTGTGGCCTCTCTGTCTTAACACTGGTCTCTGCCTCCAAAACTTTGGTAGATTCTTACCCGGTTCCCATCATTTTGGTTTTTCTTTTTCTTTAACAGATAGGTCCTCGTTCTGCTCAGACTGAGCTGTTTTTGACTGGATGCCTGGTTTAGTTGTCTAACTTGTGCCAGCAGGAAGTTCGGAATCTGATGCAAGAAAGAAGAATTGATGTCACAACTATGACGTCAGAAATATTATAGAGGTGTTGCAAGCCCTTTCTCAGTCTTACGGTCCAGAGTAGGTCCTGGTGTTGAATCATCAACTGGATCAGCTGAGCCCCACCCATTGCCTCTTCCATTTCCTCTCTCTGCTTTGCAATAGACTGTCTTTTACCATGGTTACACTGAGCAAATAGGTTTGGAGCCATCACCATGGAGACATTCCACAGAGACATCCGGTTCTGATCTTGATGAGAGACCACCTTTCGGAGGAAGACCAGGAGAGCCTGTAATCATTGTAACAAATGCTTGTTTGAGTAAACTGTGCTAGACATCTGGGTTTTTAATGTTATGTGTGTTCAGTGCATGCTGATGTACTCTCAGAGTTTCTCTGTGGGCTTCCGGGAGGAGTAGGGTCAGTAGCTGCAAAGCTTGGACCTGATGGAGCTCAGAGGAGATGCCTACAAGGAGATATGTCACCTTCACCTCCAATAGAACTGCAGGAAGTGAGAGTGCACTTCAATGTGCATGTATTCTCACCAATCAGTGAACGGAAGGTAGGCAGGTGCGTGTAAGTGAGTAGAGGTGTTGGCAGTTCTCTGATGAAAAGCTTCAGCAGCCCTGCAGCATCCACCTGTCTTACTGCAGACCAGTCAAAGACTTCAGGGTGTCTGTCTAACTCTCTGCGCAAGTACTGCAGGTGGACAAAGACAGGTTCAGTGTAGGAATTACACTTCATATTTGAGCTGATCAAGTTCTGCTTCAAGATTTTGGAAAACTGAAATAAATTTATTTAAATTTCTCACTTTTTAGCCAAGCTGCTGCTCTAGGTGAGTCTTTAGATGGCCTTACCTTCAATCGAGCCACTGATGCTGGTACTCTGAGAATACCCTCCATCTGCAGACCGCTCTGCTCCAAGATACTCAAAAACTGTAAATATAAAGATCCTCAAGGGTCACGGAAATCCTGTGATCCCATTAAGGCATACACAAAGATATACATATACAGTGTTGGGAATCTTACTTTAAAAAGGTATAGTTACTAGTTACATTCCCTAGTTACATTTACTTAAAAGTATTAATAATGCTTTATAATAACAGTTTTGGTAACTCAGCAAAGAAACACCAGTGACTTTGCCAGTTAAAATATGGCAATACATTTGATGTTTTTCCTCAGCAGCCCGGAACACGACAAAGTATTAAATGCAATAATTTTATGAAAGTGACACTTCTAGTATGCTGGTTTAGTTCTAACAAGGAAATTATGTTGTTTAGTTACAGTCAGAGGTGGTCCTGGCTAGTTTGACGCTTTGGGCGAAACACTGGATGGTACCCTCACCCCACTCTCACCCCCCTCCCCAGCCTGCACACATACAAACACATCAACAGAAAAATACATAATTCAATTTACCGTAAATTCCGGACTACAAAGCGCTCCCTATTACAAGCCGCACTCGCCCATTTCCACCTGTTCAACTACTTTTAAACATACACAAGCCGCGTCGTAATAAAAGCCGCATGTATTAAGTACCAGAATTCTCACATCATGACTCCCAGCATAGGTAATGTTCAATCTCACACTGTGGGAGGAGTCAGCTTTGCCTCAGGCTCATGCAGGCGAATGCGAACACATCTGACAAACAGCGTGGCACTCTATTCTGTTCACAAGTTCCTCAGTTATGGTTTATTTATTTATTTAGATTTTTTTTTGTTTTTTTACTTATTGACAATCTAGGTATCACACATAAAATTACAAACAGTAACCACATAATCAACATTACATCCCTCAGTTATGATGAGGAAATTTACATCCACGATCCCCCATTTCCCATGAGTCTTAGGGGCTAAAGGCGGGGCCAACACCCGGCTCGTCACACTGTTGTACGTGTTTAAAAATGAGCAAGTAGCAGCAATGGATGGAGGGGTGAAAAGGAGCAGCTCTCCTTCCGCTTGTGTCGCGGCAGCATTATGGTACTAACAGGGCTGGTTAAAAAAAAAAAAAAGTAAAATAAAGCAGCGGCGACTGAAAAGCGCGCGCCTCAGCGCGATACCAGCGCCTCAGCGCGGCGCGTGCGTCAGAAGTTCCGCGGACGCCTCTGAGCTCCGCGCTCGCGCCGCGCGCTCGCCTTCCTATCTTCTCCGACACCTCTGGCCAGGGCGGCTCCAGGGAGGAGCAAATAGTGTCTGTGCAGAGCAATCGGACTTAATACTGTACGTTTTGTGGATGAGGGGCGGATGAGTTGTTACGTGAGGGAGCCTTCAGACTGCCATCGGCCCCGCAGCTCAATGTGATTTAGCAGCAGGAGAACATGTCTCCAGCTCACACGGAGGCTGTGAGCTTTTCAATGCAAAATTCCGGTCCTCAGAAACCGTTAAAACATCACGTGGATTTGTGTTTCCAGTCGTGTCCCGGCAAAATAAAGGCTGATGTTATTCACACATGCGCTGTTCTCTCCCTCACGCAGATGACCGGCTTTTCCAATCCCGTTGGTGATGGTGGATTTTTTCACGCTGCTTTTAACGATTGCTTTTAACTTAAAAGCTTCATCATATTGTAGCAGCGATCACGTGTACGTTGGGTCTAACGGCACCAAAGGATTCTGGGATGCGGCCGGGCATGCGTGTTTCGTTTTGTTGAACCATGACTGAAGTGTCTAAGACCTGAAGTGACATCCATGCTGTTTGGCTGCTTAGGATGTTGAAATATCAAATGACTTGTGCTTAGTGTTAGGTAAAGAATTCAAACCATTCACTGAGTCCTAAAGTAAGTACTTGGCGGCCACCAATTAAATTCATAAATTAGCCGCGTCACTGAAAAAGCCGCAGGGCCATGAGCGCAGGAAAAAAGTAGCGGCTTGTAGTCCGGGAATTACGGTAATTTGTAACTCATATAAGTAAAACGTACTTGTATAGTTTAATTCACAATTAAGATCTAGTGTGTAGTTATTTCACATGTAGCACGCATCAGTTTATGTCTTCTTTTTGAAGGCTGGCTTCTGGTAAAATTCCCACATTTTTCTGTTCTTTCTTTCTTAATCTGAATACAACCCTGAGACCAAATATGGATGAATAAATTTTATTCGTTTTCTTTGACTTCATGAATGATCTTCAATGGAAACTAAAGGACATATATTTCTGTTTTCGTGCCTAAGTGTCACATAAAACAGAACAAAATAAGACAAAGGATTGTGTACATTGCATCTGAAGGATTGACTGTATATGAGAACGGCAAAGAAGCTTAGATGAAATCCACTAATAAGATGATTAACAAGACTAGTTTAATTAAGTGCAAACCTTCATTAAATAATATTTGCTCCAAATCTCAGGCAATAGAGAGCAGAAGATGTAGTACTAGAGAACAAATCGTCATGGGAGGACAAGTGCCTAGATGGGATGTACCACTGGACCATACCTGAAGTGTCTGATATAGAAAGGGCTGGCCTACAGGACGGCACTGAAGCACTCGTTTTGGAAGCGCAGGAAGAAGTCATGAGCACCAGAGCAATAGAGGTTCAGTACTACCACACCAAAAAACACCCAAGGTGTAGACTGCAAAGAGGCACCTCTGAGGGGTGTAAGATGGTGACAGGTATCCAACCAAGTGGCTGAAGTAATTTACAGGAACATCTGAGGAGAATATGGACTTGTAATCCCAAGGTCAAAGTGGGAAACACCTCTGAAAATGATAGAAAATGAGAGACAAAGATTTTGTGGGACTTCCAGATCCAGATTGACAAGATGGTAATGGAGAACCAACCAGACATTATAGTGGTGGATAAAGAACAGAGGAAAACCATTGTGGTGGAGGTGGCAGTGTCAAGCGATGGAAACTTCTGGAAGAAGGACCATGAGAAACTGTAGAAATACAAGGACTTTACAAAAACTGGGGTCAAATGTGATCTGGAGAAAACCATCTACTGTTGGTACAAACGGAATAGGTCGCCAGTCCGTTGCATGGTCACACAACCAAACATTCACACCTAGGAACAATTTTGCCAACATGTACAGCTCTTTTTCCCCACTACCCTCAGAGGAGCTGAAAAGGCTGAGGAAGTTCTGCTTGCTAAGAGTTGGATGACCTTGAGCATGAAGAGGCTAACCAAGTTCAGGCTGTTCACATCTCATGGCGATGGATAATTCCATATTGCTGCCACCGCTGCAAAGAACAAGGGCATTTTACCAGAAATTGCCCAGCGCCACTTCCCCCATCCAAACCTCAGGTTCCTGTGGGGAAAACCAGTGTGGGTGAGTCAATAAGGAGCTCCTACCCTTAGCAACACTACACCCCTTGGAGTCATTGCCCCAGCTGGGTGGCACTTTCGCTCAGGCGGTAGACCAGGTCATCCAATAACAAAAGAGTTGGTGGCTCAATCCCCGCTCTCCCCAGCCAGCTGTCGCCCCCTGAACACAGCTAGTCTGCAGCTCACCGCTCCCCCAGGGGATGGGTCAAAATGCGGAAAACAATTTCCCCATTGTGGGATAAATAAAAGTAAAACAAAAAACTGTATGCTGCTGTGGCCCAACATGTAGATTATATTAGGACTGTTACATTGGTGTCAAGCCCTGCAGTGCATAGGTGGACGTGGGATCAACCATCTGGCTAGTCAAGAAGGGACTGTTACCAGCGACTGCAGGATCCCTCCCAGAGGACTGGATCCCAACTGATACTGCACTACTTACAGTGTCAAGTGAGTGAACCATCATGCCAGGGACGACACAGTTGCCAGTGGCAGTTAGGGCTCATAGGTCTCAACATGAGTTTTGGCTGGTCAACTTACAACTGACTGTATTATAGGGGATGACCTTCGATGCCACCGAGGGTACGTGTTGATGTGGCATGTGCATTACTCTGCATACACAGAAATCATCTAACTATGGTCAGGAAGAGGCCACAAGAAGGAGAATAGAATATCTTTATTTAAACGGGGGACAAAACGGGGACATTCCAAAAGCATGGAGAAGAACAGGGGGGATCCTGATTCCCAAAGAAAAAGACTCATCAGCCATTAGCCAGTTCCGCCAGATCAATCTCTTGAATGTAGAGTGTAAGATTTTCTTCAGTGTCCTGGCCCAAAGGATCTTGACATTTCTACAGAGAAACAACTTTGTTGACATATCTGTACAGAAGGCCGGAATTCAAGGATTTTCAGTATGCCTGGAGCACGCCAACATCATCTGGCACCAGATACCATCTGCCAAAAAGGAAAAGAGAGATCTACATGTGGTTTTCTTAGACTTAGCTAATGCGTTTGGCTCAGTCCCACACAACATCCTGTGGACAGCTTTTAACTATTTTAATGTATCACTCCAAATCACAAAGTTAGTCAGGACCTACTTTCATGATCTCCAGTTCTGCGTAACACATGAGAACTCCACTACGGCTTGGCAGCATCTGGAGATTGGTATTATGCCAGGGTGTACAATCTCCCCTCTGGCATTCGTTATGGCAATGGAGCTGGTTATACGGGCATCCCGATGGGTAGTGGGAGGTGAGAAGGCCAATAGTGGCCTGCGTCTCCCACCAATAAGAGCTTACATGGATGATATGACCATCATCACAACAACAAAACCATGCACTAAGTGATTGCTTCAGAAACTGCAAGAGAACATTCAGTGGGTGAGGATGGAATTCAAGCAAACCAAGTCACGTACCATCTCCATCATTAAAGGCCAGTTAGTAGGGGAGCAGTTCTACATCAATGAGCAACCAATTCCAACAATCCTGGAGAAACCCATCAAGAGCCTGGGGCGATGGCATAATGTAGATCTGAAGGACAACAAGCAAGTCGAGCAACTCCGGCAGAACATGGCCAGCTGCCTGAAGAAAATTGACAACACGTCACTCCCAGGAAAACTGAAGCTCTGGTGCTACAAGTTTGGGCTAATACCCAGACTTATGTGGCCCTTAACTATGTATGAGGTCTCAATTAGCCATGTCCACCGTCTAAAAAGGCTTGTGAACGCTTACCTGAGGAAGTGGCTTGGAGTTCCCAACTGCCTCAGCAGTGTTGGACTCTACACTGATTGAGTCCTGTCACTACCAGTCTCTAGCCTAGTGGAAGAATTTAAATGCGCTAAGGTGAGGCTTGACATGTCACTCTCCGACTACCGAGACCCGATGGTGAGAAGTGCAGCTCCAGTCCTAGCAACAGGGAAGAAGTGGACCCCTGCTGTAGCAGTGCTGCAGGCAAAGTCTGCTCTGCACCATCGCGACATAGTGGGCCTCGTCCAACAAGGCAGAGGAGGCATTGGGTTGGGGGTGGTAAAACCTCTCTGGCAAAAGGCATCTGCAGCAGAACGTTGAACAATGGTGGTGGAGGAGGTACGCCAAATGGAAGAAGCGGGCAGACGATCCACGGCTATAGCTCAAGCAAAACAGGGCCGATGGGTAAGGTGGGAGGGAGTACAAAGGAGGAAACTCACATGGAGCGATTTTTGGAGCATGGAATCTAATAGGCTAAGCTTCGTTGTACGAGCCACCTACGATGTGCTGCCCTCCCCCAAAAACCTGCAGCTTTGGCTTGGGAAAGATCCATCCTGCCCCTTTTGCTCAGCAACTGCAACGCTAAAGCACATCCTAGTGGGCTGTGGGACCAGCATCACGCAAGGCAGATATACATGGAGACACAGGAGGGTATTTATCAACGCCCAACCCAGCAGCAACCCGGATGGGCGCCGACACCCAGCACCATTTGTCCGAGAAGGGGAGAAACCAAGGAGTAATCCTTCCCTCCCTGAGCTGACCCCTCTGAATGCAGCCAGGGACTGGCAAATGCGAGTCGACCTTAACCAGAGGCTTATCTTCCCCTCAGAGATTGAGGCAACCACTCTGCGTCCAGACCTTGTCTTCTGGTCTAATTCGTGCCGACTTGCCTACATCATAGAGCTGACAGTCCCCTGGGAGGACTCCCTTGACGAAGCTTATGAGCGTAAGAAACTTCGCTATTCCAACTTAGCTGCTGAGGCAGAGGATAGAGGCTGGAAGATCAGGGTGCGCCCAGTGGAGGTGGGATGCAGGGGCTTTGTCGCCAGTACGACTACTAATCACCTAAGGGAAGTTGAAGTCAGATGGCGGGCACACAGACAGGCTTTAAAAGAACTGACCAACACCACTGAGAGGGCGAGCCATTGGCTGTGGATGAGGAGAAGTGACATCACATGGACCAAAATGACCAACTAGCAGTGAGACACACACCCAGGGCTTGATCAATCTGTGGTGGGCCTAACTCAGCCGAGGGTGTATTGTGATAAATGGCCGAAACACCCTAAGATGTTGGGGTGCACAACTGATGATGTGTCTCGCTGGCAATAAATGGAAGTCCAAGAACCTCAAGAGCTCCTGAAATTGAAAGTGGTAACGTTAGGGATAGTAACACCTAGTCCTTTCTGCAACACAACCCAGACTTTAAGACGGGGTGGATATGTGCAACAAAGTTAATTCATATGACATTCATGAAAACTGCATTTTTTCAATATAACAGACGTGAATCCACTGTTGAATGAAAGAAGAGTCATTTAGTTTCTAACTTTAGAACCTGTATTGTGCTGACAAGCTCTGTGAGATTGTGTTAGAGTGACAGCCACTAAAATCCCCATATCTTTACTTCCAATGACGTAATGACAAGAATCCCAAACATTATGCTTTAGGCTGTTTTGTAGTCGATACGTAGTCACAGAAAGGTTGCGCAAGCCAGTAATCTTTGACAACCGAAGTCAATAAGCGGACAAGCCATGCCAAGGCTAACACGCAAACGACCGACTGGTACAGAATCAAACATGGGCGGGGCTTTTGCCACCTGCACGAAAGCTTAGAGAAAGTGTAAGGGGCCATTCGATTGGCTAAAAGCGAACCCGCCTGCTTTGCCGATGAGTTTGATTGACAGATTCACTAGCCAATGGTGACATTACTCCGTCAGATGAGTCTCAATATTCACCGTAGAAAAATCTCTCACAAAAGTGGGGAGATTCACAAATGAGAACGGGATTTTAAATGCACATTCTGCAATTTGAATGATCTGTGAGTTCACATCACACGTGTACCTAAAAATCATGTTTTTGAAGCACCTACTGTGCATTTCTGATACATTTATTGTGAATTTCTAAAATGTTTTTGTGAAACAAAGTGTGCACATTTGTGAGAAACGCTTATTGTGCATTTGTAAAACATTCAGTCTGCATGTGTGAAACAATGTGTGTGTTTGTGAAACCCAGGGTGTGCATTTGTGAAACACAACGTGTGCATTTCCAAATTTATTTAGCACGTTTGCATAAAATGACATTTGTGAATCGAAGTGTGTGCAATTCTGAATTATGAGACTGTTCTGGCCTCATATTCATGCTCCCCAGCCCTCTCCACCTGACAATAGTGGTTTTGACTTGTTATTTTTATGTATATTTTAACATTCTTTTGATCAGCACATTTCATTGAATTACAGACTCACCTTTTTCTATTTACAGTTGTTAGTTTCCTGTTTTTTATATTTTTATGAACCTAGTCAATGTATGGCTTTATTTATTCATGGACTTGACCTGAGGTCCTTCTTTCTTATTTCATATTATGAGGCTAAGAAAAATTGACTCATTTTTATTGATCAATATTTACATTCAATCCTCTCATTTTATGTTTTGTTTTCCATGAAAGAGAGTACCGCCACCTTTAGTTGAAAACCTAAAGCACGGGGTGTGAGCAGATATGTTTGATGACGTGAACACTGCCTTGGGTTAAAGGTTTGTGGTGAGAAGCTTGACCGTCAGTACAATTTTATTTTGAACCAAGTGTGCACCTCCAGATTCAAACAAGGTTTACTTTTTGCCATGTGGTGATATGCGAGCAATTTAATTATGTGCGTGAAAGGCAAGTGTTCCAGCTTTAGTGCAAAGAACAAACTTTAACTACACTGCTGAGGGACTGAGAGCTTTGACTGTGTGTGGCCAAATACGAATCTGCTAAGTTTATCAAAAGAATACTGATATGAGACACCATTGGTAGTTCATGGCTGGTAATATATAAAAAGTTCTATGTTATTTCTCATCAAGAACACTTACTTTAAATAAAATGTTAAATTCAGATTAAATTAAATTAAATTTGTTTTACACCATAGCTGCTATACATTCTATGTACACTAATAAAACATAAGAACACCCATCCCTTTCTAACAGACACTAATATTCTGTACATAATCACGTTGTTTACCTTTTGAAAGACAACAGGAATCTTGACTCCAGGAAACTTCTTCCTGTCATTCTCCAGCAGGGACTTGAGAGTGACTCCAAATACTGTTCCCTCTGGAAAACAGACATATCAGTAGGGTGACTCATGACAGGTCAAGCCCCAACCACAAGAAAGAAAAGAGAGGAAGAAGATGTTTAGCGAAGTGATTCTCAGTGATCTGCCACATCAGTACAGTAAAGACACAAACATCTGCTGTAGCTCCTACTAATCATCATTGAGGTACAAATGCTGCAACCAGAGAATGGACCCCTCACAAAAACCCCTATGTGAATGTGATTTTATGAGACACCTGGAGCTCATCAGGAATACTTGAAGGACAGACGACCCGGAGAAAACGTCTTAAGGTCTGGAAACACCTGAGGGATCTGTCAATTCAGGCCAAAAATCTTCAGCAGGGGCTGAAGCTGCAAACTGCTCCAACCTACTTCCAGAGACTCATCTGACCCACGACCTGCAGGTCGTGACCCATTGACAGTGGGCTGTGACTCACAAGACATTACAGAGGAAATTGATATATATAATCCAAACACTATGATAAGTTATACAAAGCTTCATTTCAGAGGGAAGGTTATTGTTGTCCAGTCAATTGTGATAAACGATGGACTAAGGTATGACAAAATGGTATTAATAAGAAGTTCATGTTCCATCTTTTTGGGATTGTTTACAAAAGTGTTCCTAATGTTTTTTGATGTATTTAAGTAGAACATTGTGGACCTGATGGATAAAAGTAAAGGTTGAAAGTTTGTTATAAGGACAACTTCAAAAAGACATATTTCACTTATGTCAGGAATTTAAATAAAAATACCTCAAAATGAGGTTTCTCATCCTAGTTATTAGGTTAGACTGAAAATAGATTAATAATATTTCATTACAGGTCATATAATTAATCGCACAAAAAAATAATTGACAGTGGTTAAACAACATTTAATTGAAATGTTGCTTTCTCTAACTTATCATGCCATTGAGTATAAAAAAAAGGTCTAGGAATTTCCTCCACTGCTGCAGTTGAGATCAGTTTGGGCTCTGTAACAGTTGTCATGACAAGACGTCGCATCCTGTATCAAATAAAAAGTATTTTGTGAAAAATGGTTACAATCCTAAAAATAACAAGTTTAAAATGCAGCTCTTTGATTTAAATATTTATTTCTTTGGTAAATTACCATGTAATAAGAAGTAAACCTCTGATCGCAAGACAGGAAGTTCGGTTTCCACTCTACGCGCCCATGTGTTGAAGTGTCCTTGGGCAAGACGCTGAACCCCACATTGCTCCTGGTGGTTATAGGTTGGTGCCAGCGGAGACGCCATCATTGTGTAAATGTGTGTGTATATAATTGTAAAGTGCTTTGGGCCTTCTAAGAAGGCAGTAAAGTGCTATATAAGTACACGCCTTTTACCATAATTGGGGCAATGACCTTCCAGGTGTGCATTATCAGAAATCAATGGACATACAGTAAAGTGGAGCAAAAAAGTATTCAGTCAGCCACCAATTGTACAAGTTCTCCCACTTAAAAAGATGAGAGGCCTGCAATTTTCTCATAGGTAAACCTCAACTATTAGAGACTAAATGAGAAAATAAATCCAGAAAATCACATTTTCTGATTTTTAAAGAATTTATTTGTACACCATGATGAAAAAAAACCTGCATTTGGTCAAAAAAAAAAGTTCAACTCAATGCTGAATGTTTTATTTTTTAGTTGGCAATGACAGCAGTCGAAGGTTTTCACAAACTGTTGCTGGTATTTTGGTCCATTCCTCCATGCATATCTCTTCTACAGCAGTGATGTTTTGGGGCTGTTGGTGGGAAACACAGACTTTCATCTCCCTCCAAAGGTTTTCTACTCCAGGGCCACTCCAGGACCTTGAAATGCTTTTTATGATGCCATTCCTTCGTTACCCAGGCAACGTGTGTTTGGGATGGTTGTCATGCTGAAAGACCCAGCCATGTTTCATTTTCAATGCTGATGGAAGGAGGTCAAAATCTGACCATACATGGTCCCATTCATTCTTTCCTTTACACACTTTAAACTTCTAAAATCTTTAAACTTCTATTATGGTTTCATCTGACCAGAGGACATTCTCCCAATCCTCTTCTGGATCATCCAAATGCTCTCTAGCAGACTGTAGACGGTTCTGCACATGTACTGGCTTTAGCAGGGGGACACGTCTGGCCCTGCAGGGTTTGAGTCCCTTGTGGTGTAGTGTGTTACTGATGGTACCTTTGTTACTTTGGTCCCAGCTCTCTGCAGGTCATGCACTAGGTCCCCCATGGGGTTCTGGGATCTTTCCTCACCGTTCTTGTGATCATTTTGACCCCATGGGGTGAGATCTTGGGGGGGAGCCCCAGATGGAGGCAGATCATCAGTGGTCTTGTATGTCTTCCATTTCCTAATAATTGATTTCTTCACACCAAGCTGCTTATGTTGCAGATTCAGTCTTCCAGCCTGCTGCAGGTCAACAGTTTGGTTTCTGGTGTCCTTAGACAGCTCTTTGGTCTTTAGTGGAGTTTGGAGTGTGACTGTTTGAGGTTGTGGACAGGTGTCTTTCTATAGATAACCAGTTCAAACAGGTGACATTAAAGCAGGTAACAGTGGAGAACAGAGGATCCTCTACAGAAGAAGTTACAGGTCTTGCCAGCACTATTTACAACTAAATTCTCTAAAAATCAATCAATATAATTTTATGGATTTTTTCCTTTTGTTTTTCATAGTTGAGGTTTATGAAGAAAAAATTACAGGCCTCTCCAATCTTTTTTAGTGGGACAAGGGACAGGAACTAGACGACGGTACAGCAGCTGTGTGACACAAAGTGTCTGTGAAACACCAGAAAATATGCTACAGTTTAAAATAAACAGAAAAAAATGTTTTTCTCTTGATTGTGCAGACAAAACACATCAAATGTTTTTTGGTATTTAAAATTTTAACTGAGACTATGATCAAGGCATACGTAATAATAGGAGCTGAAAAAGGAAAAAAGAGTGGAATCAGAGGAAAATGTAAACTATTTCACTTATCAGCACAATTCCCCCCTGCATAATACCCTGGGTCCTCATTTATAAACGTTGCATACACACAAAAGAAGGCGTACGCCACTCTCTACGCAATAATTGATATTTATAAAAAGCAAACTTGACGGGAAAATGTGCGGTCCTTCACGCAAGCTCTGACCCAGGCGTACGCACAAAAACGGGTGAAATGAGAAACGGGGACACCGTCGGCAGATGGAAGAAACACGTGAAAGTGAAAATGATAATGAGAATGCTGCCTCTCAGAAATAACATGAAGTTTTCACAAAGCAAGTCTTACAATTAACAGCTACACCAACATCCGTTTGATCGATCAGCAGTGAAACAAACAAAAAAAGATCAAACGAAAATTACAACAGAAATTCAAATGAACACATATTTGGAAAAAGAAAAGTGAAACATGTTCTGCAATATTGACATGTAGTGCAATTCATCCTCATAAATAATATAGTTAACAGAACGAAATAATGTACAAAACTGCCATTCTCGTTAATGTGTCCGTCTGGCGGAGCAGATATCGGTGCAATTAGACAAATAGATAGATAGATAGATAGATAGATAGATAGATAGATAGATAGATAGATAGATAGATAGATAGATAGATAGATAGATAGATAGATAGATAGATAGATTTCATAGTAAAACATTCCTTCATAAGCTATGGAATTATGGTATTCATGC
>CM074504.1:23403308-23421212 GCA_037389245.1 Oryzias sinensis
CCCAGTTCAGGGAGATTGACAGTCATGTTTAGCTTCTTCCATTCTCTAAGAATTGCTCCAACAGTGGATCTTTTTTCCCCAAGCTGCTTGGTAATTGCCCCGTAGCCCTTTCCAGCCTTGTGAAGGTCTACAGTTTGGTCTCTGGTGTCTTTGGACAGCTCTTTGGTCTGGACCATGTTAGTAGTTGGAGTCTTCCTGGTTGTATGGGGTGGACAGGTGTCTTTATGCAGCTAACCACCTCATCAGGTGCTTCTGATTTAGGAGAATCAGTGGAGTGGAGGTGGACTATTTAAAGGTGGACTAACAGGTCTCTGAGGGCCAGAATTCTAGCTGATAGACGGGGTTCAAATACTTATTTGTAGCAGTAGCAGACCAATAAATAATTTGAAAAACCATCCAATGGGATTTCTAGATAGTTGTAGATGATGTCTCTCACAGTGGACATAAGAGGAAAATGTCAGACCCCTCCATGATTCCTAAGGAGGAGAACTTACTAGATCACAGGGGGCTCAAATTGGCCTGACTGTTTAGAAAAGTCCCATGCTTCCTTAAGGATCTCTTGGCTTCAGTTTGCCCGTTCAGCAGTGAAACATCTGAACTTCAGCTGAAGAACCCCTGATTCTGTCCAGATGGTGCAGATCTGAGCTAAAGCATCCTGCAGACCTCCTCTCTGCTGAGCTGATTTTCTTTTTTCGTTCTTTCTCTCTTTGAAAGAAGAAGCCTCGGTGCTATTCTATACAGAACTCTCCATCAAACATTAGTAGAAGCTTAACATCTGCAAATGCATGTGACACAAAACGACAGCAAGCATTGGGACACAATTACCCCAGAGAGCCACCAGGGGGCAGCGTAGGACAAGCTCTTTCCAGTTTGACTGCTGATCTGCAGAAATAGGATGACTCAGTCACCTTGTTCCTACTTTTACTGCATTTTGCTCGTTGTTTTTAGTAAAACTGTCATCTAAGCCAGATAATCCTAGCTTTTGTGAATGTACTCTTCAACAGCTGGGTTTCTTTTGTGCACATTTAGCTTCAGGCAGGAACTGCATCCATAAACTACAAACTACATGACAGGACTTTTCTGTGAGTGAGGAACCTGAACTCCTCTCTATGAGCCCCATATTTCCTATCAGTGCAGATCTGTGAGGTTCCCCTCTCTGCATTGACCTCTTCTCAACATCCACATGGATTTTCCACCGAGCACCTTACTGTCCGCTCACATCTGCCCAGAGCAGCTGACAACCAGCTCACCACAAAGACTGACGTCTGCTGGACACATTTATCAACGTGAAGGGCAGTTCACCAAGACGGATGTTTGTAGCTTTAGACTTCTGTGCTGATTTTAGAATGCTTTTGTTTTTAATCATCATGAGCATTTAGATCACTAACAGTAACACACTTGGCCTACAGTGTGTTAGCGTCTGCACTTATCTCATGTTCTAGTGAACCCATTCAATGTTCGGCCCCTTGACCTGCTGGCATTTTCTCCATTTTATGTCCTTTTCATGTCACTGAGGAGGAATTATTTTCATGTTAATGTTAAACTCCACATTAGTAAAGTCTGGGTCACAATACTCCAAACAAACAACCAATTTATTTAAAAAGCAAAAGCTTTTTTTTACTGAAGCATAAAAAAGGAGACAAATGCAATATTTCCTGAAGCAGGAAGGAGCTTTTCTCTGGTGGATCTGCTGAAGCTGTAATCTCCTCCTCTGGCTGCTGTGGAAGCTGGTTTGTTCCTGCAGACAGACGTCTGATGCCTGGAATAATGTATGGATGAAAAAGGTGGAATGAATGAAGCAGTCGGAGTTTCTGCCGTGTGTGCCGTGAGACCCAGCAGAACCTCTGAGCTGCTATCGGAGGCGTGTTCATGACCAAGCGGCTGTGGGACTGAAAAAGTATGTGATCCCTTACGACCGCTCCTCTCACATTCCAACAGTCATGTTTTATCACCAGCAAAGACTCCTTAACCGCCATTTCCAGAAACAGAGTCAACACTTAAAGTCTGAGGTCAAGAGAGGCGGTTAAAGTTGTGTTGGTCTCATTTGGGTCATGCAAAGTATAACAAAATGCAGCAAAAACACATTCCATCTGAAAATGTGCCTTCTAGTAAAAAAGTGAGAGTTGTCTGTCTACAGCAGCTGCTCTTTACTTTTTCTCTGGGACCTTGTGTCTCCAAAATGAGACCCAAAGACTCAATGTTCAGATGTGTTCCTGTTTCTAAGTGTTCATAATATTTTCACTCATGCGTGTCCCAACTGGAGACGCCCCCTCGACCAGTCACTGCAGATGGGGGCGTGTCTCCTGGAGGCCTTAGTCCATGAAGAAACCTGTTGGGATTTCCACAGCAGGTGACCACACCCACTGCCAACAACAAACTTAAATATTCATCGTGTTTGAATTCAGAATGAGATATTTGTAGTTGCGAGTTTCCAGACTCTCATCTAAAGCGAGCATGCTTTGACAGAACCTTGGGATTCTGCAGGTGTTGACTTTACCTCGTTTATGGCCAGCTGCTCCCCTCCACCTCCTCCTGGATGTCCGAAGCGATGTCCAGAACCCCGCAAGTCTTCGTAGAGATCATCTTCGCTGCCCAGCTCATCGCCGGCTTTGTCCGATGCTCCATCAGGAAGCACTGCAGCTGAGACAGGGGACAGAGGGGGGGTCTGTTTGGGTTGCTACGCTGACCGATGTCAGTGATGCACACAGACCTGACGCCTTTCTATTGCTGGGGTTTGCAAATGGAAGTGGGGCAGAGGCAGATTTACTGTTCTATGTTTGTTCTATGTTGAAATTTGGTGATTGGATCTGCTCAAAATGAAACCAAGCATGCATCGCCCCAATGACCTCAGGAGCCGATGTCATTTATTCAGGTAGAAGGTTGGATTTGTCATGCCACATAGAATTAATGAAGGATAGCTCCTCCTGTGGACATGGGAGGGGCAGAGCGGGAACTGAACCTGGGGGGTATGTTTAAACTAGCCTGACTTTAAGCCTGAACTCTGGCTGAAATCCGCCTGAACTTGCTTACTCTGGGTATGTCGGTTCCAAAAGACCGGATATGAGTTAGCGTAATTACGCTCGACTTGGTAACCCTGGGTTAACGCACGGTACATAAAGACATTCTCAATAGATCGTCGATTTCTGGAGTCACCATGGAAACGCGCGGAGAAAAAAAAAAGAAAGCGCGACACTTGAGACGGAAGTGAGACGGAGTCTGAGATTTTAATAACGGCAGATAAAAATTATAAGTCCATCAAAAAAGTAACACGGCTGAAAAATAATTTAAATAATTTAGTTCAATTTAATAATTGTTTATACAACTCAAATTTACGTATTTATGTAACTAAATGTCACATTACTTCATTAATCTTTTTTCCATCTTAATTACTTATATTTCTTGATCTCTCATATGTCTAAGTTTGAGCCGGCAGATATGCTCATTTTTATAACAATAAAAAGAACGGGAAAAAATGCACGAGTGAAAAAATTCATTTAAGAATTTTCTGTCACTGTCATAACAGTTTTAGGTGGTAGGGGTGCTATATAAACTCATCCTGAACTTTACTCTCACTCATGTTGCAGAGTCTTAATCATAGTAGGACAAAATAGCTCGGCAAAACATGGTAAAACATAGTAAAATAGCTATACAACTAAACACATTTTTTAAAAAACCCACACTTAAACCCAAATCCGTCCAGACAGGCAAAGGGAATGATATCCCAGAATCCCTTGCGGTGCCGATCTAACAGCAGCATCAGAGTTACACCTACTTAATTGAATTAATTCGAACGAAAGGAAAATAATTGTCTGAAAACTATTTTTAAGGTGACCTAACAAAAAATGATTTATCTTAACTGAAGCAAATAATTAAGTTAGATCAAAGTATAAAGTTTATCTTTCCAACATCCATAAGTGGTCTTATCACCCTCTGACTGTGGCAAAAGTATTATCTGAGCTTCTTCATCCACTAAATCATCTTCAAATGGACACGCCATGCTGCTTCACCTCTCTGTAAACAAACTAACCTTCAACTAAACCTGCTCCAGACCAGGGGGGTATTCCAGAAAGCAGGTTATGCTAGCTCTCACGGTAAGTTTGAGGCTAAGGAAGTTGATAACCTCAGTTTTCGGTTCCAGAAATGGAGGTATGTTTCAGGGTAGGTCAAGTTGCCATGGCAACTCATGCTCTGAACATAACCTGGTCTGGAGCAGGTTTAGTTGAAGCTTAGTTTGTTTACAGAGAGGTGAAGCAGCATGGCGTGTCCATTTGAAGATGATTTAGTGGATGAAGAAGCTCAGATAATACTTTTTCTATCGTGAGAGGGTGATAAGACCACATATGGATGCTGGAAAAATATTTTTTTTTACTTTGATCTAACTTTATTATTTGTTTCAGTTAAAATAAATCATTTTTTTGTAAGTCGGTTTACAATTTACACGTAGTTTTCAGACAGTTATTTTACTTTCATTCAAAGTAATTCAATTAAGAAGGTGTAACTTTGGTGCTGCTGTTAGAGCGGCACCGCAAAGGATTGTGGGATATCATTCCCTTTGCCTGTCTGGACGGATTTGGGTTTAAGTGTGGGTTTTTGACCAAATATGTTTAGTTGTTTAGCTGTTTTACTGTGTTTTGCCATGCTTCGCCGAGTTATTTTGGCGTACTGAGCTTGCGTCTCTGCACCATGAGTGAGAGTGAAGGGAAGGATGGTTAGTTTATATAGCACCCCTGCTGTAGCGTATTGTAAATACTATCAAGGTTAATTCTTCAGCGACTTTTTTGCACTCCGTGCATTATTCCCCCCGTCTTTTTTATTGTTATAAAAATGAGTATATCTGCCGGCTCAAACTTAGGCATTTGAGAGTTCAAGAAATGTAATTAATTAAGATGGAAAAAAATATTAATTGAATTGGAGTAATATGGCATTTAGTTAGATAAATACGTAAATTTGAGTTGTATAAACAATTATTGAGTTTTATAGACGTAAGAAATTAGGTTGAATAATTTTAACTCAATTTTTTGTTACCAATAGAAGTAATTCATTTAAGTTGGCAATATTGGATAAGTTATATATGTGCGTCACAAGGAAAATGGAAATAAGATCAGAAACTCGTGCAGTTACTTTGTCTGCTCTTTTTCTACACGCAGAAACTCTTTTTTTGATGATGCAGCCGTGTTACTTTTTTGATGGACGTAAAATTTTCATACGCCGTCATTAAAACCTCAGACTCCGTCTCACAGAAGTACAGCGTTTTCTTTTTTTTCACCACGCGTTTCCATGGTGACTCCAGAAATCGGCGATCCATTGAGAATGTCTTTATGTACCTGGCGTGCACGCCCATTAACCCAGGGTTACCAAGTCGAGCGTAATTACGCCAACTCTTATCCGGTCTTTTGGAACCGACCTACCCAGAGTAAGCAAGTTCAGGCGGATTTCAGCCAGAGTTCAGGGTTAAAGTCAGGCTAGTTTAAACATGCTTCCTGGAATACCCCCCTGGTTATGTTCAGAGCATGAGTTGCCATGGTAACTTGACATACCCTGAAACATACCTCCATTTCTGGAACTGAAAGCTGAGGTTATCAACTTCCTTAGCCTCAAACTTACCGTGGGAGCTAGCATAACCTGCTTTCTGGAATACACCCCCCTGGGAGCAGAGGTTAACTCCTTTACCTGGAGAGTGGGTGTGGCTCTCTTCCCATTCAAGGATAACCCCTCCCCCAACTATCATCAACCAGCAGCAAGTCCTCGTCATTCCACCAGTACAGACTGTATCTTCGCCACTTTGGTTCCATCAAATGTCTTGTTGTTATCACATCTCCCAGGTTGTGGCGACCTGGCTGGCGAGCTCAAACTACTCCGGGTGTCGCACCTCACCAGGAGTCTTCCCACTCCTACAGGAAAGCCTCAAACAGTTTCCTGCAAAGAGAATCTGATTGGACCGCGTGGAGTCCGGTGGATGATCCAAACTCTGCAGTAAGAAAATACTTTTCCTGTTATCACCTAAAGATTCAGCAGAAAAACTGCCAAAACCACGGAAACAGGAAGAAAGGAGATCTTTGTCTAAAAGCTTTTCTATGAAGACGTTGATGTATGATGAGGCTGAAACATGAGTCACGTGATCCAAGCATTTGTCCTTTTAGCTGAATGTAACCAACTTAAACACTCTGAGTGACATCACCACCCAAACCTCAGCGGTGAGTTTGGTCAGTCAAGAGGATTTAATCCTCCTGAGCTCTGAATGTAGGTTAACCCAGCCAGTGATGAGATTGGACATCATTCAAGTGTGTTTGTGCAGAACACACGTGTGTTTTTGTAAGCGTGTGCATGTGAATGAGTGAATGCATTTGTGTACACGTGTGTGCGTGCACGTTTTCAAGCTTCAGGATGTGCATGGCGCAGGTCGCGGCGCTCACCTCAGTATTGAAACTCCGTTTGTTTCTGGATTTCTTAGAACACAAACAAAAGGCGAAGACTTTCCTCTCTCCTGTAACTTTTAGCGGTGCGTTGTGATGAAACTGGGTCACATCCATCTGAACTGGAGGAGGTTGTGGAATAAAACAGAAAACTGCCTGCAGGGCAGAATATCCAGCGATGGAGAGAACGAGGTCCCGTAATGGAGGTCATGTTGTTTGGTATGCTTTCATGCAGAGACGTGGCTTTGCCCTAAGAGCCCGGGGCACTGATGCCTCGCAATGGAAAATATCTGAGATGCGTCGTACCAACACAGTGCAACCAATAAAACAAAGACTCTGGAACTCTCCCTGTTTGTTACACGATGACAAATCCAGGTCAGACGCTGGGATGAAGGAAAGGGAACAAAGAAAAAGCAGACAGCTCTTCTGAAAACCTGGACTAAAAATACACAACTGTGAAGTATGAGAATTACAAGGACAAGAAAAACTACACCTTTGCACTTTCCACATCTGAGGGGGGGGGTGAGATTGCCACTGACCTAAATGAGATCAGGTTGTTTCACTGAAAGATCCTTTTCTTACCAGATAAAGGCACAATTTAACAAAAATCTTGAAATGATGCTATCTAGCCCAAAAGACAGAAGCTGCTAAGATCAAGTCCAACACTTGTCCAGATGTTTTCACCTTTCATGTCTGAACACCAGCGTTTCTTTTGCCGTTGGTCCCACTAGTGTAGAAACTGTAAACTGACTGTAGCGTTTCCTCCTGTCAGCTTCTTCTGGATCTTTTCTAGTTTGTCTGAAAGGACTAATATGACTGTGACTGAAACTCTCATCAATTTTCCTTTTTTTAAATGACTCCCTGGAGTGGGAGTCATAGTAGGTGTAATCTGTAAAATACAGCCAGAAGCTCTATTTAACCCTCTGAGATCAGTTGGTGGCTATGGCCCCAGTTACACATCCTCAACCTAAAGGGAAGTAAGTGACACGGACAAATACAACAGCCTCATCTCAGTCTGGGCAAAAATAAACTGTATCCACTGCTGCCTAGATGATAATCTGCCTAGATGATAAGCCATTCTTGTTTGTTTGTTTGTTTGTTTGTTTGCTTATTTATTTATTTATTTATTTATTTATTCTAACTTGCACTGATGTCAATTTTCATTGTCGTGGGTCATGTGTTTTAATGGAGGGGAGTGGGAAGGGTGAAGGGTGGGTTGGGTTTTTACTGTAATGTTGCGTGTTTTTTGTTTTTAATGTTAAAGCGCTTTGAGCTGCACGAAATGCATGATAAGCGCTATTTTATAAATAAAGTTTGATTGATGATTGATTGATTGATAATCACTTCAAACAGAAATGGCCTAGAGCCCAACATGCACTGGAGCAAAAAGTCTTCATGCATTTCAAGAGCAACAAGGCACATTTTGACCGCCAAGTAGAGGGACATGTCCACGATGCAGTGAGCAACAATCAGGCTTTCTTATGTCATCCAGACACTTTCCATGGAGACGAAGTCACCCATCAGCAGAGGCAAAGAAGAAGTATGTTTTGATTTGGAGCTCCTACAGAAATGATAAATGTACTTTAATCATTTCCTCATTTTCTTTCACTTTATCGTGGATAATAAACTAATAAATAGTGTGTATGCTGCCACCCCGGGCACTGAGTGTAACCGGGAAAATGTGGTTAGACCTGGATCCCTTTGAGTGTCGTGGCGCTGGTCTCACAAGGCTCAGTCTAGATGTGTGGCATGAGGGGAATAGTCTCTGGTCTGCGTTCCTGTTCCACTGTAGGTGGGACGGAATTATCTGTCCAGTGGGCCACAGGGGAAGCTCCTCCCCTTTTCTGGAGCACCTCTACCCATTCACTGTAAACTGTCTACACTGTGTATCAGAGCAAAGGGGTTTTCAAAAGAACAACTGCAACTCTTGAACAAGGAAGCTTTCATTTCATGGAGACGCATCATCTGCATGAACAGTTTCTGTTTATTTAAAAACCAACTATGCATAACCAGAGCAACGGCAGCCAATCGGTGACACAGAAACAGCACTGACTCCTCAGCAGATAAGGAGGGCCAAACCTTTAAGGAGGCTAAAGACAGCAGCTTTTATCTGGCATGCCAAGCATTCTCAAGTGTTTCAGTTTTTAGATGTGGCCAGCCAATTGAAATACTTCAGCAATGCAACAGAAGCCAGCAGAAACTAGTGCTTTAGGTTGGGGAAACACAGGTGTCACTGGTTTAGGTGCTGCTGATCTGAAAGTCCAAAGATTGTAAACAGGTTGCTGGCTCTCTCGTTAAAATCCTTGCAGAGTGCTTATAACTTATGTCAAAGTCTAAAGCCGTATATTTCCCTGAATTAAAAGAGTTATTGCAGGCAAAGACCCACACAAAACCAAAGGACATCTCTACTGCTACCTTAGATATTCAGGGATAGATGACAGGGACAGCCCATAAACAGGAAGTGCCTTCTGACCACAGCTGGGATGGAACCTCTCAGTGACACAGCTGGTCTGGTGTCCAGCTACCTGTGAGAGGTGAGTGTTTGAGAACAGCACACACTGTCAGTCTGGCTCCTAAGCGTGGGATTTCCGCCTCAGCCACAGCTGAACACCAGCAGCACCCAAAGAGCCTGTGTGTGCACAGAGGAAGCACAGAGCAGGTTTTAAATGGCCAATGGCGTGTACTCATATAGCGCCTTTCTTCCTACAAGGACAAAGAGCTTTACAGTCACACACTGATGGCGGCTCCGCTGCCTACCACCAGAGGCAAGGTGGGGTTCAGTGTCTTGCCCAAGGACAAGGCGGGAATCGAACCTGCAGTATTACGATAATGGGTCAACCGCCCTACCACTGCACCATGGCCGCCCCATGATGATTTAAACATCATCTTCATGAAGCTCTAATCTTTTGTTTCTGCAGGAGTCCCCCACCCCCCACCCCATACCTTCTGGTAGATTCCCATGAATTCCTATATGAGTGTGTACATTCTCATGAACTACAACATGGACTCATCCAATGATGTGAGAGAGTATAAAAACTACAAACCCATATAGACTGAAGGCTACAGACTCCAGGCCTCTTGGGCCGGTCATCTGCTGGTTTTTCTCTGGTCTTATCTGCTGCTGGTTACCTGGATCAGGTGCGTTTAGCCTACAGGAAGCTTCAATGGCAGGTTGTTGCACACGGCCCTCGAGGTATGGATGTGATGTATTCCAGAACAGTTGAAGGAGAAAAATGTCATCACTTCCAACGGTTAACAACAGTAACTCCAGCTACAAATAATAAAATCGGACAAATAGTGTTGGATGAGGTGAATTTAAACACCCACTCCAATGAAAATGGTCTTTGTTAACAGGTTCTTGTAGCATTTTTCTCCTGATGGAGGACAAGTATAAAGAATATTAAGTATACAATTCCATTTCTGAGAATGTCTTAATTTGAATCATTGTAAATCAGGAGCAGATGAAAAGATCCAGTTTGAAACAGCCTGGAGTTGCTCTGCGTCAGTCAAAGTCTTCCTGCTCTGCTCCATTCTGATCATTCACCTGCAGACAGATAGATCCATGACCGTCTTTGTTTTCCTGGTCTGAGCTGGAATCTGGATCTAAACGGTACAGCTATATAGCTACGATGTTGCTGCCATCTTTGTTGCACCGCTAATGCTAGCTTGGGGGTGTGAGGGGTGTAAGCTAGAAAGAGAGCTTTTAAACTACTGGATGATGGAAAATGAGCGCAGACTGACTCCTCGCCAACAGCTCTGCCCACAATTCAGGGTAAAATTTCTACTGAGGTCCTGCCGCTCTGCAGAAACTGTTTTTTGATTGGACCTAAAAACTGCATCATCAAAATGAAAAGACCACTAGGAACGCAATGAGAAGATCAAAAGATGATCACTGAAAGAAAAACGGTTCTTCACCTTTACTGAAGAACAAAAGTGTTTCTTATTTTGTATATTTTGTCTCTATCTTGCTTTCTATCATGTCTTTTTCTATTATAACCAAGAGACAAAGGTCAAGTCTTACAGTAAAAAGAGCTTTTGAATGAAAACGATACCAGGAAAGTATCTAAGACAGTGACCTGAAAATATCCAAAGGTGGACAGAATTACTCTGACATGAAAGTTCCTTCACACTTAAATAAAGACTTTAACTATTTTACTTTGGAAAAATATTGTTTTTAAAATTTTATCACAAAAAGTCTCTTAATACCTATTTAAACCCAGTAATTGGAAACAATTTTGACAGCTGATGCATTCAGAGCAGGGTTGTGCAAAAAAAGTTCCCGTGCATATGATTGGTGTTTTTTTTTATAGACATTGTCATGACCAGAACTTGAACATGAGACACTAAAGAAGGCTTGAAGGCCCTGGTTTGAATCCCGGCTGGTACCTGTCTGTGTGGGGTTTGCATGCTCTCCCTGTGCCTATAGGTTTTCCCAGGACTTTGGCTTCCTCCCCCAGGCCAGAAACAAGCTACGTAGGTTACTGGGTAACTGTAAATCATCCCTATGTGTGCATGTGAGTGAGTATGGCTCTGTGGCCCTGCAACAGACGGGGAACCTGTCCAGGGTGTCTCCATTTTTTACCCAAAAGTAGCTGTGATTGGCTCCAACAGCCCTGTGGCCCTGAAGGAGCTCAGTGGGTTAGAGCACGGGAGCTATGTTCCATAAAATACCCACAGGTAGACAAAATATATATATATATATATATTTTTTTTTTTACAAATTAAAGATGTTGTAGGACAGTAAAACTCAGACAGACATGAACATGTTTACACTTTTTCTCTTGTCTAAACTCCCAAAGTTCAAACCTTCATAGAAAATCAGTCCAACTAAGTCTAATTTGGCAAGATGAACACATTCAGTCCAGGAGATACAGCAGATTGAGCAGAATGATGGAAAATGGTCTACAGCCAATCAGGAAGCAGAGCGCAATGAAAAAAATCCTTTAGAATCAGTGAAACCAACACCACAAAAGCTAAACAGTGACAAAGTGAGGACCACTGCACTCAAAACATGAACAGCATTTATGTTTACAGACCTTTGATTGAAAATACCTTTTCTGACTGAACTGAAAACGATAAATGACTAGATTTTCAACTCAGTTTATTTCACTCAGTATCACTCAGTCAGTCTATTGGTTCAAACTTTGTCATAAGATCCAGTCCAATGAAAATTATGTTTTTGTTGTTTTTAACATGTTCTTGTAGCATTTTTCTCATGATGGAGGACATGCATCTTAAGATTAAAACTGTATTTCTTTTGATTTTGCCAAAAAAAACCGGGATAACTAAATGAAGAGATGACTGGGAACACATTTAAAGTAAATCCAAATGTGATTGGAGTAGGACTTAACATGTTCTGGATAATGCCAGTTTTTTCATAATAGTTTTATTTTATTTCAAGTTATTCAATTATTTATAAACTGGCCAATAAGACATAAGTATGGTGTGCACGTTGGATCCTACAGTTTCTCCCAAGCCCACTTTCAGTGGAAAGGGTGTGGACTTCCAACAAGCTCACTCCTGATAGGTGAGATTAGTTGCTATAGAAACATTGACTCGGACTGACTCTAACCAATCACTGCTTACAGACCTCGTCTGGCTCCAACATGGCGGCACCCGTAGCGGGACAAAATGGCGACTGAAAAGACTTAATTTGGTTGGAGCCTAAAGTAAACCATTTTCTCTAGATGACGTCAGGAATACTCGCTCCAATTCTCTTATACAGTCAGCAGCTGTGAGAGATGGTCCTGTGTGCTGTGGGTTTTTCTAGACCTACCTGGTCCAAAAATAATTTACCCCTGCCAGGATATCAGCTCTGTGTTCATCTGAACAGGTCCTGGTTTCACACTGAGTATTTAGGAAAATAGGAGATCATAAAATACTTTTCTTTGTGATTATTTGATTCTTATTCAAGACACTTTGATAAGAAGAACTGCACACGATTTTGCTTTGAAGAGCTCTTATTTCAGAAAAAACACTTGTCTCTACCAATCATTGTTGGAGGCTTAATTACATGTGTTATCAATCTAACGAATCAGAATTGGTTAACTCCCTAAAGCCGACGTTGCTGCTAAAGTTCCTCAGTTCCAACAAAAGTAACAGCCAAAGGTCGTGTTTGGCGGTGTGGCTTCCCTCAGGTTCCAGTGTCAGACCGTGTAAATAGTGCATAAAATAATAAAGTACAACGACACACAATGCAAAAGATAACCTTTGCACATTTTTTATTATCTCTTTATTTAGTTTTTTTCTATTTTGCACATTTCTTTTGCACATATTTTTACCTGCGCTGTTCTGTAAATAGCTTTTTAAATTTTAAATTATAATACCTTGATGTTTGCATTTATGCTACATTTTCTTGTTCTTGCTTTTTTATTTAATTCTAAGTCTTTTTTTCCCTCTGCTGTCAGTTGCTATGGTGACAAACAAATTTCCCACGTGTGGGATCAATAAAGTATTTCTGATTCTGATTAAAGATGAGAGTCTGTACTGCATCAGCACCAGTGTTTTTGCACTACATCTCCCATGGTTCAATGGGCGAATGTGAGAGCATCTCTAATTGTGCTATTGTTAAGCGTCATGAAGCACAACAAACGCAAACATCAAACTGTTTGATTCGACAGTTTGCAAATCGTCTCGATGAAATCAGAGGCAAACAGTTTAGTTCTCCTTCAAGGTTTGTGTTGAAGCACAAAGGAATTGTCCAGAGATTCCAGCGTTTGGTCCAAGGAGGGACTGGTACATCATCAATACAGAATACAGAGTAAAAGGGAAATGGCGTATACTTATACAGCGCTTTTCTACCTTCTTCAAGGCCCAAAGCGCTTTACAGTCACAGTCCCATTCACCCACACACACACACACTCACACACTGTAGTGTCTGTCAGGTGTCAAGTTCGCACACCTGCCTGAGCTTGTAGTCACTCGCACCTGTTCTGTATCCAATTAGAGTGCCTTTATTAGTCCATCGCACCCTCCAGCCATTGTCGGTTGGTCTGTTTTTCTCTATGGAAGAAACCACCGATCTCTGCTGGTTGAAACAAGCCAAACCAAGCCAAGCCAAGCCAAGCCAAGCCAAGCCAAGCTAAGTCAATCCTCGTCCTATTCCTTCTGGATTCAACCCTTCTACATCATCAAAGAACGTCTCTGGATCTACTGCCAGTTGCCTCTCCTGAAGATCTGCCATCCACATTTCTTCTTTCACTAAACTGCTCATCTTCTAACCTTATCCCTGTCTGCATTTGGGTCCAGCTTATTCACAACCTGACAACAGAGTTTCTCTTCCTTGGGTTTTTCAGGCGCTGGGAAAAAGGCATCTCATCACATCATTTTCCTATCCAGTATTTGTTTGCAGAGACATCAATTTGCATGTGTTACCTGTCAACAGGTGGAAACTGCTGTTGATGTACGCTCAGACTGTCCCACAGCGCTCAGACGTCACTGCGAGAACTGTGTGTGGGACCTTCGCTCAGCTCCTCAGCAGTACCGGAAAGAGCTGAATCACGTCACAATAACAACACAATAACTGCTTCAAGCTTAGATTGATGGATTTCTGCAGACATCCTACCCTCCTCCCATCATTGCCTTCCCTGCATGCATGGAGACTGAATGTGCGGTGATAATGGCGTGAGCTTTAATGCTGGCTTGAAAATGCTTTTCATGACCAAAATAAGAGACTTCTGAGGACTTGACATCAAGGACTCTTTTTAAATCGCTTGTTCAGATGTTTTCAGAGCTCAACTTTCAGCAGTAGTAGAGGACTGTTCATGTGGATGGAGCAAACCGAAATCCGTCTCCATGGTAGATTTTGTTTCAGCTCAGGTGGGTAGAAACGATGCTAACCTGTGCAACAGCCATGAGACAACTTTTAACATGTTCTCCGCATTACTTAAAGGGGCATCCAACCCACCCAGGGAACTGCTTGCACTTCCTACAAACTATGGGGCAAACAGTGAATTAAATGAACAAAATGTAATGACTCAGTTGGCTGCATGTAGGACTGGTGTGTGGGAAAAAGGGGTTTTGTTTTCCAGGGGGCGCAATTAGCTTCCCCCAGTGTGGGTCCTTGGGGAAAACCCTTCATTCTACCGCCCAACAATGTACCCACAAGGGGGCCCATGTCTGGGTCCTCCTGTACCGGTCTCCATCCTGGATAAAATACAAGACCAAATGTGCCGATCAGTGAAAGCTGATTGGCTGTGGCAACCCCTGAGGGCATTTGCCCAAAGGTCAACAACAAGGTGAACATTTTTCAAAGACTTGCCATAGAAAGGTGACTCGAACAATCCTGTCGTCCATGTAGATTTGCAAAAACAATAAAAATTTCAACTTCAAGAAAAAAACCTTTGCACCTATTCCTGTAAAAACGGTGAGTCAGAAAACATGTAAAAAGAGCTGCCAATGTTTGGGATGAAGCTATCAAAGCCCCCCCTGCACAAAAAGCACTATTACGACGGAACTTTTGGAAGACCAACATTTATGACAATACCATATATCTAACCTGACCTTGTCTCTGTCAACAACTGTATTTAACGTGCACTATAATGAAGCATAGATTACAAACAGCACAAGACGGCAAAGGCAGAGTCCCCTCACTGTCAAGTCCCAGTCATACCAAATGCGGTGGGTGCACACGCCGCCTTAAACCCACTGAGGCATGCATGGACCAACCTGACCTACTTTTGAGAAGATTCATCGACCATGCAGGCCAATAGCACAGTCAGTCATTCTTGAAGTTTGGTATAATTTTGACCGGGACAACCACTGCAGCTTTTATCATGACTGACTCTTTTTTTTAACAATAAATAACTAAGTCAGCTCTACAAAATCATGCATAAGTACAGCATTCAACCCCCCTGTTGTGCTACTGTATCTACACGGTGCAGAACAAACGTGTCCTGAGAAGACCCTAAAGCTACATACACACCGGCCGCGGCAACTGGCGTTCAAGCCTCCGCTTTCAAAGCTAAATGTAACCTCGGGTTCATGTGTCGCTATGCACGTTTTTAAATCCACATTTCAGGCTCAACGTTCATTCAATGAACAAACGTTCAACAAAAGTTCAAACAGCTGAGCTTTGACCAGTCAGGCTGGTCAAAAGAACTGTTGAAGGAGAAATGAATAATTGTGGTTTGTGTTCAGCCTGAACTCTGTGACACCAAGTGTTTCATATCTTGAAAGAAAAGCCTGGAGCAAGATTCACCAGATTTGCTCTGCTGCAACATTTTCACCAAGCCTCTTCCAACTGTAGGTGGCAGAAAGGCGCTAGTAGAAAGAAAACAGAAGAAGAAGCCCCTCCCTGCCGCTGCCTGCTTGTCCGGTGCTGTTTCGGTGTGAACAGCACAGTCTGAATACGTGTTCATGAAACCACATATAGGACGTTGGTGAACGGGTCACAAGCGTCTGGTGTGAATGTAGCTTTAGGAACAAGAATCACTGTATGTCATGCACTGAGGCAGTTGACCAGGTCATCCATTGATCGATGGGTTGGCAGTTCAATCCCCACTCCCCCCAGCCAGCTGTCATTGTGTCCTTGAGCAAGACACTTCCCCCTCCCTGCCTCCAGTGTGGCTCCACTGGTGTATGAATGTCCTGGTGATGGTCAGAGGGGCCGTAGGCGCGACCTCTGTCCTTCTGCCCACATCGTTAGTTACCATCACATCAATGATAATGGACACATGTAAGCGCTTTAAGCGTCTGGAACAGCACTGATAATTCAAATCTATTATTATTATTACTAGTATAGCAACAGGTAAAATCTCTAAATTTTCCACCATGAACTACAAAACGTTTTTTTTTAATGGATTCATTGTTGTGGTTTGTTGAACAGTGCAGTGCAGCAGACACACAGAGACAGTGTTCCTGTTTAGTTTCAGATAAGAACTGATGGTGTTAAATCAACATTAACACATATTCGCTGTTTGAACATTTGTTAACTGTCTTCCTGTGACACAGAAAAAACCCCGGAGGTAGCATCCATGCCACAAATCCACTGAAAAAGCAAAGTAAATCAACATGTAAACATTAGTTCAAGATACTATGCCAATGAGTATCAGAAAACGAATGATAGGATGCATAATCAACAGCATTATGATCAGGCCTCATCTTGGCCTAACTCAGGCAAACCACAGAAGTTCAGGAATCGTTCATTCCTCTCTCTTTCTATTTTTGGCATGACTACGGACGCCGCTCAGATCCGCCAGTTGGTCTCACGCTCTGGCCTTCCCTCACTCGTCAACAAGACCCCAAGGTAATATTTAAATATCATGAAAAAAAAATGTTTAACACTTTTAGTTAAGAAGATGCTAGCTGGCTAGCATGTTTACTAAAATTAGCATCATTTCATTTGTAAATGTGCCATCACCTGAGGAATGTGCAGGGGGGGGGGTAGTTGCTTGTTTGTATTGAGATGATCGTTGTTCATCTCAACGCAGTAACATGTCGTGGTGTTCTATAACAGGATTGATGTGGCAGCAGTGAATGCACATGTGCTGGACCCAGCATGCACCGGCAGGCAGGAGAGACAAGTGCACTTCCTGGTGAAGCTTGCAGGAGGGTTGGTTAACTCTCATGTGGGTGCAAAGGCGGCACGAAAAAAACAATTGCTTCAGCAACAACATCCTATACCGGGGGGGGGGGCAATTATTTTAACTGGGGGGCCACATTGGATTCTAAAATTCAATAGAAGGGCCGGACCAGGAGCAGATGCGTGGAGTGAAAATGAAATAACATGGAATGTAGATGAAAACATTTGGATTGAAAATTATATTGTAGAACAGAATATTCTAGAGGTTTGAGTTTAAAACTTTTTTTCCCGTTTTAGATCATTTTTTTATTGTGAAGCCCTTCAAGGAGTCGTAAAGTGCTGCATGAATAAAGTTTCATTCATTCATGATCCTTTTAATAAAATAAATAACAGTATTTATGAAATAAAACAATGACTAAATAACACTCTATGATTTTCAAAGACAAAAATTCAGGACAAATATCCTGATACATTAAAAAAAAAACAATGAATAATCCATCACCTCGCGTCTCACGTTTTGTGCAGCTGTGCTGTGTCCTGCACGTCTGTTTCTCATCCAGTAATAATGATAAAAGCACATTTCTCTGTCTTCTGCTGCAGCTCAGCATATTTCTGCGTAACCTTTTCACCAGAACAGAGTTCCTCGTTTATTGTAGGAGTTACGTTCTAAAAATAACGCTGATCGGTGAAATCCACGGAGTCTAATTCCAGACGTTTATGGCAGTAAAACTCCTCACTGACTAAATACACTTTTCCCACACAGACATGAACATTTTCTCCTTTTCTCTGGTTTAAATTCTCAAACCTTCATAGAAATTAGTTTCAGGATCTTAGAATGAAAACAAAGATCTGATCGATCACAGATTTCTAATCTGAAGAGCTCCCCGTTTCTGTACAGGAGACACGGCACGGACTGAGGAGATTGATTGACAGGGTCTCCAGCCAATCAGGACACAGAACAGGGGGCGC
>CM074504.1:23421712-23780256 GCA_037389245.1 Oryzias sinensis
ACCAACAACCACAACTGTCAGATCCTGAAGAAGTCCTGTCTGGGTGTGGTGGTCTGTTCTCGGGGGTGCTCGCTGCCAGACGGATCCAGACTGCAGCTCCGACCCGCCATATGTGACAAAGCTCGGCAGAAACAGCAAAGTAAGGACAGAGTGAGACCATGTGTCCGTAGTCCCTGCCTAGACCAAACTCATAACGATGTATGTTCCAGAAAAGCTCTGCCCGAGCTGCAGCGCTGGTCTGGAGCTGCTGCCGTGTCGAGGTCACAGCGGCTATCCTGTCACCAACTTCTGGAGAGTGGACGGAAAATCCATCTTCTTCCAGGTAGAACCGGTTCAGTACTTTGTCCCTCAGCTGAACAGAGACTTGTGTGCTGAAGGAGAAATCGGGTCCAGAGACCTTTAAATGATGTATTTAGCAAAAAACTAATACAAATGTTATTTTATGAAAAATCATTAATAAAGAGAGAGACTTTCTTTAGATCAGATTCCAATCGATCATTTTGATTCAGAATTATGGCCTGCAGCCGTCACAGACTGCAGGGACCAGATGGTTTTTTATCCTCGCCAAAAAGGCCTGAAAAAAAGTGCTACTATCAGACTGGAAAAGATTAGAGTGTTGAGAGGAAGAGGGTGATGTAAGTGTGTTTATGGTGTTTAAAATAGCTTTTGGATTTCTTTTGTTCATTGAAATAAGTTTGTGAAGAAATGTTGACCTAGCTTGCTTTATCATATCATTTAGGGTGGAGAGAAGCTATTTAAGATGCAGCCTGTGCACTTCCAGTTTTATTATTTTCCATAGACGTTCTACTTTACGACAAAGTCTTCTGAAGGAACGAATGTCAGCATTTATCCAAGGAAATGACTTTTTAGAAATGACGCTCTGTCTGACAGCAGCAATTGTGTTTATAATGGTTTCACAGTGACTGTAAAAAGAATGCATAAAAGAGTTGACACTGTCAAAATGGATAAAAGAATTTCAATCAAACAGATCTGTGAATCTATCCGACACTTTCTGACTTCAAATTCGTCTCTGCATTCTAACAGGTGTGGGTGAAGGCGGGTGGGGGAAAATAACACTAAAGAAAATGCAGCAGTGATCACAGATGCGACTGTCTTTAACTAAGCTGCTTAATATGTAGACTTAGGGAAAAGACTATGTCCAGAGTGTGAAAAATTCAAATATTTAGTTATAAATAACAATTCTGAAGCAGAGACACAGGAAGAGTCATCAATGTGAATATTAAAATCACCCAGTGAGAGTACAGAGTTCAAATCTATAATACCTGATAAAAACTCAGCAAACTCGTCTAAAAGTACCAGTGCAGGGCCAGGAGGTCGGTAAATTAAAATGCAATAAAACGGAGAGTCAGATCCAACCTTAGTGATCTGCAGTTCAAATGAGCTGAAAGAATCCGAGCTCAGCTTCCAGCAGGAGGCTAGAAGGCCACCAAATGTCCCGGTAGACAGCGGCCAGTCCCCACCCGGACTGCCCCGTGCCACAGTCGGTTGAGATGGATGTGGTCCGTCTCCCACTGCCATGTCTCAGTCAGGCAAAGGAAGTCCAAGTGCTCCGATGTGAAGGAGTCATTCAGATGATAAGTTTCGTTAGTGATGGAGCGTGCATTCAACAGGAGTTGATCCTCAGCTGATCCCCAGATTTCCCGGCAAAGGGGTCACAGGTTTCAGGCGTTAACTCCTCTATGGCGCAGACAGGGCGACCAGGGCTGTTGTGTCAAACCCCGTTGACAGGAGTCAGCCAGCTGATCACAGGGAGCGATAGGAAGGACAGAGGCGACTAAACTCTTTGAATTCAGCCTTGGTGTGTCCAGTAAAACCTCTCAGATGGGCTTTTATGCCGATCATTTTACCACCTTGTCTTCCGTGGCAACGGTGGCATCTTTTCCTCGGGGAGGGAGAGCCGTCGGGCGGCAGACAATTGCAGGAACTCGTCTAGAAAAGCGGGCAGGGGTTTCTGACCACGAACATCTTGTGAGCCGAAACTTGCGCTTGGGATCCAGTAGTGATTTTTGATCACACCAGCAGGCGGGTAGATTTTTGGGTCACAATCACCATTAAAAGCAAAAACATTCAAACGCAAAGCAGGAGCAGACGGCAGGCCGCACACACTGGCGCTGTTGTGTTAGTCATAATGTGTATGTGTAAATGGAGGGGTGGGGGAGGGCAGAGGGGAGGGTTAGTTTTAGTTTTCTAATTTTTTTTGCATTTTGTTGTTTTTAAATGTAAAGCGGTTTGAGCTGCACACATGAAAAGTGCTTTTTTATAAATAAAGCTTAATTGATTGATTGATCGATTGATTGATTGAAACCCAATCCCAGACTTTCTGTCTGTTTTGTCAATATGAAATGTGAACATGTTTTAAAATAAATACCACAGCTGATCGCCACTCACAGCTGACATATCCAGTCCTGTTGCTGCAGGTACGACAAACCACAAATGCAGGACTGTTTGTTTCAAACAAACATAAATGAAACACTATTTCAACTTTGGTTTATTTTCCTTGTGCATTATTGTTATGAAAGCACTTTTTTGAGTTCATGCCAAAATATGTTGTAAAAAAGTTATTTGACCTGCTGTTTACATTTACAGATACATTTTCAGATCTATTGGAAATGGTGTTAGTTCACATTATAGTTGGTAACGGCACCGTTGTTAAGGAGAACATTTCAAATTGGCGCTTCATGTCATAAATGTTGCTGACCCCTGGTCCAAACAAAGGGATGAGAGGAAATCAGTGGAGGCTGACATCCGTGCTAGTATTCGCACCCACAACTCAAGTTAACTGCTGATGAACTCCTGCTGCTCTGTAGACACTTTGTCCAAGAAAATGTCAATGCTTTTAAAATTTTGTCTAAAGTCTGCATTATTATAATTAAAAGACCTCTGGAAAAACTTTTACCATAGATCAAAATATTTTTGAAGCGCTTTAGATACAGAGACCACAAAACCTTTATTGACAGCCTGTACCTTGGTTGGTTCAGATCTGTTGTTTCTCACACAAACACACACTTTACACAAACAAGGAAAGAGGGGCCATTGACCTTCTATCCCCTACCCCATTCTTTGTGGGGGAACCAGGCCCCAGTGTTCATTGTGGTCCCTCGGACGCTGGCTTCCTGGGCCGGCTTGTCCTTTCTCTACATGAGGAGGGGAATCCCTGAGTTCTCTGGCTAGGCCAAGAGTTGAGGATCACATCACATCTGAGCCTGGTGGTGTGCCCATGTCCCAGCAGAGCTGGTTCTGGTCTTTGACTCAGAGTTCTGGACCTCTTTAAAATTTCTAACAGCATGAGCATCCGGTTGGTCCATGTTTGCCACACTGGTAGGGGACCCCCATTTCTCATGGACACTCTCCTATTGGGCAGGAGGGACTGGCCCCTGGCTTGCTTTAAGCTGGAGGAGGGGGGGTTGCTCAGAACTCCTGGGTAGTGGTGAGCTACTTGTCTTGGTCTGGGGGGATTTCTCCTCCAGTGGACGGGGCCTTGTGCTGGGCCCTTGGTGAGGACTGTTCTCTGGCTGGGCTGGGGCGTGCCCTTTCTGTGCTCGTCTGCCCTTCTGTTCTCTGGCGCTTGTGGTAGAGGTAAGATCGGGCCTAAAAAATCCAGCCCGACCCAGGCCCACGGGCATTAAAGCCGCACCCGGCCCGAACCCGACCAATTTACTTGGGATCTTTTTTTTTTTTTAACTTGTCCTGTCCAACAGCAGGGCAGGCAGATGAGAGCTGACAGCCTCTTGTGTTGGACATATTTTACTTTAACAAGAGGGGTTATTAATCCTCAGACTAACCAGAAGTATGTCTGAATATCCCCTTTTGGAATTGAGGCCAAACTTTAATAATTTCAATCATGTTTGAAAATCTTTGGTGTTGGACCGGACCGAAAAGGAAAGAAGGGAAGAAGAGAGAGGGATGTTAGAGAGACGGGGGGGGTGATAATAGGGGAGGGGGGGGATAAGACCATGAAGCAGCATAAAGCAACAAGTTTACTGGTTGTTTATCATTACGGTAAGGTTCAAATGTAGTACAAAAAGGGCGGGGCCTGTCCACACACACACTCAAATGTTATCAACACACCTGAAAGAGGGATCATGATGCGCACTCGCTTCAGTACGCGGAGAAATACTGCAGCCGCGGTGGTGCATGTTTGCCTTCTCAGTTCCCCTGTCTTAAGTTTATCCTTGACTTCTTGCTGCTCCATATCGGGGATACCTAAACAAAATAAATGCGGACTTGTGGAGGGGAGATTACATTCACGATACGTGGACAAAGCATGCCCTGACTTTGCGTCTGTGCTTTCTGTTTAGTAGTAGTTCTATAGCAATGACCTTACAGCGCCTTCTCTGTTTTAACCAAATTATTTATTTATAACAAGTATTCCTTAGTTAAGTATCCACACATCGTTTTAGTATATATTTTTATAAACAAATTCTAACGACCCATAGTTTGGACAGAGCTGCGGGTGGCCAGCACCCCCTCTTTCTGCCAGTTGCTGGACCACAGTGTATGTTAATCAACGGTGGGCTGGTGACTGGTGGGATAGAGGGGGCGGGGTCTACCTCTGTGTGTGTGTGTGTGTGTGTGTATGTGTGTGCGTTCAGTGAGCGTTCTCCCTCTGAGTAAGAAGAAGCTGGCTGTGCCTTTCGGTTCGTGCGGTAACCGTTCTGACCTACAGGATTAATAAAGAGCTGTTTGACAACCGCCCGCCAAGGAGCTTCTTTGTAGCCATTACAATATATTTATTAAAAAAGTCAGCGAGAGAGAAGCCCGGCCCGACCCGACCCGAACGTAATGATTGTCATTCAGTGCCCCACCCAAATTTCGGGTCAGGTTCTGATTCGGGCTCGGGCTTAGGATCTTACTTCTAGCTTGTGGACCCTGTGACGGTCCTGGCGGCCTGTGTCTGAGTGGCTGATATTTGGTTGCCTGGGGAGCAGGTACCCTCGCAAAGTGTCTCAACGCAGGTGTCTGGGGGGTCCTGATGGCCACTGCTGCCTCACCTTCGACAGGGGGCTGCATGTGGGGACGACCAGGCACTCCCCCGTTGTCTCATTTTCTCCATTCCAAACGCATCATTGTCCACAGAAGAACATGGACACTCACCTGAGGACAGGTGGCAGCTGCCCTTTATACGAACAGTTTGTATTTGTATAGGGACAATATATGCTTGTCAGGTTTTTATGTTTGTGTGTCTTCGTAATCGGACGTGAACAAAAGCTCTGTAGAACGACGCGACGCGTAGGGATGTTGAGCCCTCTGCTGCGAGGGTTAGCCTTGTGATTTCCTATGGGGTCAAGATGACCATTGACGTGTTCTCCCTACCATGACAAATGTGGATAAAGGTGGAAAGATTTCATGTAATCCATGGACACCAGTGAAGATCACAAATCATTGAAGAAAAAAGGTTCAGAGCACTGTCAAGTGGGTCTAGATGACCCAACTCCCAATGAACTCCCAATGTCAAAGTGCCTAGGATAGCACACGGGTTACACATGCGATTTCGGAAACCTTAGCAATAACCCTACTATTGGAGGGGTAGGGAGAAGCCGGAGGTTTAGTATAAGAATTGGGATTCAGCCTTTGTGTAACTTCGGACAAAGTTGTTCGTTTTTGAGTCTCAGTTTATGTCAACATACTGTTTAACCTTTGAGTGTTGGGGAAACAGCAAGTAAGAAGGCTAAAGTCAAAATCAATTCATGAGTTCGTGCTGTTGAAGTCCAAATAGAGTTTAAATTTGTGGCATTCATGATTCGAGTCCAAGTCATGTGACTCAAGTTAACACCTCTGGAAGTTAACAGGATTACTTCCATTTGGCAAAATTTGATTTATTCTGGTTGACTGGAAGTTAACGCTATAGGTGTGGATATAAAAGTTTGGGATCTGAACAGCATCTGTTGATTTGTTGGGTTAACCCAGAGGCTGCTGACTGACTCACCAATGCTGATTCCTGCAAACTTTATGTCTGCTGTTGCTGTTGTCTTCCAGGCCAAAGGGGTCCATGATCACCCAAGACCAGAATCTAAATCGGAAACTGAAGCCAGAAGAAGCTCAGTAAAGAGACGAGTGAACTCGCCTCCATTCACGCCCAAACGAAGACTTATTGACCCTCAGGTGGACTTCATGTCAAAACGGTGTTGATGTACATGTAGTTGGCGTGTGGCGTGGGTTTTTACTCTTTTTCTGTGTTTCAGGCCCTGGGCCCCGCCCTCCTCTGTGTGGAGCCATCAGATAGAATCTCCTTCATTGAGCCCAACTTCCCACAACATTATCCAGCATTCCAAAGTCCAGAGCCTTACTACAGTCCCCACAATCCACTGGGTGAACCCCCTCCCTCCCTGCAGAAACCAGCCAACACCAAGCTCTTCATGAGTAGGCCCAGTTATGAATTCCAAGGATACCTGACCCCACCTTCATACCCCATGGCCTCTGACCTCTGTGACCCCAGGTTTGGCTCCCACACTTTAGAACAAGGGGACTGGCCCAAACCAGATTCTGAACTACCTCCACATTTTTAGCAGAGGAAACAGTTAAGATGAGCTCCTGAAGCTTAACTGAGCATCTGAACTGGAAAAAGTTGGAATGATGATAAAAATCTGCTGGAAACCCTTGAAGAGATCAGATCTTCTACATTTGGGTTGAGTTTCAGTAGAATTTTCTTTCAGCCTTCACACATCTGAACCGTAACGTGACATGAACCTAAGCTATACAGTTTGAAATGGGACTGAAAATTCTGAAACCCCTTTCTGTTTCTGAAACAATTCAGTCTAGATTTAGCAGAAACTGGGATCAGAATCACAGGTATCCAGGTAACCACGGCCTGAGTCTTACTCCAGTTTAACTTTGACAATTTTGTGAGGGAAGTTTCAATAATTAACATTTCTGGACCCTTCCAAAGGGTGGCAGCAGATGTCAAAAGTTAGTGATGCCACCAGATCCTGGTGGGGTCTACAAACAAAACAGAACTACAGTGTTCTCTTGTTTATCGAGGAAGTTAAATATTAAGAAGAATTTGAGATTGAGACTGGAAGACTCCTCACTACACATTGAACACACCTCTCTCTCTCTCTCTCTCTCTGTGCATGCGTAGATCTTGTCGTCTCAAAAGTAGCTCGCAAAAGTGTGGGCACCCCTGGTCTAAATGTTCGAAATCATACAAAGACGAAAAAATAAATACAGTTTGACAATTGTAATTTGGTCTAACTCTCTGTTTCATCCTAAACCCCTGCCCTTGGTTGTTTGCAGGGTGGGGCCGGTCTTGGGTTCCTCCTCAACCTCATCTTCCTCTTCAGCTCCTCTGTCCTCCTCCTCTTTTGAGCCCCAGACAAAGCCCCCTCCAGCTTGGAAGGAGCTGCTGAAGAGCACTGCCCCATACGGGGACAACCACCACTACTACAGCGCGGAGTACCCCTGCCGTTACCCTAGCAACACCCCAGGGTCACCCGCGCCACTGCAGACTATAATCACTACCACAACCAAGGTGATAACCTCCATAAAGGCACCCCCCTACTGCACAGAATGGGTGTGGTGGGGGTGGGAATATGGTCACTCTGAACAGCAAATGTGCTGTCAACTTCTGCAACAATAAACATGTCAACCTTTCGTCTCGTTCTTAGGTGTCCTACCAGCCATGCCCAAAGCCTCCAGGTGCCCTGCCCCAATACCAGTCGTGCCCTAAACCCTCAGCTGGACTCCAATCCTACCAGCCCTGCACCCCCCCCAAACAGCCGGGCCTCTCTGCCTGTTCCTCTCTGCTGGACGACATTTCCTCTTCCTCATATTCCACTGAGGTGAAGGTGACAGAGGAGTCTGGGGGGGTCATCAAGTCTCTATCGTTTCCTCCCGAGTCCCTGCAGACCAAAACGGAGCGCGCTGATGGCTACGACTACCACTATGCCTACCCCAACACGTACCGCTACAATGACTACTAACGTGTCTGATGTCACGGTAACTGCTTCTCCTGTCGGTCGCAGAGGAATTCTGACCTGATCAGCCCCACTTGGGAGCCACAGCACGAGTTTTAGAATATGTTCGGAAACCTCCATCTGGATGGCAAGAACCTTGAACACAAGGTGACAACTCCCACCTGAAGATTCAGTATTTAAACTTGTGGGGTTCCTGGAGCTTCAAACCACACCCCCCAACCTTTCTCTGGACTGGGTTGGTCCCTGAGCAGAGCCAGGATCCAGCAGTTGCTGCTTTGTTTTTGACTGAACTACTACACACACTGAAGGCTTACTGGAAAAGTGCAGATAAAATCAGAGAATCCAACCAAACCAACTGCGAGCCAACTTCACGGACCGATTCGGTTCAAAACCTGCAGACAAGAGGTGGTTTTATCCATCGGTTTGGCAGGCAATGTGGAGAATCTATATTTAACTTTCACTCACATGTAACCTTCAGAAATGACTACTGCCATGATAATAAACATAATTTATAAAACTCCCTTCAAGCAGCGTCTGTGTTTGGATGTAAACATCCTAAATGATCATGCAACCAGATTGAAAAAGACCTGGACAAAAACCTGGACCTGAAGGATCCCTGGTCCCGGCTGAAATGCAGGAGAAAATGGTTGATTAGGTCTTTAGGTCCTGATCTAGCTTAGAAATTTAAATATTTGCAGGTCCACAGGAACCACTCTACTGGAACATTTTGAGGGGTCTCACATTAGATTCCAAGTAAACAAGTTGTCCTTACACAGAATCTTAAGACAGGGACCCCCTTGCACACACACACATACAAAGTTATCCTGAAAAGTCAAGTTTCGGTTTTAGCCTTAATTTGACCCACAAAAACAGAAACAAAAACCTGCTCTGCTGATCTGTCATGAAGCTTGGCCAAGGCTGGGGGCCTCTTGGAACCCCTGTTTTGTAGGACCCCTCCCTACAAGTGAGAGCCAGCAGCAGCAGCGGATCAAAGAGCTGCTGTTTGGACTCGAGCTGAGCGGAGAACAAATGCTGTTTTGACAGAAGCGGGTCTGGACAGGACTCTCTGCTGTCCTACACCTGAACCTTCCACCCCTTCTTCCAAGAAAACACCTCATTCCTGCAGTCTGTTCCTAAGCTTCTCTCAGACACCGCCTCTTTGTTCTGATCCAGAGCCCCTCTTGCAGGTGGTTCTGAGACGCTTCTTTTTGGTCAGATTGCGGTTCTACTGTATCGGCAGAAGAAGTTGTGTGAGTATCTTTAGGGAAAAGAAAAAGTATCAAGTTGAAACCTGCAGGGTCCAGGGACGATTTGGGGATTAAAGTATCTTCTGACCTGATCATTGGCTGCACTCAGCTTCATCTGAGTGAGATGTGTTTTGCAGGTGAACTCATCTGTAACAGGTAGGAAACAGATCAGTGGAAAAATGCTCGGAAAACTCTAAGATGCGCTGGGACAGCAGTGGAATTGGACTGGACAAAGCCCTTTGGTGCAGCAAACCGAATCAGCTGGGAAAGCATGACTCTGTGAAAGAAGGCTGCTCTCTGATAAGCCGAAGCCGAGCCCATCAACTATCACCTCACCTGTAAACCTGGTGAAGGGGGAGATAATCCTGAACCATGTAATTCTATATTTTTTCCAACAGTCAACTCATGCTGCCCCTTTATTTTCCTCCTTGTCCTGCTTTCACACACACCTTCATCTCCTTCCTCAGCCTCTTCTTCATCTATGTAGAATAAATTGTCCTGTCTGCTGACATCAGATACCTTTCCAAACAAAGACACATCTGCCTCCCCTTCACTCTGATGTGGCTCCGCACTAATGGATGTTTTCAATGTGATGCTACATGACTGTGAATCAGATGGGGGATGTGTGGTGAAGCACATATGAAGACGACCTGAAAACCCAGTCAGAGCGGATGAGTCTGACTGATTTCAGTCTGAGCAGGACGCAGAAACAGGAACACTAAAGGGGGGGGGGACCCAAAGCATGGATCGGCCCGTTTCAATTAATGAGTTTATTTTATCACTCAACAAGTTCATGTTAGTTTACAGAGGCCCCCTTTCACCTTTATCGCTCAGCAGGAATTCCTAATGGGCCCTGCACTGCTCTCTGCACATTCTCCCTCTGAATAAGTTCCTACCAGGGTTCGTATGCAAATGTACTAATCTGTCATTTCAGGTTTTTTTAGACAAACTTCAGAGTTCACATACATCATCATGGCGCTGTTGTGAAAATCCAAGAGCATCACAAACACAAAATCCAGTTCTACCTTTACATTAACCCCTTCGTGCTGTCCTATGACCCCCCCCCCTTCCATTGAGGTGTTCTCCCTACCTTGACAAAGGTGGATAAAGGTGGAAAGATTTCATGTAATCCATGGACACCAGTGAAGATCACAAATCATTGAAGAAAAAAGGTTCAGAGCTCTGTCTAGTGGGTCTAGATGACCCAACTCCCAATGGTAACCCTTGTGCTCTCCTTTAACATCGGGAGTGCCTTGGATAGCAGAAGTGTTCAAAATGATAACACTGAAAACGCCACTGTCTTCCTTGCACTCATGTTGACATTTCTGTGCTGATGAACAACTGAAATCAAATATGAATAGAGAAAAATGTCAAGATTTTAAGTAGAAAAGGTTTCAGGTGGTTTGTTGTTGACTTGGCTTGACTCCCCATCTATGTATTGTTCACTCATGTTAGCTTCCTTGCTTAGGTACGTAAAACTGAGGACATGTTATGAAAAGAAAAATGAAAGCAATGATAAAAATCTTGATTATAAATGATTGATAGATGCTGAGATGCTTCAGATGTTTGCGTCTGTCCCCAGCTCGAGCCGCTGGCTCACAGACTGAAGGAGGTCCCAAGGGAGTGTCTCCTGAAGAAGGAGGACTTCCAGCTTCCATCTAGGGTTCAGGCTGTAGCTGCAGCAGTGAGCCGACGATGGGCGCATGATAGATGGCAGCAGAGGCCCCTATAAACAAGCTGCAGTTGCACAAGAAAAAAGAAAATAATTTTAGCTTCAAAGCCACAAAATCAAAACTGTGGAAACAAAGATCCAAACAATCAAATGGCGGTAACGGCCCATTCCATGCAGCTTGAAGCCACTGTGAGCTGCAGAACTTGCGTGCAATTGCTTGTTGCAAAGCTTTCATCCTGGTTGTTGCTGGTGTCGTGAGAAGCCTTATCAGAGGACAACTCACAGAAATGTACTGTCTTCTTAAAGAGGCATGACAGTGCCGGCCCGATCTCTATCGGGCCTTCTCCGATAGCATCTGCAGCCGGATGATGTTTGCATCTTTTGTGACTCAAACCTGATAAGAATCACAGAATTGGCATGACCACGGCACTCAAGTTTGACTCTGCCAGGATAAAGTTGCTCCCAAGAGCGAACGGCACCAGTGTGTGACTTCTGCACTTGTGGACTTGCCAAGCTGCTGCCAATAGCCCAGGAACTTCTGAGAGTGGCGCTCACCAAAGGCGACAGACACCAACTGACATCCAAAGGAGACAGGCATTTCAGCAGCTTTGGTCAGTATATCACAAAGCACAGGATCAGCAGAGCATAAGTGTGACTGCAGACCCCCTCCAGGACATCCAATCATGCCATAATATAGTGTCACTTAGCATGGCATGCTGGGAAATATCCCAACCTCTGGCTGTTTATTTGAAACCAGTCGTACCTGTTGCTTTTTAATCTCTGCGCATCCTCTATTCCTTATTTCCATTCTCTGATCCTATCTGCTCATCTCCTCGTTGTCAGGACTCGCAGCAACATCACGTAGGCTTGAACGCCATCATGGCCCAGTGCCATCAGCAACCAGAGCAACATGCTGGTGGCTTTGAAGTCTCCACCAAACAAACTGCTGCTGTGGAACAAACAAATGAGATGTGCCGCAACGCCTCAGAGCTAAAATAAACTAGACAGATATCACAGACAAACCAAAGGCTGAAGCTGCACACATCAGCAACACAAAGGTGCAACAGAAACTCTAGCTTAGTGTAGATCAACAATGAGCAACTTAGGCCTTGAATAGCAGCAACAGTGATGAGAAATCATATCAGAGGCCACTTGCATCAGATGTTACAGCACTGGCAACTACAACCTAAACAATGCCAAAGGAATACATTGATTACATGATTGGGGGGCTGCTCACTAGAGGAGACGGCTTTGCCCTCAACGCCATAAAGGCCCAGGCACAGTCCCAAACCCAGACCAGGGTCTCGGACGGTGCCTACAGCAGCAGCTGCTGTCACAGAGCAGGAAGAGTTTCTGCTTGAGTGCCAGAGAATGAAGTTGGTTTACGTTGAAGTTTATCTTTGAAGAGACAAGAACCAGACCGGCAGAACAAGTCTGAACCTGGGGCAGACAGACACTTACTGCACATGGGGAGGGAGCACTGAACTAGAACCACACTCACACACCGTCACAGACCCACCAGGGTCAGGACATGGTGACTGATGCATAGGAGTCATAGGAGTGTCTCAACAGTAGCTGCTGAACAGAGCACTAGACTACACTTGAAGATGGTTCAAGTTCTATTTGACCTGATCTTGGAGGTTTCCCTGTCTTGAAGACCGTAGACCAACATATCAGCTCCTTTTATTCATGATTAAATCACAAAAACATGATCCAGAAGAAGTCATTCTGATCATGTTTCAGATTTGATTCAGATGTTGCTCTCAGAGATGGAAACATTGAAGAATTGAGGACCTAGAGTCCAGCCGGAACAGATTTTTGAAAGAGTCCATACTCACGATTTAGCTAGGAAACTGATCTATGCGCTGACTAAAACGTCCGGACAAACCAGTCTAGTAGCCATTAAAACTGCTAATCAATAAGTTACTGGTACCATACAGAGCTGTGAAATAGACCTTCAGTGGTTGCATCCTTTAGATTTTGTGTTTTACAACAACACTGGGGTTTTTTCAGTCCACATATTTCTGCTTTAAAAATCAAGAAGGGCAATAGGTTAACTGCAAAACCGCTGACTGCAAAAGAACCCTGACAGAACCAACAAAGAACTATAGATAAACTATTGTGATGGTTATTATTAAGGAAATGTAAATCTTAGATCATCTTTGTTAAAGAATAAATAAGGAAATGTTGAAAAGAACTGCAAGTAACCAGTGATGGAACAATATGCTGAGGTGTCTAACTCCAGTCCTCGAGGGCCGGCCTCCTGCTGGTTCTCCAGAATCCCTGCCTTTTCTGCTGATTACATTGATCAGGTGTGTTTAGCCCAATGACTTCTATCGCTCGAGGAGACATCACATGATTCCTCATGGGAGGAGAGCACCGCCATCTTGGTGAGGTCAAGTCACTGCTGCAGTGCATGTGAACACATTTTTTGCAAAATGCCAGTTCATTGTTTGGGTTTCAACTGCCAAAATCAGAGAAATGAGTCCAGGAAGGAGGAAGGCATAACATTTCACAGATAAGGCCTTTTTTTTCTTTTAACACTGCAAGGGCTTTTTTAATAGTACACGTTTTTTTTTAATAGTATACATGTTGACATGCATGATGCTGCAGGGCTATTATCAACATGCTGCATTGTATATGTATAATTCACTGTCGAAATAAATGTAAACTTTATTGTGTTAAACCTATATACAATATACTAGGAATAGGCTATTATAGTAATATAGATTTATACATTTCTGACTCAGTGACTGAACTTTTCTTGCAGGTTTCCAATGGATTCAGACTTAAGCAAAAAGTGGATCTTAGTTATAAAAAGAACTAACCCAGATGGATCACTGTGGTACCAACTACAGTCTGGCTGTTCAAAACATTTTGTGGAAACAGATTTAGATAAGAGGCCAGACTGTTGGCTTCAAACCCGACACCATAACATCTGTGTTACACAAATTGATCACTCACATGAATCAGTAAATGTATTGTTTTTCTTCTTCTTTTTTTTAGGGTAAATCTATTTTTAACTTTTTGACTTTTTATTAAATTATTATTTATTTATATTTATTTATTTATTATTGATGTATTATTATAATCATTATTTATTTTTTATTATTATCAATGTTTATTATTATTATTATTATTATTGTCATCATTTATTATTATTGATTTATTATTTATTGTTTTTATTTATTATTGACTTAATATTGAGGTATTGAGGTCAGGCTTTTCTACATAATTTAAATTACATGTCAAAGAGGTCTAAAATTTCTAAATGTCTAGAAATTATTTTTAAAAATTCTTTGTAAAAAAGTTTTACTTGTAAGAAGTCCTGCAACTATGTATTTTTCATTAAAGTTTGAGCTTTTAAGGCTGACTGTTTCTCTTATTTAACAACAACAAATGATGTATATGTAATATATCATGTATATCATATGTTATATATTTATATTTATGTATAAATATATATACATGTATATAAATATATATAAATTATATAAAAGCTACTTAGATGCTACTAAAGGCTATAGAAAGCACTGTGTCATGTGGCTGCCGACGACCTCACCAAGATGGCGGCGGATTCCCAAGCGGGCGTGTCTCCTCTAGCGATATAACTCATTGGTTTAGCCAATAAGGAGCTTCCATGGCAGGTTGGTTGGAAAACATGTAGGACACCAGCCTTCAAGGGCTGGAGTTTGACACCTATAGAGGAATCCTAACAAAACCACAAAGAAGTCATTTTGTAACAAGAAAACAAAAGAAATCCAGAAACAATCAAAAAGGAATTGTGAAGAAATCTGAAACCATGAACACACCTTGAAGGAAATCTGAGGGAAAATGCCTAAATGGCAAAGTAGCCTTGAAGGAACAAAAACCATAAAGACACAATGAGACTATCGGAAGCTAGGAAGGACCAAGAAACAATAAATGAATAATGAAGGAATTGTGAATGAGCCATGAAGGTACTGCAATGGGGAAAAATGATGTAACTTTAAAGGAATTCTCACCTGCAGTCTGACCTTAGTTCATGTTCTTCCCACCTGACAGTCATTACGCTCCGTCAGAAGCCCTGTTTCTCTTCTCTGCATTTTCTGAAGATGTGATGTTGATGTAGAAGAACAAACAATAATGCAGAATTTTAACAGAGAAAATGATTTGAAATCTGTATTTTGTTGTACCTCTAATAAACTTTTCATTTCAGATTTTCAAAAATCTTGGTATTTAACCACACTGTCACAAGAACAGGCAGACGGTTGGATCCGAATGCAGCAGCTTTACTAGTTCAGCTAAAAGTCCACAAAGCTGGTGGCAGCCAGGAGTCGATAACAGGCATGGGATCATTAGAGGAGCGACATGGGGGTCAGGATCCAGGCAAGAGTCAGGGCAGGCGACAGGGGGGCAGGGGCAGGAAGATCAGGTCCAGATATAACGCTCGGTAAGAAAGGCAGAGTGGCACAAACAATACTTCACACTGAATGAGGCTCAGTACGGTGTTTTAGTATGCTGTGGTTGATGAATGAATGAGAGTCAAGTGTGCAGCATCCAGGAAGTGCACACTGGGGTTGCTGGGAGTTGTAGTGTGGCTAGAATTCTGGATGTTTGCGGCTTGTGACCCCAGAGGGAGATAGAGCTCCGACAGTATGGAGTTCTGACTTCTGACACACACGATTCTTTTTCATTTTTAATGTTATTTTGTCCAAATCTTTTAACTCATTTTAGATGTTAATCTTGTTTGATTAAGAAATTTGTCTTATTTTTGATAAGTCTTCAGACAAAAGGTTCTGGATTTCTACAAACATTAGAGGACTTACATGATGTGAAGTATATAAAGTAAAAAAAAAGATAAAGAATTTAATTCCAATAACAGCAGAAACCTAAAATATTTAAGGAGTAATCAATTACAATCAAAGGTAATCCAACGCAGTGAATTGACATCCACATCAGAGTGATAACTCTGATAAAATCTCAGGAGTTCTATCGCTTGAATGCAGACATGAACAGGTGATTCTGACAGACTCCTTGTTTAAAGTGCAAGTGCGACCCCAGACCTGCTAACCTGTCTGTCAGGTACATTCTGCAGGTCAGGGGTGGGGGGATGAACCAGGTGTGTCGGGGACCTGTGAGCAGCCTCAGATGTCTCATCTGCAGTCACATGATGGATGTTGTTTCCTTGTCCTGGTTGCTGATCCGCAGAAGGAATGTCAGCTACGTTAACACCCTGAGGCAGGCTGCCAACTGGCTGCTCCACCCACTTGTGATCACATGACCTCAGAGCCTGTTGAAAGAGGTCAAAGCTGCAGATGCACACTGATCCCGGGGGGTGACTGGGGGGAGCTGCAACCCTAATCAAGTTAAAGGAGAGGATTTCTGAGAAGGTTCTGCTTTGGGTCCAAATGTTGAAAAGTGAACTGAGAAACACTGACGGAGCATTGCAGCTCATCCTACACACCTCCTCACTGCCTGAAGGTAGGAGAAGCAAGAAGATCTTTTTGCTTCTGTGCTGCAGCAGATCTCTGTGACGTGACGTGGATAAAGCCAAAGCTGGAGACTGACTTACTCATGCTAACCAGCTAGCCAAAATCCGTGCACTGTAGACTCGACTCCATTAGCAAGGAGATCCGTGACGAAGAGCTGATGTGAGCGAGTTACAGAAGATGTCAAGAATGAAGTCAACAATATGAAACAATAAATATGTCGACAACTGGCAACAAATAAAGTCTGCAAACACACGGAGCCCAAATTAACGAGGCAGAAGAACGCAACGCACAAACAGAACTGTGGAACATGGAGGTGAAGGAGGCCCTCTCTAAGTCTCTAAAACAACAAAGAATATTGTGGGAGAGGATCATTGACATCGAGGGAAAAAGCAGTCATAATAACATACGAATACTAGAGGATGGAGAAAAGATGTCAGCAACAGACTACGTTATAAAACTCCTCATGGAGAAACTCTCTGTGCTTCCAGAAACCAACGTTCATGTTCAATGTGCCCACCAAGCACTCACCCAAAAGCCAAATCCCTGCCGAGGTCCATGTCTGTCAATTTTCTTGAATTCACTATCAAAGAATTGGTTCTTAAAGCAGCCGGCTGTTTTAAGAATTGAGGCGAAGGGGATACGGCTGGTTTTCAACCATGATTCCCAGATAGAGGTGCAGCGGAGGGATACAGAGCCCTCCACTGCCATAAAACTGATGTTGCAATGCATTGACAGCAATGCACTGGCAACTATTGAGGATGTCATTGAGTGGGGGTGACATCCGAATTAGAAGACTGGCTGTCTGAATTCTTTCATTACTCACTACTTAGTGCACTATTTAGTGCATTTGTCATTTTTTGGTGCTGTCCGAATCCACAATTCCAAATTGAAGTCACTAGAAATTTTCCAAAACCCAGTGTGCATCGATGTTCACTAGATTGGCGAACATAGAACACAATGCATTGCATTTGAACAACGTTTGCTATCAATAAACTGTCAAAAATTTCACCTTCAGAAATCAGTGAATTTATGAATTCACTGATTTCTCTGTGAATTTATATCATGTATTTCTGATCTTAGCAATATTCCGCAGGTGAAAAAAGGCAGCTTTACACACCTGAGATATGTGAGCCTTAAATGATAAATCCTGGTCAAATAAAACCCCAAGGTTTCTAACTGTGGAATTGGGGGCTATACTTATGCCATCCAGGGAGACTATCTGAGCAGACAGAGCATCTCTGAGGTTTTTAGGTCCAAGTATAATGACCTCAGTTTTTTCTGGGTTCAAGAGGAGGTAATTAATTGTCATCCAGGTCTTGATGTCGCTTGATGCAAGCGTTCAGTTTCTCTATCTGGTCATTCTGGTCAGGCTTCATGGATAAATACAACTGCGTATCGTCGGCATAACAATGAAAATTAATGCTGTGTTTCCTGATTATGTTTCCTAGGGGTAGCATATAAAGCGTAAACAGGATCGGTCCCAAGACTGAGCCCTGTGGGACTCCATAGTTGACTCGAGTGCACTGAGAGGAATGTCCATTTACATTAACGAACTGATACCTATCGGACAGATAGGATTTAAACCACTGGAGAGCAGATCCTCTGATCCCTATGTCCTGCTCTAGTCTATGGAGTAAAATACTGTGGTCGATAGTGTCAAAGGCTGCACTGAGGTCCAACAGGACAAGAATAGAAAGTAGACCCTTTTCTGAGGCCAATAACAAGTCATTAGAGACTCTAACTAGTGCAGTTTCCGTACTGTGGTGGGGTCTAAACCCCGACTGAAAGTCTTCAAAGAGGCAGTTGTCCTGTAGGTGGCAGTAAAGCTGCTTAACTACAACTCTTTCTAGGATTTTAGAAATAAAGGGCAGGTTTGATATCGGTCTATAGTTGGCCAACACGCTAGGATCCAAACTGGGCTTTTTCAGAAGAGGTTTAACAACTGCATATTTAAAAGACTGTGGCACGTAACCCGTTTCCAGAGAGGCATTTATCATTGTTAATATGGGATCATTGATTAGGGGAAAAGTTTCTTTAAAAAGTCTAGTGGGAATTGGGTCTAACAGACACGTTGAGGATTTGGAGGACGTAATAATTGATGTTATTTCCGCTTGATCCACAGCAGTAAAGCAGTCCAATGTTACAGAAGTTTCTATGGCTGCCTCCATTTCTACCGCTTCAGCCTGCTCTGGGCTGATAGTAGGAATAACTTGATTTAACTTATGTCTAATATTTGAGATTTTACAGTCGAAAAATGTAAGAAAATCCTCAGAGCTGAGAGTAGCAGTGCAAAATTGGAGCAATGAATATCTCTGACTTTAGTCCTGTTTATATAGACAGGAAAAAGAGAAATACTTTATGGAGATTAAACATAGGAATGTCATATTTAAAAAAAACATTGCGGTATTTGTGTGCTTTTGCCCACTCTCTATTCTTCTACAAATCGGCTGAGTCAGCTGTCTAGGTGCTGAACTTTGTATGTGATGTGTAGTAGATGTGTAGAGGTCAAAGGCTCCATGTACTAAGACCTTTTCAGACTCTGTATGTAAACCTACGTTTACTCTCTCCTGGTTCTGAGAGCGGCTCTGTCTGTAAGTCTGTATGTTGTTTGTCACTATTATGAGTGTTTTACTTTTCATTTGCTGTCGTGTTTTGTGTCTGTTTGTTGTTGGTAAAATGACTAAAGACTAAAAATTAAAATGACATCAGCACCAGTCAGCTCTTAAAATAGAAAAATGGCCATGATAAGCAGATGTTGTGCATCTTCAGACTAACTATTTTGTTTATTTCAGAGATTTCTGTAAATTATCCAGAATGTCCAGGCAGTTCTTTTTTTTTCATTATTCACAAGCTTTTGACAGTGTCTGAACCTCTTAAGCATCCACAGCCACCTGACCTCCAAATCTGCTGAGCCTCGTCACATGATAATCAAGTTTCTCATCAGCTGACTGTTAGTAAACACAATGGAGGGAGATGCTGGCAAGACCACATGTGGGCACCACAGAAGAAGAGATGAAGGCCGTCTGGAGTCCCAGAAGAATAAAGCTCTGCTTCCACAAATGACAGCATGTCAGGACCACAAAGGAGAGATTCCTCCAAAGATAGAATTGTGTCGGAAGATTTGAAAAAGCCTGTTTGGTCCACTGAAGAAGTTTTGATGACCTACTGGGACCAGGCAAAGAGAACTGAAGCTGAGGAACCAGGCAAGAAGAAAAGAAAGAACTCGAGAAAAGAAGTTTCTGGAGAATGAAGAAGACACCCGTGTCCTTTGTATGCTGGACTTGGCTTGGTGTTGTCAAAGTTAATGAGGCAATGGAAAGTCACAACAAGCAGCCTTGTTTGAGCCAAACAATGGCAGCTCTGCTCAGGTAACCTGAAGCTGTGAGACACACCTGGATGCGCACTTGTCCTCGTCCTGTTTGCTGTAAACACAGAGCATGTGAAGTTTCACTTTCTCCTGAAGCCTAGCCTGAAGATGACGTTTGGCTTGAACCTGCGCTATACCACAACTGATCCCATGATGCACTGCGGCCCTCACCTGCTCTGTGACACAGCTGCTTCCTAAACTGCTCTGGGTGGACGAGCGTCTCCTTTGTCTTTGTCTTGTGCTTTTTGTAAGACCTGGGATGCAGCTAATGCACCTTAAAAAGAGTCAGGTAAGGGCGGTACGTCCCAGGAAGAGTCTTCACCAAGAAGACGAAGATCGTATGAACCTTAACTTCAGAAGTGACAGACAGGCTGCCACAAAGGTGAAATCTGAAAAGTGGGATTTACCTGAAGGGGTTCGAGCTGAAACCTCTGTGACCTTCAGCAAAAACAGGAGGGTGAACGGTGGAGAGGGAGAGCAGATGGTCTCTGAGCCCTCAGAGCAAACATGAGGGCTTTTGACCACGAGGAGGAAGAGTGAAGATGAAAGCTGAGACAAAGTGGAAAGACAGAGGAAAAGTGAGGAAACAAGAGGAGAGGAAAGGAAACAAGAGGAGGCAGTAGGAGGCAACCGAACAAGTGAAGGAAACAAGTGAAACAGAAATAAAATACAAGATAAGACAAGAAAGAGAGACAAGATAAGAGGGAAGAAGGTGAGATGAGGGTGAGGGAATAAAAGCAGGGAGTTAGAGGCATTGAACTCCCCGCTAACAAGTTAGAGTATGGGGTAAGGAGACAAGAGGGGTGAGAGGCAAATTAGAGACGGGAGGAGACAAGAAGATGAAGACGAGTAGACCCCCCCCCCCAAGAATTAGCATGAGTAGCATCAAAGAGGTTTTATCCGCTTGTGCCTTCTTGTTTCTTCAACAGCTTACTTTGCTCAATGCCATATTTATATTTCATTTATCAGTTAAAATCACTTGTTTACATGTTTTATTTTATTTAAGCTATACTGTATTTAAAATCTTTATAATTGTCTTTTTTTGTATTTGTTTCTTTAATTCTTTTTAAGTATTTTGATGTTCAGTTCCATCATTTAAATGGAAAAATCTTGCTGAGGGTTAAAGTGTGGAGGATTGTGCTTTCAGTTCAGGATTTTTTCCATTAGCTGTCAAAATTGATGATAAACTATCCCATAAGTGGATTATGTTCATGAAGGACAAAACAGCTTTTCTTCTTTGAACTTCAGACGTGTTTGCATGAACACTTACAGTTTCCCTTATCGCTAATAACTTTACTTAGTGATGTACTTTACTTAAGTGATGTTAGCTGATTTGAAGGTTTATTCCAAGCTTTTCTTTCAGAAGTTCTGACCCAGGAGGAAATCAGAGATAAAAAGGTTCCTGGTTACATTCAGGAGAGGGATTTTACCGTAATACAGAGTAGAAAGACAGGAAGAACAGTCGATGTCTGGGACATCATGGAGGATCAAAAAGGCTGCCAAAATAAAAGCACTGAGTAGTAATAAAACACCCATGAGGCCTTTCAATATTCATTATAAACTATATACTATCGGGTCTGGTTCTGATTTCCTGGTAGGTGGACCTGTTTTAACTGAACAGAAATGTGATCCTGGACTGCAGCTGCAGTGGGGATCAAAGTTTGGACCCCCTAGGGTCAACGTTCTATTACGGTGCCTAAAGAAGCCAAAAAAAGATGAAAACATCTACAAGTGTCTGCATGACACATACTGTAACAAATGTAGTCACTGTCTTATTTCTTTTTTTTTAACTATCCTTAATCCCCTTTTTCTTGCATTTCTTTGTCTCATTATGTTGTGTTTGAATTTGTTTTTTGACCTGCTCTGTTTGTATTTTTCTGAAAATGCAATAAGGTTGTCAAAAAGTGGGAGCCTTCACACATGAGAGCAATGTGGACAAATGACTCGGGACCTTTTATCTCAACAGTTGGTTGGAAATGTGCTACAGCACAGCCTGCAGACATGATGGCCTCCTCCAATAACATCCTTTTTGTGTGTATTCCTGCCAGGGAGGACACAGGAGTGATGACACAGAATTCCCAGTGTCCTCCCTAATGACTACTCCGTTTATGGAGGGACTAGAAAACAGAGTCCTGATGTCTGTCCTGGAAACTCCACATTGATGGAGACATGTGCATGACACACAGATTCAAATCCAAACAAGTCACTGAAAAAAGCCTCTCACAGCAACAATCAAATCAAATCAAACTTTATTTTTTAAAGCACTTTTAATATATGGGCTTTACATTAAAACAAAAGAAAATAAATATTAGAAAAACAAGCGCAAAAATTAAAAGAGCCCCCTCCCCGTACCTACACACATCAAATCTTTGAATTTGAAATCACCTGGTCTTTGTAAAAGATGATTGGGAATACGCGGTGCATGCTATAAATTCTGCAGGGTGCCCAAACTTTTGCACATGCCATTATTATTTTTTGTTATTCTGAAAGGGTAAATGATGGAAATAAAACCAGATTTTTGGTTGACATGTTGCAAGAATCTCTCATCTGTAATCTGAGGCCTTTTGAAGATTTTTCCATATTTCCTCTGCTTCCTTTTGCACAATAATAGAAGGTTTTAGCTGGGAGCCCAAACTTCCAATCCCCACTGCGGTTAGACCAGCGGGCAGCCTTTCCACACAAACAGGCACAGACTCCTGCAGGCAGATGAAAGCTGCGGCTGATGGAGGTGAAGAGTCTGAGTGGCAGCTGCTTCCTCATTCGCCTCCAGACTAAGACGTCCAGCCACTTGTTACACGCCGACACACACACCCGAACTGTTCTGTGGAGCTCCTAAAAACATCGCTGTGTACATTTCCACAGCTAACATGTCATTATCATATCATTTTATTCAGTTTAAAGAAAATGACCTCTTTGTTTTGACATTACTGAACAAACATGTCCCTGTGAAACAAAACTGCACTTTTTCAGCTGTAGTTCTGTGACAGAAGACATTCAGCAGTACCAGAACTCATAAAAAGAAACACACACAACACAGACACACAGAAACATCTGAATTCAAGTGAGTATTCAAATACAAATTGTTAAATATATGGGAGTTGAATCGTGAGACAAGAGTGCTAACCACTGCCCCACCAGCCCATTGAATCTGTTTATTCAAATAAACACAATGCTAATATGGTATAACAACAGAAAGACAGCCTCTGTGGTTAATTTGATTTTAAATTAAATATAATAACAACACAACTGTTTTTAAAGAAGAAACATGTGAACATTTTTCACTTTCTGTCTAACATTAACTTTGTAGAAAAACGTTCTTCTCGTTGTCTTTGGCTTTGTTTTTATACTGTCACATCTTGGTTTTTGGCTTGAACTTTGTCACATATTTTATTTTGACTAAAAGTTAAAACCCACAAGCAATCTAGTTTAGTTGGGTGTAAAAGCTAAAATCTGGAACAGCCTCCCTGAAGGCGTAAGACAGGCCTCTTCTGTGTTCATGTTCAAATCTAGACTTAAAACATTTCTGTTTAGCCGTGTATATGACTGAAAGGTCCTATTCTTTCCTTTCCTTCCTTTCTTTTTAAATCAATTTTCAATTTTTTTCTTTTCTCTTAAAGTAAATTTTACGTTGATTATTTCTATGATGTATTGTGATTTTAATGCATTTTTCTGTTTTGTGAAGCACCTTGAATTACTTTGTGTACGAATTGTGCTAAACAAATAAACTTGCCTTGCCTAAATGTAGGATGTTGGCGCCATCTGCTGGGGACACACAGTTCCTGCAGCTCTTCTCCCCTGCTGCCCCTTAGTGTCGATGGGCTGACGTGTGTGTTATGCATTCACCTCTTCTTATTCACCCCTTTAGTTTTTAAAAGGAGGCTCAAGACCCACCTTTCTAATCCAGCTTTTAGTTGAACTTATCTGCTTATTTTTCTATTAGTTTTAATACATATTATGTTATGTGTTTAATTTATGCATTTAATCTTATCATCAATTTTATGTTTTTATATTTATCTTATGTCCTTAATTTTAGTATTTCGTCCTGATTTTAGCCCCAGTGTTTCTTGTGGGGATCTTTTCTTCCAGGGCTTGCCGGCTTGGTCGGTGGTTGTTTCCATGGTTGTTGCCCTGCGGGGGCAGCTGGAGTCTAACTTGTGGACCCCATTGCTGTCCCGGTGTGTGTGTGTGTGTGGGGGGGGCACTGTGGTGATGTTCCTACGGCCAGGCTGGTATGAACAGATTCCCAAATACTGAATCCTCAGAGCAGAGCCAAGCCTGGAGTTTCTTTTAGGTTTTTTTTATATTTATTATTATTATTGTTTGTGGGGTCACAGGTCATATGTGATAAAGTGGGTTGGGTTTTATTGTAAAATTGTGTGTAATTTATGTTAAATTGCTTAGAGTTTAGCAAGCCACGAGAAGCGCTTTTTTATAACTAAAGTTTGATTTGATTTGATTTGTTCTGTACTCTTAGCTGCATAATGAATGCTGTATTGCATACGGTAGAGGAGCATCAGTTACCTGTAGAATTCAAATATTGATCCTGTTGTTCTCTAAGTCAGTCGTACCGATAAGAAGCAGTTGGATAAAGGTCTGTACTTCACTCGTATCAGCTGTATCTTCAGGGAAACTTTAGCAGCAGATCAACATGATAAGAAAAGCACTATCTAAAGTTTAGCTTTTTTGTCTCAGTGTGATGTGGAGATGTTCTAGAGTAGACAAAGTGAGGACTGGCAAGAAGAGACTTGATCCCTCCTTTCTTTTGTCTTGACTCCACTCTGCAATCTCACTTTGAATTATTTTGCCCCTAGCTTTGCCCAATTTTGACGAGATCTGCTGTTGTTCTAGTTTCTGGCTGGAGGCGTGAAGCTCTTTTCAGAACATTGGAGCTTATTTTTAATGGCTTGGTTTCTTATAAGTGAAGCTTGGTGTGGACAGGTGCAGCTTGGATTTTGAAATGCTAAGCTTGGTTTTGGTTTCGGATGCATTTAGCTTAGTTCCTTATGATTGTGAACCATGGCTTTAAATTGACATTGCTTGGTTGCCAGAAGGGGATGTTTTAAATTGGTCACACTTATTCATTTTTCCTTTTAGCTTGCGTTAAGCCTGATTTTTGATGGGTGGGTCTTAGTTTCACGTGGATGAGACACATTTTCTGAACAACCAAGCTTGGTCTCATTTGGGTTTTTGATAAATAGAGCTTACATTTAAAGGAATTGTGGTCTTTCAAAAGGTGAAACTTGGTCCAAGAAGGGTTGTTTTTGGTTTTGGGTGGGTACAGCTTAGTCTTGGATAGGTTGCATTGTGTGCTTGGTTTTAGAGCAGTGGCCCCCAGACTGCAGCACGGGGGCCGGACCCGGCCCACCCATACATTTGACCCGGCCCCCTGAACTATACCAGAGAAAGACCCTTTTTGTGAATGGTGAACTGGGGTTCTGTCCTCTTTTCTCTTCTACTTCTACCCTTCCTCTCTTCTCTATTCTTTATCATTATTCATCATTTAGTTCTCCATGCCTCTGTTTGTTGCAGTGTGATTCATGTATTGTCCCTCTTTCCCTCTTCCCTCCTGGGGAGTGGGAGTGCTTCCAGACTCCAGTTGGCTCATCCGTGCTCCTGTTCCTGACCGTCTACCTCGTCCCTGGCTTGCCTCTACTACTGCTTCTACACCTGGCTGTGGATCCTGCGTCTGGCTCGTTTTGCGCCCCAGCCGTCCCCCGACTCCATCTGGATGAAGCTCGTCTGCTGGACTTTATATATGTAGTTGTAGATTTAGATAAGTTAATTCTTCTCTAAGAGTTCTGGTAAATCGCCTGTCCGTCCTGGGGGAGGATCCCTCCTTCATGTGGACAACCCTGAGGTTTCTTTGTTTTTTACGGAATCCGGTTTTTTAGGAGTTTTTCCTCACCGCGAAGGGGGGTCTAAGGGCAGGGATGCCAGTATAGCTTAGTCAGTTCAGTTTAGAATCTTTCTATTGAATTGTGTGTGTTAATGATCCTTTTGATTTTTTGTTTTACCCTCCATTTATCTGCACAAAGCCCATCGCATCAGTTACCTGTAGAATTCAAAATACCGATCCTGTTGTTCTCTAAGTCAGTCATACCGATAAGAAGCAGTTGGATAAAGGTACATCGTTTTATCTGTCTTATCATCCATTTATCTGCACAAAGCCCATCGAGACGACTGTTGTTGTGACTTTGGGTTTTACAAATAAAATTGAATGGAAAAATGACAAAAAGGTTAGGGAAGAGAAAAATTGATTCAGAATGCAGCGTATTTAACCTGCAGTGGACAAACAAGTATTTTGTGTTCAATTTAAAGAAAAGGCTGTTTGTCTTATCTGCCAAGAGACGGTGGCAGTATTCAAAGAATACAATCTACGCTGACAAATTGAATCCCTTCACTACGAGAAATATGATAGTTTGCAAGGACGAGCAGACAAACTCTCAAAGCTAAAAAGTGGACAGTTAGCTTAGCAGACTGTGTTACTACATACTTCCTGACTTTTAATGTAGAGAATCCAGAAAGGGTTATTTGTTTATTTTATTGATTTCATAAGTAGTGTTGTGATATATTTGCTGATTCTTTTATTTTTTTGGTGAAGAACCCAGATAGTTTTATTTGATATCAGATTGGGTTATCAGTATTTGGTTGTGTGGGGCTTTCTGGGAAACAAGAAATGTTTACATTTAAACACCCCTGTGATCGTCACACTTTTTCTGTTTCAAACTGACCCTGGCCCCCGATCAGAGAATGGAAACTCATGTGGCCCTTACTGCTATAGAGGAATTAAGCTCTGTTTTAGATGAATGTGAGTTTGTTCAAAATCAAATCAAATCAAGTTTTATTTTGTAAAAAGCACTTTTCATGCATCACAGCTCAAAGCGCTAAAACAGAAAATAAAAAAACAAAAAACTATGATTAAACCAACCATAACAAAACTTCTGTTTTGTTATGGTTGGTCTGTAAGATGTTCTCTCCCATCCAGGACTTAATGTCTAGAATAAAAGAGTGTTTATGGGTTCAAAGTCATCAGGAGACACAGCAATGTAAAGCTGCGTATCATCAGCATAGCTGGGAAAGGCCGGTGTTGCCCATTGAACTGAATTATTGTAGATTTTGAGGTGTTCTTTAAAATTTCATGATGTATTATTACTTTTGTTCTCTGCTCTTCTGCAACTTTACTTGAGACGCTTAAAGTCATCAGTCTGTTATTAAAATGATCAAGCATATAATCAAAGGATGCAGGTGAAATCTGAGCAGAGGTTTGTTTACATATATCAGTAAAACTTGCAGCCACTTTAAGAGTTATGTACCGTTTCCTCACAGTTCTCACTGAGGCTTCCTGCGTGATTTCACTGGTGACATTAAAAACCTCACAATGGTCTCATATAATCAAGTCAACAACAGAGAACACTCCGCCGGACAATGACAAGGTCCAGGATATGTCCTCTGTTGTGAGTTGATTGTGTGACAATGTTGGTGAAAATCCATGCTGCTCAGAAAATTTAAAATCTCACAGGCCAGTGGTGCTAGTGAGATGGAGAACAATAATAAGGAGTAGGGCGTGTTTTCTGGGCTCCTTGTAGCATGCAATATGTATTCATATTATCACCATATTTAAACTTCCAACTCCTTTATTATATCGTTAGACTCATTTTCACACAACCCTATTTCCTTCCTAAACTAACTAACTGGACAAAAAATGTCCAACAAGAATGCACGAAGCGTCAAGGGAACAGCAGCGGCTAGCGCTAGCTGCTCAAAACCCAGCAAGATGAATCTGTCTTCGGTGTCTCACAGGCAAGTCGAGTACGAGGATGAACTGAGAGAGCCAAGCTACGGATCACGAGGTCCGTATTACCGCCATGGAAAGTTCAGTAGCGGGCCTCCAGCTTGAAGATGCAAAGCTACACGCTAAGCTGTTAGATCTTGAGGGAAGATCCAGATGGAATAATGTACAAAACTGTAGATGTTCCGGAAAGGGAGGAGAAAGGGAGACCTACTGAGTTTGTTACAAATCTCATCCCTAAATTGCTGGTGGACGACAACTTTGAAAAGCTGGTTGTTATTGGCACAGCGCACTGCATCCCACAGCCCAGATCCGCCGACGGCGTCAGACCTATAACTATAATCACCAGAGTCCACTTCTATCAAGACAAAGAAAATACCTTGTGGCTAGGGAGACAAACCAAGAGGGATCTTGAAGGCCACAGGATTTTAATTTTCCCCGATCCTGCATCCTCACCAAAGGGGATAGATCTAGCCCATTCACTCTTCAACTTGGTGTCCGACAGGGGGACCCTCTGTCACCTTTACTGTCACCCTGGAACCCCTCACTATAGGAATTAGGGAACATCAACGTATCACAGGAATAAAGCTGAATGGAACTGAGACCCGAATTACTCTCTATGCAGATGACCTCCTGGTCTGTCTTTCAGACCCAGCAAAATCCATCCCCATTCAATTCCAATATATGAACTCTTATGGGAAGTTCTCCGGGTGTAACATAAATTGGGAAAAAGGTTAGTTTATACCATTAGCTGGCCAGTTTACAAATGATTTTCTGAACAACCTTCCCATTAGGATAAAAAATGACTGTTTCACTTACCTGGGACTCAAGCTGACAAGAAGCCCAGAAGAGCTCTTCAAATTAAATTTTACAGAGGCCCTAGAAAAACTTAAGGTTGATATTCAGATCTTAAAACTATTACCCTTGTCTATGATCAGCTGGGTGAATGCAATTTAAATGGTCAGCTTACCCATGTTTCTGTATCTATTTCAAAATTTACCAATATATTTGAATGCATCTTTTTTCAAAAAAAGTGTACTTAATAATACTGCCATTTATTTGGGGCTACAAAACCCACAGAATATCTAAGGCTCACCTGCAGAAACCTTCTAGAGATGGTGGCCTGGGTCTGCCAGACTTTAGACACTGCTACTGGGCAGCTGTGAGTATTCTGATGTGGAGAATAATCCCTTATGGGTGCAGCTGGAAGCTATTACTATGGGAATGTCATCACTCCCAGCCCTTTGTTTTCGAGATCTGCCCCAATATCCAAAATACATAAATATAACTTTATTCTAAAAAATTCCCTTCTTCCTACTACAAATAAAAACAGCATGCCAGGCTCCTAGTGCCTCAATGCAGGCTCCCATTTGCCGAAATCATGTATTCACCCCCGGCCAACAAGGTGGAGCATTCACTGTCTGGAAAGAGAAAGGCTTTAAATCTTTTTCAGATCTGTTTATTGATGCCCATTTTGCTTCATTTACACTCCAAGCAAAGTCCCATTTCTTTCGTTACCTTCAGGTCAGACACTGTGTTAGGGAGTGGTGTCCAAGTCTTGATCTCCTCGCTACACCCCCCCCCCCCCTTTTACCTCCCCTCACTTCCCCCTGACTCCAAGCGAATCAGATCTAAATTTGTGTATTGTTTCTCTGTAGGTCTCTGGAATGAGGCACTGTCAAAACCTACCTCTGCTCCATCAGTTCTCGACTCAGGTTGATTCAGTTTAAGGTTCTGCATAGACTGCATTCCAAAATGAAGCTGAACAAAATCTTTCCAGCTGTCTCGGCTACCTGTGACAGGTGCAAAACATCAGAAGGTACACTGGGTCATTTATTCTGGTTCTGGCCATCGTTGCACAGTTTCTGGAGTAAGATCTTTAAATGCTTTTCTGATGCATATGACAAAGAGATTCAGCCCAATAGCCACCTGGCCATCTTTGGATGTTCTTCACAAACTTCCCAGCTGCCACAACATACCCGTATACAGACAGTGCTGCAGTTGGGAATGGTGGTGGCCAAAAAGCTTAATTTCTAAACTGGAAATCAACAACTCCTCCCTCCTTTTGAACATTAGCCGGCTGAGATCATATTTGCCATCGGGCTAGACAGGTTGAGGTTCTGCAGATTTGGCTCACAGTATAGATTCAACACTGTTTGGAAAACCCTTCTGGCTCACTACAATATAACTTGAATTTCAACACTGAACAACATGACTCCAATTGGAGAGGTGCTGGATCTGGGTCACAAATGTAATTTTGCATCTCTCTTTCTGGTAAAAGTTATGTCTGACTGCAACATTTATTTGTGGATTTTTCTTATGGATCAGTATGGTAATCTGGCAAGCTTTTTAATTTTTTTTTTATTTTTACCTTTTGCCTTTGGCAGGTGTCATGTTTTTTTGGGGGTTGTCTCATTCTTCTTTCCCCCCCTTGTCTTTGTTCATTGTTGTGTTTTCTACCATATTTTCACTTAAACTTCAAAATAAAATATATAAAAAATGGAATAAAAACTCAGGCATAGGCAACATGTAAATTAAAATAGCTGGTTATTAAAATCCCTTTGTACCTAATGTGAAGATATGATTAAAATAAATCAGAATATTCTTCAACAAAACAGGAAGGAGGGTTCGCTGGTCTGTACACTGTGACAGCTAAAACCGGTTCGGTAATCAAAAAACAAGCATGATGCTCAAATGAACAATATTTGCTCAGTACAATATTTTCAGATGATCAATATTAACGCTGAGAAGATGGGAGCCACTGTTGTTAGGGTGTAAACCGTCTGCTTTGAAGAGGTATGGTCTCAAACATGGGGAAGTTATAAACGTATGGAATACTAATTTGAGAGCAGTCTCCATTTTTGTAGATTGGAATCACCGCTGATGACTTCCATGCACTTGGAAATATTGATTCAGATATGGATTGATTGTCTGTCTATATTTTGATATCAGATGGGTAGTGCTATGTTTCAAAAGCTTAGAGCTTAGTTTCAGATGAATTAAGATTTGCGATGGGTAGTTGAAGCTTAGTTTTGGTTTGAATAAGAATAATATCGGATCAGTAAATATTCCTGCTGTTCATTTACAGTGTTATCACCAAAGCTGGAGACTCAGTCTTAGGCTTTCCAACGCAGGAAGAAGACCATAAAAAAATGTGTTCCCCTAACGAGAAAAAGGAATGTCTTTTAAAGCTACAATCTGAAATCCTGCTGAAGATCAGATGGAAAAGTTTGAAATTCTGTGTTTCATCAGCTGCTTCTCTTTCAGACAGAGCATTCCTGCTGGATCAACGTGCACATGTCTCTGTGTTTGGGAGTCTGCAAAGAGTAACTTCAGCCAATCAAAGCTCAGAGCAGCTGACCGACAGCAGCAGCTGGGAGCTCCTTTTAAAAACAGCCTGTCCTCTTCAGAAAGCTTCAAGGGTGGAGTTTCTCAAAGGGGTTGCTCACTGATCCACTGATACAGACATAACCCGTTTAGCCTTGTTCTCTCTGGTGGTGAGTCCGGCTGCTCTGAGCGAATCATCTGGAGGTAAAACTGTTTTTGGATTTTCAAAGTGATAGCTCAGTGAGCTAATTCTGTGGCTGACGGAGAGAGCATTTCTGAAGAATTTCGGTGGGATTCTGGCTACTTGCTTTTTTATTAATATTATTATTAGTTATTTTGTCATACTGATTCTTTTCCCTAAAGGATCCTGGATGTGTTCAGACTAAAATATGCCGTCAAACTCACATACAAACTTCCCGAAGATGAGAAATGTTTTCAGATTGTGTAATGAGTCTCTAGTGTTGGACAGACTTTGTTTTTACAGTAGAGCGGATCCAAGAATCTACTCCTTCCACAAGTCCCATGGATAATATTGTGTAATGTGCCTTTTTCTTTTTATGTATGCATTATTAAAAAACCCTAAAGAGCAGAGGAAGTAGAGCTAAATCAGAAAAAATAACAAGAGCTGAGACTGATATGTTTACATTAATGGTGGTTTATGTGTTTCCACAACTGAAATATATATGTATGCAGATTCACACAGGCAGGCGCTTTATGCTGCCTTCACACCCAACAGGATTCGCCACGCCACTTCAAATACCTGAACTTTGGTGTCAACATTGTGCCCAAGCATGGGCATGTAAAGAGCTGATTCAATTAACAACTTGAATCAGACAGCTCAAATTTGGTTGGATACATAAATTTATTGATTAATCATGACACCCATAATCTGTGTTTACTGCTATTAAAAAATTAACATTGATAAAACTTGTTGTAGTTCCGGCATAAACAAAAATTTACTTTCACCCCCGATGCTTGCTGCTTTGTGATGGTATTTTAGCAGCAGCTCTCTCAATCCCATGTATTTGTCTGGCAGAAACCTTTGTCATTCTGCCTTCATCTGCACCAAACCGTATGTGCTCTGAATTAGCTACAAATCTCTTAATAGTTCGATGATCACGCTTAAGTCTTCCTGAAATAGCCAAGCTTATCCTACCTAGTCCAAGGCATTGAAATATTTCACCTTTTCAGCAGCAGAGGTCCTTTTTCTTTCTCATATTGCTTGAAAATGTTGAAAATGGTCCGCTTAATAATGTGGAACTATCTTTTTGACACTTAAATACACTGACCAAATATATAAACACACATCTCCTTCACATAAAGTTGATCAGGTTGTGGCCTGTGGAATGTTGGTCCACTCCTCTTCAATGCTGTGCGAAGTTGCTGGATATTGGCAGGAACTGGAACAGGCTGTCGTATACGCCGATCCAGAGCATCCCAAACATGCTCAATGGGTGACATGTCTGGTTAGTATGCTGGCCATGCAAGAACTGGGATGTTTTCAGCTTCCAAGAATTGTGTACAGATCCTTGCAACATGGGGCCGTGCATTATCATGCTGCAACATGAGGTGATGTTGTTGGATGTACGGCACAACAATGGGCCCCAGGATCTCGTCACGGTATCTCTGTGCATTCAAAATTCCATCAATGAAATGCACCTGTGTTCTTCGCCCATGACATATGCCTGCCCATACCATAACCCCACCACCACCATGGGCTACTCGATCCACAACATTGACATCAGACAGAAAACCGCTCACCCACACGACTCCACAAACGCTGTCTGCCATCTGCCCTGAACAGTGTAAACCGGGATTCATCTGTGAAAAGAACACCTCTCCGACGTGCCAGACGCCATCGCACGTCAGCATTTGCCCACTCAAGTCGGTTACGATGATGAACTGGAGTGAGGTCGAGACCTCGATGAGGACGATGAGCATGCAGATGAGCTTCCCTGAGACGATTTCTGACAGTTTGTGCAGAAATTCTGTGGTTATGCAAGCCGATTGTTTCAGCAGCTGTCCGAGTGGCTGGTCTCAGACGATCTTGGAGGTGGACATGCTGGATGTGGAGGTCTTGGGCTGGTGTGGTTACACGTGGTCTGCGGTTGTGAGGCCGTTTGGATGTGCTGCCAAATTTTTGGAAACGCCTTTGGAGACGGCTTATGGTGGAGAAATGGACATTCAATTCCCTAGCAACAGCTCTAGTGGACATTCCTGCTATCAACATGCCAATTGCACGCTCCCTCAATACTTGAGACATATGTGGCATTGTGCTGTGTGATACAACTGAAGATTTTATCGTGGCCTTTTCTTGTGGCCAGTCTAAGGCACACCTGTGCAATAATCATGCTGTCTAATCAGCATCTTGATATGGCACACCTGTGAGGTGGGATGGATTGTCTTGGCAAAGGAGAAGTGCTCACTATCACAGATTTAGACAGATTTGTGAACAATATTACAGAGAACTGGTTATTTAGTGTATGTGGAAAATGTTTCACATCTTTGAGTTCATACCATAAAAAATGGGAGCAATAACAAAAGTGTTGCGTTTATATATTTTGTCAGTGTACAATTTGCACAATTTGGAATGTACTGTATATCTTCAACCTACATTCACATATCCCAAAATTCCGCTGCGCGACAACCCAAATGCAAGTTGTTGTTCACGCAGCAGCATTTGTAATTGATAGGTGGCAGTAGTATATTTACACACAGCGGCTGCGGACGTTTTAAGAAAACTGTAAATTTTACAGCAACAGGGGGTGGCAGGAAGGCAGCAGGGCAAAAATTGACTGACAGGAGGGGCTCCAAGGTCCCCAAAATCGTCTAATGATTGGTTGATTTCAGACTGCCACCCTCAAGCCACCCCCTTGCCCCCGTGCTGCCATCCCACAGCGACCGTCCGATTGTTAGAACTGTTGTAACAGCACAGGCACGTGACAAGGGCTGTTGACATGACCAGATGTCAATCTTGCGATCCTGGCACCAATGGGTCCTGCATATAAATGGGGAAACGGTATTGATGCTCCAATAATGTACTGATGCTTTTCATCAGATGAAGACTCCTGCTGCAGTTGGACCGCTTAGACCTTCGTTTTTTTGGGCGCAGGGGCTTTGCCTTTGCTGGGTTTATTGGGAGGCAAGATGTCTAAAAAATGTAAAGTGACAAGATTATAATGTGTGCTCAAATTTTGAGTTACAAATAACCAGTGGTGCAGAAGGGCCGGCTCTTATATACCCTCAGGCTACCAGGCGGCTGGTGGCACTTGGTATGGACATTCGCCATCCAGAAACTTTTTTTTCTTACTTGTCCTGTCCAACAGCTGGACAAACAGATGAGAGCTGAAGGCCTCTAGTGTTGGACATATTTTACTTTAACGACAGGGGTTATGAATCTTCTTACAAACCAGAGGTATGTCTGAATAAACCGCACGGAAAAAGAAAGGAGGGAAAAAGAGAGAGGGAGAGAGTATTCATCTGACTAACCTGACCTGCTTCAGAGTTCAGAGGTTGTGTTGACTTTGTGCTTTCATCTTACAGGAGGTTTTCAGTCTTCCATGAGCCCAGCAAAGTGGTTAAGATTCACCCTGAAACCATAGGCAATGGATGTCTAAAACCTACCGAGAGTATGGGAGGAAGACTGTGCCGTGAGGAGTTGAGAGAGGAGAAGAAAAGGAGCCCTACCAGAGACAGTCTGACGTCATCAGAGAAAGTCAAAAGATTTATTGTCAAACAGTTTGGATACAACGTCCTGAGTCTGGCCCGCCGCGGCCTGAAGGTACAGCAATGACCCCACAGGAGGCAGTAGAGGGAGTTGTTGGTCATTCATGAAGATCTGAGATTCTTAAATCATCTTGTCTACTTTGTCATACAGGAGATGCCGGACGAGCTGTGGGAGCTACTGGAGCTGGAGAAATTGAATCTATCTCTAAACAACCTAAAGACTGTCCCGCCTCAGCTGGCTCTGCTCTCCAACCTGGTGGTTCTCAACCTTTGGGGCAACCAGGTGAGGTCCACTCAGGTCTGGAGTAGTTTCCGCAACAGAAATAGATAGTCCTGCATCAGCCAAATCTAGACACAGATCTTTCCTCTGAATCTGAACTACAGAAAACAACAAATCCCACAAAAAGCCAGGCAGCCTTATCCCCACATGACCAAATTATCTCTTCTTTTTGTCGCATCTTTGCCTGATACCTATGGACCTTTTGCCCTGCACCACACCCTCAATCTGCTAGGCCCCAAGCTTATTTGTCATGCAGCTGTTATTCAGGGGTCTCCTTTAATTTCAGTTCTCACAGTTTCCTGCAGCTCATACACTGTTCACTGTGGGAGTTTGGTTCACCTGAGCTCTTCAGTGCACCTGAGTTAACTGGTTCAAGTCACTTCAAGTAGTACACTTACCCTGGATTTGCACTGGTCCGACTTCCTGACCGTCAGTTAGTTGACATTGTTTCTGTTGCATCTTTGGTCTGTCCCACCTCCCCCTGGCTCCTGGGGGAGTGGTTAGTCCTGCCACTTCGTGTAAACATCCAAAACTTTGGCAAAAATCCGGCACCTTGCCCTCTCCTTCCTCACTGAGTCCTTGTAAAATACATGTTTTTTGTGATAAATGATGTTCTGTTTTGTTGTCCACGGGCTTAAATGGATGGCGGTGTTATCCGTTCTGTTAATGTGCGTTATCGTGTCGGCATCACCTTTAAAGTACAATGAGATTTTACTATGAAGGTTTTATTTTGAAAGTAAAGGAAGTTTTAATTTTGAAACCAGGACCTGTTTCCTGTTTCTCCTGCTTTTTGGTGCGACATTGATGCATCAAAGCATCGTAAATAGAACTCCTACATGAAGCTTGCATTGGGGTGGGGAGAGACAGATGTCAGATGGAGGCGATGTAAACATTCAGATTGATTAATGATTGTTCTATTTTTTTGTGGTAATGCAATACAACAGAGACAGAGTGAAAATCAGCCTTTAAAGAGTATTTGAGTAAGTATACTTAAGTATAAGTATAAACGTAGCAAGTAAACTATGAAGGTGTAGTGTAGGAAGTATACTAACTGAATACTGCAAAGGTTTTGTCCCACTTAGCAATCATGCTAACTCTGTGACACCAGCTAAGAGAAAACAATATTGTTTTTGCTTGCAAATAGATGCTAAGTTTGGAGCCGAAGTATTTTTAAACGCATCAACAGGCGTTAAAGGGTTAATTTATTTCACCCCATATTGAAATCCAATCCTAGACAATTGAACGACATGTGGAACCTGTGCTTCGAGTTTAGTGGATGATTAGTCTGTGAAACTCACTTTAAAACATTCATGTCCTGCAACATTTGTGCAGATTTCTCCACAGTTTTTCTAATTTTTTGAAATCCTGTTGTTGTGGGTTTCATGAGCTGCAACATAAACTTATGTAAAGATAAACAAATACTTAAAATCAATTAAACAGTGGGCCCTGAATCTATATTCCATGCAAGTTTAATTATTCAAATGAAATTATGGAAATGAATACATTTTTTGGAAAGGGTCTGTAAATGAAAGAAACTCAAATGGAACATTCATACAGCGTGTAGAAGCTTTACAGAAGATGAAGACTCAATAAAACAAAGTTTCTGATTTGTAAAAATGTATTAAAGGCGACACTGCGGGATCTTTTTTATGGAATGTCATTTAACAGTAATAATTGTTCGACCTCCGTCCTCCAAGTCGGTGAACTCTGTGAAAGGCGATCTTCTGCATTCGTCTTAGGGAAGCTGGACGTCCATGAAGGTTTTTACCGTGGCCTCCGGACTTCTCCTGCCTCCTCTGGAATTCCCGAGGTGACCAGGATTTCCCTCATGCTCCGAGCTTGATGATCCAGGAGGGTTTCTTTGATGGTTCTTTCTCCATGAAGGTCGAGCAGCGTCCCTGCTGAGGGTCTCTAGGGGCCCAGGCCGGTGCGAGCTCACTCACCTGCTGCTGGCTGGACTCCAGAGACTTCTGCAGGCTTGGAAGTCTTTGTGCAGACCTTAAGCAGATTCAAGTGAGGATCAATGCTGGAGAGCTTTTTATCAACAGAGTCCAGGCTGCTGCTGAAGCTGCGGTATGGAGAAGACAGGGTGACTGCATTTAGAGGATGGAGAAGTGGTACTTGTCTTTCTCATAACGGTTGTACTAAAGCAATCCTGAATGTAAACCTGCAGGTCCTCCAGGCCACTAGTGGGTGAATAATATTCTACAGGTTTTGTTAGTTACTTGGATCATCTGGTTTTAAATGAAATAGGATAAAAATGTTTTTTCAACTCCTTGCATGCCGCCATGTTGTCCTGTCGGGTCTTGTAGCACTACAGCATCACCTCTCTCTCACGTACTCACTGCCCCCCCCCCCCCCTTTGGGGTGAACCTGGCCTGTTCTCTTTACAGCAAGCAAACCTCAAATAGTGATTGTTCCGGTGTGCTCCTCAGCCGTCAGTGCATGTGTCACTCATCACACTGCCATCTTTGTGTTGTTGTTGTCTTTGTGCAGCTTAGCAGCCTTCCACCGGAGATCGGACAGTTGAGCAGACTTCGGGTTTTGTTCATCTACAGAAATAATCTGACAGAAGTTCCTGAAGAACTTGGAGCCTGCACACAGCTGGAGGTAAGGTACCAGAACAGATTTGTCTGCTTCTTGTTTATGAAGAAATGCTCTTTATTTCTACTTTACAGCAAACAAAAGTGAAAAATAACTGCATAAAATTAAAAGAACATTGCCATAAGATTGTTTCAGCACATTTAAGGTAAGCATTTATTGCATTTATATTCGCTGTCTTTTGCGATATGCATATTATTGACGATAAATTTGCGTATATTGTGCAGGCCTAGTTAAGACACATTCTTTCTATTAATTTTTTATACTGAAGGATATTTGTTGTGGAAATCAGACAATGTTAACTGTTCCCTTTATATATATTAAGTTACCAAAATAAAAGCACAATGAATTTGTTTGGGTAAAAGCAACTTAAATATGAGATACAGCTGCATGCTTAACATTATGATCATTTAATCAACTGAATTTGACAATTTTATTACAATGGAAGGCATATTGATATTCAGATAGACTTTTTTCTAAGTTATACTCTTCAAAAAAAAAAGTGTTCCGGTACAATACCGGGATACGTATTAAATCGCCAATACACACCCGTAGTAAAACCATGTTACAATTTGATTAACAGAAGTGATGAATGCTTGTCTGGATGGTCCAGTCAACAGCAGTGTTGCTGCATTACTGCAGGCGATCAATGAACACTGGGTGACACCAAAGTGAAGCATTACAATAATCAATTCGAAAGGTAATTGCTAGATCACCGTTTCAAGATCGCTGCGGATCAGTGAAGTTTTTGCTTAAAGGCTCAAGTGTAAGGATTCAGTAGTTTGGTTTTCTTGGTCATGTTATTGGTTTCCTTTGTCAGTCACTCCACTTTCAGGTTCATGATCCACAGCTGTCTTCAGTTCAGTTAATGACCCTCAGCCTATTCAAGTGTCTTGGTTTCTGTTCATCCTGGTCATGTCATCTGCTCTGTTTTGTCAACGGTTTGTTTCTCCCCATAGTTTTGCATTGTTTCAGTTTGTGCATTAAATGTTTTATTTCCTGTCACCAAGCTTGGTCTCCTGCATTTTGGATCCTCCACCATCAGTTCATGACAGAAGGACTTGAAACATATGGGATGCCAGGGCCTTCTGGAAGTCCTCCTGTTGGGAAAGGCGGGCTTCCAGGTGTTGCAGAATGGCTGTTAAATTTTTGCTCTCTGCTGAGTCCATTCAGGCCTGATTGTACTGACAAGGCAGAACACAGGACTGGACTCAGATGCAGAGTTTAATGTTATTTTAATTCTCACCTTAAGAAGTTGGCTAAGCTTTGACACGTGAAGACACATGACAAACAGGCACTGGATAAAGGGAAACTCGGGCTATAAATACATGAGGAGGGGAGGCACAGGTGGAAACGATCAGGGATGATGAGGCACTCTCAGCTGTGGGGAAACAGACAAAGGCAGGGAGAGAAAGGTCTGAAACGAGATGTGGGTTAAACCTTCAGAATAAAACAGGAAGTGTCACACGAGACAACACAAGTGACGAACAGGAACTTGATGAGACATGACATCAAGTGTTAAAAGCTCATTTTGAAAACACTTTCAATTGGTCAAATTTAAACCACGCCCAAGATAACCTGTAGATTTCTAATGGGACTGTCAGCTGTAGAGGTGTCACTAAATGAATGGTAAATGATGTATATTTGCACAGAAGGGCCATTCACGTATGCACACACACTGAGGGCGGCTCTGCTGCTGAACAATGGCGTCAACCTCTAACCACCAGGAGCAACGTGGGGCTCACCGAGGACACTTGGCATATGGCAGGGGGAGGCAGTTTTTACCTATCAGGGGTCAGTCTGGAAGTTGTCCTCAAACTATCCTCCATTCTCATGTAACCACGTACTGGGGTGATAGAAGGATTGCAACGCACCTTGGGAGGGGGGGGTTCAACAGGGGTCCACCCCTCACATTGGTTGCCACATGGATTTGGACCACTTTCCTCTCAGTTTTAACTGCACCATAGGCATTTAGGGACCCTTGGTGAGAGGGTGGACATCACTGTGAGCGATCAGGAGATGTCCTCTCAGTGCCCTACCTGCCAGTTTTAACTGCACCCCTTTATCACACACATTTGAGTGTGTGTGTGGACAGATCCCACCCCTTTCCACTACCATCTACACCTGACTATAATGATGATGAACCTCCAGTGTTGTCCTGCCACGGCGCCTGAGAGCAGAGAGTTTTTGGTTTGGCTACTATAGTGAAATGTAAAACTTTAGTCACATTTATATGGAAGCATTTGTGTAGCATAATTAAAAATAAAAGTCAAAAGCAGTAATGCTTTTTCATTTTCTAAATGAAACTGCATTTTTTGACTCAAAATTGAAATGACAAAGCAATCCGCCAAAATGCTTTTTCATTTTCTTCTTCAACACTGCTTATTCTGTCACTTCATTAAAATGATAAAGAAAATGGTATTTGACATTTCATTTTCAAAAGGTTCTCTGGTAAATGTGTAGCAAAATTCATTTAGAAATGTCTAATTAGACAATTAAAATGGATTATCAGAAAGGACTTTTCATTTAAAAAATGTAACTGCATCAAATGACTCAAAATTAAAAAGGAAAATCAATACTTTTTCTACCTAAAAACTGCTTATTCTGTGTCATTATTAAAATGAAAATGCAAAGAGGGGATTGTATTTTCATTTTCATGTCCATCATGCGTCAGATAATTCAATTCCTGTCAGAATTTCCTGTGGGGAGGCGGGGCGATGACTTCAGTGCTATCTACGTGAGTCTGGCTGCTAACAGACACATGCTAGGAACAGTGCGGCCAGGCTTGTAGCTTTGTGTTCGCGGCAGAGGAGAGGGCTTTGTAATGGTTGTGAAGTCCTGATGATTTTACACAGCTTCTCAGGACTACGTAGCAGCATTTCCGCCTTATGCTGTCCTCCTTTGGACGCACAGCAGTTCGTCCAAACTTCCCCCCAGACTAGCTTTGTCTTCAGACTGGCAGCCGCCTTTGCGTAGCGGAGCACAAAGCCCCGCAATCCGAATCTCCATATCGCCGAAGGCGGTAGTGCTGATACGCAGATCTGAGAAACTCTAAACCATCAAATGAATTTGTGTTTCCAGTGTTGTCCAGACAAAATAAAGGCTGATGTCATTCCCACACATTTACATCCAAGATGCTCATTGTGGCATTGCCCACACGGAAGGCCTGGGGGGTCAGCTCGTTGAGTAATGTGGCTCATGGGCTGCAGCTGTCCTCGACTTAGCCTTTTCCTTATATAATTTTCCTTATATAATTACTCATATTTACTTATTAGGGTGATGTGTGCAAGTCAGGGAGGAGCTAATTGGCACTGTTCCCATTCTTATGGTTTCCGCATGGATACGGGCCCCTCCCCTCTCGGTTTTAATTGCACCTTAGACATGTAGGACCTGGCCTGGGTGGCAGATGCGATTGCCCTGCGGGGGTGTGGCTGTGGGGATGACTGGACACTCTCCCTCCTTCTTTTTACATTGCATCATCCACCTCAGAAGAACAGAAACACTCACTCATTGTAACATTTGCAACATTTAAGTGTATGTGTGGACAGGCCCCGCCCCTTTTAGATTTTTTTAGACAAAAGGGGTTTATTCAAATATACACCTCGTGTGTTAGAAGAGTCATAACCCCTGTTGTAACAGTAAAATCTGTCCAACACAAGAGGCCTTTAGCTCTCATCTGTTTGCTTAGCTGTTAGACAGGACAAGTTAAAAAAAAAACTAATAGGGGTCTGATAGATAGCTAAGCAGACCATTAAATCAGACATTTTTTTTAAATTTGCTGATAATTCTGAGCGATAAAAAAAATAGATTGTCAAGGAAGAGGAAAAGACCAATCCGGTTAACAATTACGAGGTTTAATAGATATGTGTCATCTGCCAAGAAAGATGTTTCTTTGTCAGCCAGCTCAATTTAAGGTAAGTCAACCAAAGCTTAGCAGAACACTGTTTTTTTTGTAATGTGTCCATGACCTGACCTGTCCAACATTCACAATTAAGTTTTAACCATCTACTCCAGGTGCTGAGTGTGGCCAATAACCAGCTGTCCTCACTGCCTGCTTCTCTGTCCAACCTGAGCAGACTGAAGAAGCTCAACCTTAGCCACAACCTCATTGCTCACGTCCCAGGCTGCATCTACAACATGAAGACTCTGGTAGGTCATTCATCTGATGTGTTTTCTTCCCCCTGGCCAACTTTAGGCTGTTTCACACTGTAGTGTATAATGTATAACACTATAGAAGTAAACCAGAATCTAAACTGGACCTACATCTGACAGAGTAGGGACTAAACATTGGAAGCATAGTGAAACCACTAATTCCACTTAAAAACGGCTCATTTTAAACCAGACCAGCTCTTGTAAAACACTCACTACTGAACGTGTGGACAATTTAACCCTCGAGTTCTGATGAGTCTCAGACATTCTTCTGTTAATCCAGGTATTCCTGGATCTGTCCTGTAACCATCTGGAGAATCTTGCAGAGAACATCCAGACCTTGGTTAATCTGAAGATCCTCATTGTAGAGGGAAACAACCTTCACTCCCTGCCCAAAGGTGTTTGCTTTCTCACCAGGTAAGGCTGCCCAAAGAGGTGACACCACCTGGACTGTTAGCGGAACTCAGGACAGCCAAACAGTGTTTTTTTATTTTTTTCATAGTATATTTATTGTTATTTTCAAAGCTTTAAACAACATCACACAAAAGGAACATTCAAATCTGGCATTAAAAGTAATATTAAAATATGCATACACACACACACAAAAAAAGGACACTTAAATCAGCAGTGAGATGTCTTTACACAAGCACTTAAGTCATTGTTTAGCATTGAATGGGCTTGGAAAAAACTTATATAGGGATTCCACAAGAGTTTGAGTTTTTTCTTTTTTTTTAACAATATATGTCAACCTTTCCAAAGCTAGATATGTCATCAGTTCTTTTGTCCACATTGTAATTGAGGGTGGGTCCATGCTCTTCCGCAACATTGCAATAATTGTTCTTGCTTGTAAAAGCCCAAAGTCGATGAGCAATGATTGTTTCTGTATTACGACAAAGTGTTGAGGGTATATACCTAACACACATAATCTAGAACACAACGGAACATTATTTCCAATTATATGACCAATATATCCAGTTACACTCTTACAGAGTTTGTTTATTACGTGACCGAAACCGCATCATTGTGTGGGTGGAGTTTACGTGAGGGGAGCTCTGTGATCTGCATCTATGTTAGATGCAGATTATTAAATCTGACCTTCCTTTATTTAGGTTCTCACACTCCGGGGCTATTCTGATGCATGACAATATAAACCGATTGACTTTCTAGCCTTTTGACATTTATGGGAGACTCAATCTGCTTACGCTTCCTGAGATGCCTGGCATGTTTGGAGATTTCAGCATTCCTTCTGGTCAGATGGTCGTTCAGATAAGCAGCAGATCACTTCAGATTCTTCCTTTGGTTCATCAGAGCTAGCTTGTGTTTTTGATTCACCAACCTGATGAGGATCGCTGGTTTATCAGTCTCCTTTTCCTGGGAAGCGGGTGGCAGGTCTCGATGGTGTTGAGATCCAGGGAAATTCCTTAAGCTGTGAGAAATGATTCCACTTGGTGTTCCAGAGACTCTCCTCTGCTCTCTGTTTCAGAACAACTGCTAGCAATGCAAGCGCTATTAGCAATAGAAGGAGCTGCATTTCCAGAAGAAAATGCAGGGTTGAATGCTGCACTGCTGAATGAAAGCTGAATTTGCTGAAGAAATGGCTGAACTGTAGTGAAAAATCTTGAAAAGTTAAAGGATCAAATGTCATAGCAGGAATAAGCTGAAGAGGTTGAACATTGTAGTAGAATGGCTAAAATAGGTCAAAATTTGTAGAAGGAGTTAAGCATGAAAGCTGAAATTGTTGAAAAAATGGCTGAACTGTTGAAAATAAACTGACTCCAAAAAACACATTGATTTTATCTCCATAGCAACCATTTTATGTTTGGGTCGCCTAGGGATGAAGAATAAATCGACGTCAGTTTCAGACGTATCGGGAAAAGTAAACTTTTGGACGTCTTTAGCAACGAAGTTTGTTTGCTAACCACGCCCACATTCCTTATATGTCCAGATCCAGTGAATTTCAATATTGTAACGATCCAGCCGGACCGTCACTTTCGTGGGGTAGCTAAAACAAACTGCTAATTTAGATGGCTTCGTTGGAGAGCTGTCCGTGTCCCATACACCGCACGACCCCGGACAGTCTCATGCAGAATAAACAGGAGGAGAGACAATATTCCCTTTTGAGCATCTAGCCAATTTATTCCAAGTACTCATACAGCCCAAACAGCATGGAGGGTCACTTCAGCTTCCAGCCCTCTGACTCAAGGTTTCACCCTAAGCTCCCCACTTCCCATGAGCCTTAGGGGCTGAAGGCGGGGCTAACCTCCAGGTCGCTACAATATGTTCAGTTCCAGCCATGGATGAAGTTTATTGCAATGGTCACCTCAGAACTTGTCAAAAAATGGCCACCAAACAGTAGGTTGTATCGACATCCCATAATGATTTCTAAACTTATGTTGTAGTCCAAAGGCTTTTGATCATTTTAATGTTTGAACGGAGTCTCTAGGTGAAAAATTGAAGGAGTTTAAAATCGCCTCATATTTTGGCACAAAATGGCCGCCAAACTGGAGGTGGTGTTGCCATCCCATAATAATGTTGAACTTTATGTTGAAGTTTAAAGCGTTGTGAGCATTTTAATGTTGGAATGGTGTCTCTAGCTAAAAGAATGTTAAAGTTACAATTGTTTAAAGAAGCAAAGGTGTGGCCAATGGAGCAAAAATCTTGTAAAATCCGGGAATGACCGGGAATATATGGAAAAGTTCAAGGATTTGAAGGACCAAACGTCATAGCTGGAATAAGATTAAAGAGCTGAACATTTTAATAGTTGAATTTTTAAAATAGGTGAAAAATTGTAGAAGAAGTTTAACTGTGAACTTCTGCACAAAAAATTCCCCATGTTTTTTAATGGAGCAAACATTCCTGGAAAATCCTGGAATATCTTAAAAAGTTATAGGATTTAAAAAACCAAAAGTCATAGCAGGAATAAGTGTCATGGTTTGGGTTTCTTTTGTCTTGGTTGTTGCTTCATTTCTTTTTCTGTCATGTTTGGTTCTTTTTCCTGTTTTATTTTGAAAGGTGTTCTGTTTTGTGACGTTCCTGAATTTTCATTCCTTTGTCCCTATCTGTCTTGATCTTGTTCACCTGTGTCTTGTCTGCCCTGTCTGTATTTAATTCTCGTCTCTCCCTTCCTCTTGTGCTGGTCCATTTCTTAGAGATAATCTGCGTTTTTTAGTCGATTGACGATCGTTGAAATAACTTTAAGTTGCTTGAAAATCTCTTGAGAGAGCAGCACTTGGATGTTTCATCCTGGATAGTGGGTTCCACACTCACTAGTCCTTGGCCTGCTTCCTTGCAGACTTGAAGGTGACAGGCAATGGGAGGGGAAGGAAACGAGGCAGGGTCCAAAGTTCCCTAAAGGGGCGAGGATGAGGAAATCCCTTAACGATGAGAGTTTGCAGCAGAGAAGTTTTTTAAGACTTGATTCCTGGAAGAAGAACTTGGCGGCATGGAATGGAGATCACAGAGGGAGAAAACAGGCAGGTAAATAGGCTGCTGCTCAGGTGAAAGCTCAAAATCCAGCTTATATTCCCGACATTTTAGGAAAGGCAGGAATATAGGCTGGCGGTCGGCTGAAGACTTAAGAGCACGGAGTGCGAGAACAGGCTAGTAGTTGAGCAGAAGAGAATCAGCACTGACAAGCAGCTGCTGCAAGCCACTGCTGCCCACGAATGTTAAGATCTGAGAGATCTTTTCCATCATTTGGTTTTTTTACACACTCATAGACCATCACATGATCTCTCAGCTTCTGCAGGGTAATGATGACGGCACCCAAAATGTTATAATTGGGGGCAGAGACTCTGAATGCCATGAGTAAAAATGGGAACAGGCCTACATTTCAAAGATGACGTCAGAATAATTATCCAGAAAATATGTATTTTGTGTATGATGTATCTGACTGGAATAATTCATTAGACAATCAAAACATTGCCATTACCCAATAACTATTCATCACCATCTCCGGTAGATGCCCCCCCTCCAATCTGACAGCAAAATAAGAAGCAGAATATTATAGTTCACCAGCAAAGTTCTTCATTGTTTGGGGGCATTGCAGAGCAAGTGATTTTAGAAGCAACATGTATGATGGCTTTTAAAAGCTGGAATGTGTTCTTTAAAGTGCTCCTGACCTGGTTTTATTTAACCAGGCCATAAATCTGACTAAATATTGAAATGATGGTACTCCCATCACTCAAGTGAATACTTTTAACAGTCGTAATCTTAAAAAAAAAAAAAAAAGTCTCACAAAGTTACACCACAAACACAATAAAACATGCAAACATACCCCTGTGATTAAGTGGAACCAGACATACGACTCTGTTGTGTGCTATGATTTTCAGTTGCAATACATAGTCAAGAGACAAACCTATTATCTCATGGTTTCCTGTGAAAGGATGATTGTTGGAGATGGAGCTTGCACCAGAGCAGTAGTCAAACGCCATGGTGTTTGTTAGGAGTGAAAATAAAGGTATCTATCTAGGGCAGGGGTGTCAATCTCATTTTCACCGATCAGCATAGTGGTTGTCCTCAAAGGGCCAGATATAACTTATACATGTAACTAAATGTAAATAAAAAATAAACGTAACTACTCCTTAATGTTAAATAATGTTATATTTATTTATTCTAAATTTTTAAAGTGACAATTACAGTTGCATAGAAAACATATGTTTACTTGTTACTTTAGCATAAATCCTTTTACATTTGATTCTGTCAAGTTAGGTTAAATGGACAGCGTTTGAGCCCAATCCCATATTTAAAGTCCCATTCCCACTATATATGAATAAATATAAACCAATTTTTATTTTTTATTTTAAGGAATTAAAAACTTTTATGCTCTCGCGGGCCAACTTAAATGGCGGGCCACATTTTTGGGCCTTGAGTTTGACATATGTCATCTAAAGCAGTGTTTTTCAACCTTTTCTGAGCCACGGCACACTTTAACCTTAAAAAAACCCGCAGCACACCTGCATCCAAAAATTAAAAAATAAAAATAAAAAACGGAGAAACTCATAGTCTGTATTGATCTTCAGCCCCTCCACAATTGCACATGCATTTTTGAGATAATTGTTGCAGAAAAAGCTGGACACTGCAGCTGTTTTTTTCTAAAAGATTCAATAAAAGTTAAGTTGGAAGAATCAAAAACAGTTTGATGTGTGTTTGTTGGTTTCGAGACGTTAAACAACAGATCTCCTTGTGCGCTGTCACTCTCACAACCCAATGCATCATGGAAGATGTAGTGCATAAAACGGCCGGCGGAGATCGCGTCTCTGAGCTTCATGGTTTTGTTCACTTGTTCCACGGTCTGGTATTTATGTTACAACTGAGCGACTTTACGAGCTAAATCGGGACAAGGAAGTGAAAACTTTAACCACTCCTGATTGGTCAGACTGATGACATGTGATTAAGCCTTCAAGAATGATTGGTGGAGACAATTAAAGGGGCGGGACTTTTCCAAAATACAGCCGGAGCTGCAGCTGTATCGCGGTAGGTCATTCTTATCAAAATGTCTTTAATAAAATAAAATAAACGCAAAGAAAAAGTATTTTACGACCTTTTATATTTCCTAACTCCTCAGTGTTTTATCATGGCCTGTTTGGATGAACAGAGAGCTGAAATCCTTGAGATGGGAAATGTTTTTATATCAGTTAATGAGGGCAATTTCCCACGGCACACTTGACCATCTCCCAATGCACACTAGTGTGCCGCGGCACTGGTTGAAAAACACTGATCTAAGGGAACAGCATAACCTGAATTTAACATTCAGAATACACCTACTGGGAAGTGACTCAGTGAGTGATTTTCTTTTTTTGTGGGTTACCAGCATTGCCTCTGTCACAGAAGCCTGTTAACCCTTGTGCGATCCTAGACACTATACCCTTGGGAGTTGGGTCATCTAGACCCACTAGACAGTGCTCTGAACCTTTTTTCTTCAATGATTTGTGATCTTCACTGGTGTCCATGGATTACATGAAATCTTTCCACCTTTATCCACCTTTGTCATGGTAGGAAGAACACGTCAATGGAAGGGGGGGTCATCTAAGATAGCACAAGGGTTATAAGGCATTATTGCCACCAGGTTATGACTATTCATTGGTAGTCCTTTGAGGACCAGAGATTAAACAGTACACCATCCCTCAAAGTTGTAACATACATTTCCTTTAAGTAATGCCTGCTGAGAATCTCTTACGTGCCATGTGCATGTTTGCTACAGGATAAAATAGCGCCTCGCCCATAGAGGTCACATGCAGGTAACCAAGGACAATGGGCCAAACCACTTTTGCACTACCATTGAAATTTGGTCACAAACCTGCCCCCAAATCTAGTTACATGAGCATGCAACAACTCCGCCTACTATTTGACAAATGCGTGGTCACACATATGGTAACAACACGTCACATACACACGCAAAGGTGTCCCATGTATAGAACTTGTTTTAACCAAATGTACTTGTACTTCAGGTTGGAGCTGCTAAATCTGGACTTCAATGATATCAAGGATGTTCCCCAGGTAAAAATGTGATTGTAATGATGACAACAATGATGACTATGATAGTGAAAATGTTAGTGACAATGATGATGATAACTATTATTGCAGTAATAAAGCGATTGTGATGATCAAATAATTATGAGAATTAAACAAGAGCTTGCTCTGTGTTTAGGAGATGCACCAACTGTTACAGCTGCAGAAGCTAGCTTGTCATCCTCTTGACAAAGGTCTCCACATCATCCACAACCCACTCCTGAAACCTGTGAAAGAGGTGCTGGACGGAGGGCTGGAAGCCCTCTTCAACTACCTGAAAGCCGGTTAAGACTAGGCTGAGGCCTGTCCATCCAGCCAATCATGTGGAAGCTGTATGCAAATGACATCACTGTGAGGAAGGGCTGATGTCTGCAGTGGACTTGTACTGCAGGAGCTTACTCAGAAATTTGCTCCTAACTGAGCCAGAACAGGCGTATTTAAAGTTTTGGGGTTCATAAAGGCTGATCGGGTTAAGTTCAATCAAGTCTGACTACGACAAATCATACATGTGGAAAGGATTGCAGCTCAGAATTAGGGATCACCATGACAACAGGTCAACTAAACCTTAAAATGTTAGCAGAAGAATAGAATTTAAAGTGCTTTTACTCTAAACCTGGACATATGACTTCAAAGCATAAAAAAAACTACTGAAGCAGCAAAGGAAAGGAAAATGCAAGCAAATCATGCTGCTTAAATGAACTCATGAAATAAATGCAAGAATAAAGAGTTTTATTTATAAACAACTAAGCAATTACGTCTGATTTAGAGGAAACAATCCTAAAACTTTGTGGTTTCTGGTTGAGCCGTTACAATGTTATTATAAATGGTAAATGGTGTATACCTATAGAAGGGGTGCAACAATTAATTTAAACAACAATTTGATTCGTATATTTTTGGTCTATGATGCAATTCATATTGATTATGGTTAGTTTTTTTTTTTACAATTTGATTTATTCCCATTGTCTGACCTGAAGTGGATCCAGAACATCTTTATCCCAAACTTCCAGCAATGAGACTCAGAAAGAAATTCTTGCTACTGAACAGTGAAGTTTTCCAGATTCTTGGAGTTCTTCCAGATCATCAAGTGGATATGTGTCCAAACAAACAAGTAAACTAGAATGAATGTCAAATCCATTCACATGTTGGTTTCCTAAAGTTCACCACTGTTGTTTTTCCACATCCAAAAAATCCAAAGGGAACATTCTTAGAACATTCTAGACACTGGATGGTTATGGAGTCCTATACTGTTCATAATTAAATAAATAAATATTTAATTAAACAAATGAATATGAACTCATACAATACAATACATACAATCAACCAAAAAAACTCTTATAAATATATAAAAAGATCATGAAATTGTGAAATAGCTGCACACATATTTTAAATTAGCCATTATATTATTCAATATATTTCATTTTGCTTTAAAAACCTGTTCATTATTTAAAAACAGCATTTTAAAATATTCATTTTATTCATGTGGAATATTATTATAATTCTACGTCTTTTTTCAGAACCTTGGATTTCAAAATCAATATTTTCCAAAGTAGCTTTGCTTTTATTTCATGTTGCTGTTTTTCACAATGGCGTATTTATTTCATGAAGAGCTTTTTCAGGAGAATGAGTCTATCTGTCAATCAAAGTAGACAAGGCGGAGACACTTTTGTGATTGGCTACTCCTTTACTCAGACATGAGCAGCAGCACCCTGACTACATCGATCGAAGATGCTTCACCAAACGTGACGGCGCAATGCACACTCCTCAACACTAGGGGGAGTGTGCACCTCAACACATCCACAGTGTTACCAGAAATTGGGCATTTTTGTTCTAAATTTGCAGATAAAAGTGGCTTTGGGCGAGTGTGGATAATTCAGCTGATATTGTGGTCGGTTCGGTTATTTTCATCTTCTCATGAACATCTAGTGGTCTAAATTAGGGCTGGGTGGCTGTTGGAGTTCCACAAAACTTCTATGAACTGGGGTTCCATGAACGCAACATGCCGCGTGTGGGATGGGCTACCAGCTAATGTTTTTAGCCTGATAGCCACATGTAGCGGTGTCCTGCGCTTATCTCAGTAAAAATGCATGGATGCACAATGTACATAGAGTTTTAAAAGATCAGGTTTATTTATTTTGAATATTTCACATGATAACAATGTTTCCATGTTTGAGTTCATGAGATCATCCCAGAGAGTCTCTGCTTCAGCTCCTGCAGTCAAACGTCTTAAATTACGTGTAAATCAGAGCGCCCAGGCAGCGCGAGAGTGAGTGTGTGAGCGCAAGTTAAGGGTCTGTTGCCCTGTCACCCGGAAAAGTAATAGAAAAAAAGGTTTCCTCCAAAGTACAGAGTCTGATTCTTTGCTCAATCAATCCCGGATATCCGCTGCGTTTTCCGACCACGGTCAGAAACGTCATCGCAGGAAAGGTTCAACATTTTCCCTGAGAGGGAAAAATAAAATCAGAGGACCTGATTATAATCATTGTCTCAATGAAAATAGAAAAATATCATAAGGTTCAGGAGACCTCAGCAGGCTTGTGCCGCTTTGCGGCGAGCCAACATAAGGCACGATGTGAGCTCTGAGTGAATGGCGTAAGAATGAGGAGTGTTTCAACAGGGGACTTGGACGACGACGGGAGCTCCTCTGTGGTTTGGTCCACACAAACCCTCAAACTACAAAAACAGAGTCGTTCATGTTTGTCTCTATTTGATCTCTAATGTCAGCAAAGCCGTAAAGATATCGCTGAAATATGTCACCTCTCTGACTGGCACACTGCTGAGCGGTTATCGAGGAATATGAGTCGATTTCCATGGATGAGCCAATGAGCGTTTAGATCCCGCCCACTTTCACTGATTGACAGATAGACTCATTCTCCTGAAAAAGCTCTTCATGAAATAAATACGCCATTCTGAAAAACAGCAACATGAAATAAAAACAAAGCTACTTTGGAAAATATTGATTTTGAAATAGGAGCTTCTGATAAAAGACAGAATTATAATAATATTCCACATGAATAAAATGAATATTTTAAAATGCTGTTTGAAAATAATGAACAGGTTTTGAAATCAAAATGAAATATATTGAATAATATAATGGCTTATATAAAATCAGTGTGCAGGTTTTTCACCATTTCATGATCTTTTTATGTATTTATGAGAGATTTATTGGTTGATTGTGTATTTGCATGAGGTCACATTTATTTATTTAATTAAATATTTATTTATTTAATTATGAACAGTATAGGACTCCATATATTTTCTGCCTCCCCCTGCGATGAGACGGAACAACCAGATCTATCTGTTTATGAAGCAGATGAAATTGAATCAGATTGACCTGTACCATTATAAAATCGTTTCAGAATGCAGTAAATTTATTATACTGGTATTGGAAAATATTGTTTGGATTGAAATACATTAAGTTTATTTTCCTCTAAGGTAAAAACGACCAATCACAGCGGACGACACACATGATGCAGCAAAAACTGATCAGTCCATCATTCCAGTCCAATGTGTGAAAAGACTTTGAATTTGGCAAAGTCATGTGACCATCTATGGATTCAATTTGATCTGCTTCATAAACAGTTTGATCTGGTTGTTCCGTCTCATCCCAGGGGGAGGCAGAAAATAGGCAGCATAAAGAATAAATTAAATCCGGTAGGGTTTAGACTGACAGGGCAGCCGTTTATTAGATGGACAGATGTGGGAGTGATTACACTGGAGTTAAAGTTGATTATTAGTAAAAACTTATATTCTCATGCACTACTCAGCAATAAATAAGAAAACCTAAAGTGGAACTTAAACCAAAGGGACAGTACTAAGACAAAAGAAGACCACAACCAAGAAGGATAACCAGGCCTCTTCCACAGGCTCCAGTACAAGTCTGACAGCAGGGAACTGGAACAGGGGCGGCTGAGGCTTTTATGCTTCCTGCCCATCATGGTGATTGGAAGAAGGAAGGAGGGCGCAATCATTTCCTGCAGGAGGTGGAGTCAGACGGCGTGGTGGAGTAGGCCTCTGCAGAGGATAAACCCACCCACAAAATACACACAAAAGGCCTGAGGCCGTAACACGAGGAATATAAATAGATTGATTGATTAATTGTTACAGCCCTATTATATAGCCCAATCAAAGCATGATTGATTTGGCTTCACGCCTGATGTGCTTCTTAAAACTACCCCCTGCTTTTACCAGGACATCAGACTGACATAAAAACACTGGACTGTGGCCCTTTATGATTTTAGTTTGTAATAAAGTTCACATTCAGTTTTTTGTATTTACTTTATTATTATTGTTTTTTTTTTGTAATTTTAAGTAACAAAAAATAGGTGGAGCCTCAAAAGTATCTTTTTGACTGTTGTCGTTTTTATCTTCACATGTTGATCATGGAGAGGATGATTTAACAATAAAGACTGTCATTCATATCATTGTCTGCATTTTAGGATATTTATGACAATCTACCTCAAGGTCTATGGACAGACCTTCAGTTGTAATTGTCTTCCTAACTGACGGACATTGTGATGAAGGTGTGTAAGCAGACTGTGACTTTGTGAAACCGTCAAAGTGAAATGTATTAAATCCAAAACAAATTTCTGTGCCTAAAGTGTCTTACAAATCTAAAATGTGTTGTTTTTGTCACGGTGCCTCATTGGAACCAGCTGCTTCTCATCATCTCATCACCTGCTGTCCTTCTTAAGGAGATCCATCCCACCATTCGACGCCAGTCCGTTATACTCACTCCGGTCATCTCTCCATTGGTCACGCTGGTTCCTCGCTCCACGCTGATTACGCCGTCCTCGGCGTCCACGCCTCGCCTCAAGCTGGTTACGCTGTCCTCAGCGTCCACGCCTCAAGCCGGTCACGCCGTCCTCGGCGCTCCACCACGTCACAGACTGTGAACGCTGTCTTCGGCACTCCACCTCGCCACAGGCTGTCCCGCATCGTCCTTGGTGCTCTCCCTCGCTCCCAGCGGTTTCCAGCGTCCACGACGTCCACTTCCTTTCCCTTATTAAACATCCTGATTCTACATCGCCTCCTGGGTTTCTTCCGGGTTCCAGCATCTGGGTCTCCCTAGTAGTCCGACCATGACAGTTTTCTCATTTCTTAAGACTTGAGATAGACCTATCCATTCATGTGGACACGTTTTTAATCCTTGTGCTATCCTAGTCACTTTAATGTTGGGAGTTGGGTCAACTAGACCAGTGGTCCCCAACCTTTTTGTCACCGCGGACCGGGTGGGGGTGGGGGGGGGGGGGTTTGAGGTGCAACGCAAGGCACGTTTACCGCTGCCTGTTAAAGGCAGATTTCCCTTTTTTACTGGGTGCAGGTTCCTCTTCTGTCCCTTCATTGGCCCGTTACCCCTTGTCAAAGCAACTTTCTAAAGAAGTTTGTTTTTTGCTCATTTTGGTTGTTTGGGTTTCATTTTAGCGGGGTGTATCACGTGATGTTTGGTGTCGCGATTGTGACGTGCGTTAAGTGTGACGGATGCAACAGAGAGAATCCGGTCACTTTTCAAAATAAAACGTTTTTTTCGAAAAAAAACAATGAAATGGAAATAATTTTTTCTTTCTATGCGTTCCGGTGCCAAGTGTCCCACGGCCCGGTGGTTGGGGACCACTGATCTAGACCCACTAGACAGAGCTCTGAACCTTGTTTCTTCAATGATTTGTGATCTTCACTGGTGTCCATGGATTACATGAAATCTTTCCCCCTTATCCACCTTTGTCATGGTATGGAGAACACGTCAATGGAAGGGGGGGGGGTCATCTAAGATAGCACAAGGGTTAAACAGACTTTGTGTCAGTAGTGAAAACACATGTGGCGTGGACTCAAAGGGAAGGACTCCTGGATGTGTCCGGTTTGATGCTTCAGACTTATCGAATCCACGGTTTGTTTTCTTTGTTTCCACGTTAGTTTTCTCCTGTGTTCTTACATGCCTTCATAGATGTCTGCAGATGAACGTCTGACCTCACACCAACAGAACAATATTACTTTCAAATAGATGCTTTATGATGCCTTAATTAAATAAAAAAATGTTTGAACTTCCCAAAGTCAGTGTCTTAATAACAGAAACCGCTGCAATTTTTTTTACCATCATTTGACCCAACAGGTTTGTTGTTCACCTTTCAGCACATTCCATGAGGTCGGCTCAGTGAATCTGTGGTTTGGCAGAGTGTTTTACTCCAGATGCCCATCCTGACATTAGCCTGAACTTTGGTTTTATTTTTAAGGTAGCAGTGCAAATGGTCTCTTGCCTGAGGACCCACACTGGATGTTTTTTGCTCATTGTGAGCCAGGGAAGCGAACCACCAGTCTCCTGCGCCCCAGTCCTACACATATCCTGTCTGAAGCTACCCTGCAGGAGGAGGCAGGTCCCCAAAATGAGCAACATCCATTTATCCATCCATGCTAACCAACCGAAACTATACGTAAAGAAGACTTCACATGTTACTCAGACTCAGTTTCTACATTCAAAGTTAGACTGAAAACATTCCTCTTTGGACAGGATTATTGTCAGACTAGTTAGTATTCAGAGATTATTTAACTTAATGTTATTGTGTTTAAATTAAACTTAATAAAAACTATTTGTTTTAAAAGGCTGCTAGAAGTTGAAGCTGGGGTAACTATGGTGAACTGGGGTTCTGTCCTCTTTTCTCTTCTACTTCTACCCTTCCTCTCCTCCATTCCTGATCATCATTTATCATTTAGTTCTCCATGCCTCTGTCTGGTACAGTGCGATTCATGTATTGTCCCTCTTTTCCTTTCCCCTCCTGAGGAGAGGAATTGAATTATTAGAATAAAAGATAATTAAAACTGTTCCTCAAATCTTTCACCCATACATTACATCAAAAACCTCAGGAGGCATCTTTATAAATCAGAGTTTTTTAAATAAACTCCCTGAAGAATATTTTGAATTGCTATCTCTGTGTTTTAGTGTTCCTGCAGGATCCAGTTCAATGAGATTTTACATAAACAAAAAAACTTTATGAAATCTTCAAATAACTGCAACATTGTTTGATATAGGCTTCATTCTGTGTTAAACATTTAGGACATTTCAAACACATTTCCTGTAGGACCCATTTTCCTTTTCCTTTAATTTTATGGTGACAAATGGGGGCCAAAAGTTTTGAAAAACAAACAAAAAAAACAAAAAAATCTGTTGTTAAAACTAAAATTGATAAAACCCAAAACAGACCTGAAAAAAAACGAATAATCGCATTTTCTGTTTTTAAGTTTAAAACTCACATTTTAACTTTCAAATCTTTTTTTCAGTTTAAATTTTTTTAAATGTTATTTTAAGTCAGAATTCTTCAGTTTCAACTTTTGGCCCCTTTCTGGGTTTGATGAAGGACCAATCAGAATGATGAGGCTGGCAGCTTCACTTTCAGTGCATTCACTGACAGTGGAAACTTGGATAATCACTGCCAGAAAATTTAAACACTAACTATTCAAATGGTTGATGTGAACAAAGTGGCAGAAACACAGACAAATTCTTCCTCTTTTAGTAATTCATACTATATTTTTCTATAGTAACCGCTAAAATCTTGAAATAAGACGACTCAAACGCTAAACATTTCAAGGTATCATTTCCTACTGTTTTGCCCAAACAACGTGCTGCTCTGCCTAAAAAGGATAAATTAAATACATGAATTAATCCTCACAACATTTAAACCTTTTAAGCAGCGGAAGCCTCAGTAATCACACGGATTTGTGATTTCCTCAACAACAGAGAGCTTCCCCCGACTGGATTACAGCGCCGAAAAAGAAAAGAACGTCACCCAAATGCAACACTATATGTTGTTGTTACAGACAATGCAAATCGATTTGTGATAGAATAAAAACAACACAGCTTTGAGTCATTCTCTCTGTTTTATATTTAATATGTTGGCAACAAGAAAAGAGAAGTGAGAGCATTTCACTCTGAGGCGATGTCCCAGGCTGCTGCAGCCGCTGTAGCTGCTAATAACGTGTCAGTAAGTAGTGCTGTTTATTTGAACACTGGGGAGTAAACAGCCATCAGCCCGTGGTGTTCACACCGGACCAGCACCATGGAGCGTGGGGGGGGGGCTTCTTCTTTGTTTTCTTTACCAGCACATGTCTGCCACCCAAAGTTGGAGGAGACTTTGTCTGAAATGTCAAAACGGTGTTAATCCACTAGTGACAGCTCTATTCCTATGAAAAACTTAGTGTCACAGAATTCCAGCCAAGCAAAAAATGCAATTATTAACTAGATTTATACCATGGTCCGGCTGAACTCTCAATTCTGATTGGCTGCTGGGTGTGGATTAAAGAGTGATAACGCAAAGGGATAACGCACGCCTAAAACAGGAAGTTCCAGTCTCCAATCACTGCGCTGGTACAAAACTCCAAACATACGTTGAGATACATTATTCTACAGTTTACAGCGAGACAGCAGAAAAGATCTCCTTGGATGATCTGTTGCCTATCGACTCCTGCCTGCCTGACCCTGATTTAGCTTTGTGGACTTTTAGCTGAGCTAATAAACCTGCTGCCTTTGGATCCAGGTGTCTGCCTGTTCTTGTGACAGGTATACAGCAGTAACCTCACAAGTTAAAAATTGACATCCTTAAAGAATTTTGTCTGCCAAAAATGCCTTGGGGTCAATGAGAGAACTCATTACCTTTTGCTGATATTTGGGGACGCTGTGAGAAAACAACATGCTTCACGGTTTTTAGAGTTAGATTGCACAAAAGCCAGAAAAATGTCTATGTTTTGATGTAATAAAATTTTCTGTGAGGGTTACAAAGGCCCAGATTTGGTAAAATGAATCAACTTAATCCTTGTTCTATCCTAGGCACTTTACCATTGGGAGTTGGGTCATCTAGACCCACTAGTCAGTGCTCTGAACCTTTTTTCTTCAATGATTTGTGATCTTCACTGGTGTCCATGGATTACATGAAATCTTTCCACCTTTATCCACCTTTGTCATGGTAGAGAGAACATGTCAATGTAAGGGTGGGATATATCTAGGATAGCTCAAGGGATAAAGCGTTTAATTCCTGTCACTCTTTCTCACTTTTCTGCTCTCTCACTGCTGTTTGTTTCACATAGACTTTGATTCATAACTGAAAACTGACTTAGAGATGACATTAAGACTTTAACCTTGAATACCTCAAAAACTGTCAGAGGCCTAAAAATAAAAATACAAGTTGCTTAATATTGAAAAAAATTAATGGTTTCTTTCGCTTAAAGTCTGCTTGGCCATCTTCTTTTCGTAGAGCTGAAAGTTTTTAGTTGAAAAAATAGTCATCATGCTATTTCTCCTCTGAACAGTAATTACGGTTACAACAGTTGGCACTTCAGTGTTTTGAAAAGGATGCTCTCCACACGTCACTACTAAATCTGACTCCCCCAGCCCATGACATCTCCTCAGAGTAAAATGCGGTCACTTCTCCTCTTTTGTAGTGTCCCTTTTCCACACTAAGGTTCTGAGACTTAATCCCTTTTAGGGTTCTTTATTTTGGTTACTGTAAGCCGTAACCAACGGCGTACAGCTTGCACGGCAACACTTACAGACAGACAAAATGCTCCCCAAACGTCTTACTCTGGCTCCAGCCCTCCCCATTTCCCCTATTTGCCCAATTGCTGAACCCGATTAGTCCACACGCCTTGGTGAAATATATGCAAATGTTTTTGTAGCATAATTAAAAATAGAAGTCAAAACCAAAAATGATTTTTCATTTTCTAAATGAAGCTGCATTTTTTGACTCAAAATTTAAATGAAAAACGATTCTTCAAAATACTTTTTCATTTTTTTCTTCAACACTGCTTATTCTGTCACTTAATTAAATGATAAATAAAATTGTTTTTGACATTTCCTTTTCAAAATGTTCTCTGGTAAATGTGTAGCAAAATTCATTTAGAAATATTTAATTTGACAATTAAAATGGATTAACAGAAATGCTTTTCATTTTCAAAATGTCACTGCATCAAATTACTCAAAATTAAAATGAAAAATCAATACATCAAAATGCTTTTTCATTTTATACTTAAAAACCACTTATTCTGTGTCATAATTAAAATGAAAACGCAAAGAGAGGATTGCATTTTCATTTTCACATCCACCCTGCAAATAGTGAATTTAATTCGACTTAGCATTTCCAAAGGGGAGGCGGGGCGATGACATCACTGCTATCTCCCTGTGTCCAGTTGCCAACAGACAGACATGCTAGGATCAGCTCTGTGTTAGCGGCAGAGGAGAGGGATTTGTGACGGTTGTGCTTTCTGATGGTTGTACACAGCTTCTCAGGACTGTGTAGCAGCATTTCTGCCTTCCGCGGTCCTCCTTCGGTTCGTCCAAACTTTCCCCGGGACTAGCTTTGTCTTCGGACCGGCAGCCGCCTTCGCATAGCGGAGCGCGAAGCCCCGCGATCATAAGCTCCAGATTGCCGAAGGTGGAAGTGCTGCTACGCAGATCTGAGAAACTCTAAACCATCATATGAATTTGTGTTTCCAGTGGTGTCCAGAACAAAATAAAGGCTGATGTGATTCCCACATATTTACATCCAAGATGCTCATTGCCGCACTGAGTTTTAAGTACCTCCACGGCTGATGTTTTTAGCATGTATTAGCCTAATCTTTAATAATAATCATTTTCAATAATCAATTATAATCATTTTCATTTTGAAAATGAAAAAGCATTTCTGGTTTTGACTTTTATTTTTAATTATGCTACAGAATCGCTTCCATAGAAATAATCCATCACAGTGAGAATGAAACAGTTCCCCTTTTCTGAGCAAGGACAGGGGCCTAGGGCAGTAATCCCCACTCTCTCCATGGGACAGCCTGCAGGAAACTGTTGGAGGGGGGCATGTGACTGACCCACTAGGCCCTTAGGTGGTGTGCAGGAGTCACACTTTCTGCAGATTTCTTCCAAGTCTCGATGACTTGGTCTAGAAGTCTTGTCTGAGCCTGCAGAGAGTTTTGGAGACCTAAAAGTGTCCGGAACCAGGTGCCCCGTGCATAGCTTCAAGAACAGTGAGCCGCAGGCTTTTTGGCACCATCACCTGACAACTTTTCTCAGCTGCAGCTGGCTCTTTCCAGCCTTTCTGCAGCACACCATCACAAAGATGTAAAGAGTTGGACTGGGACCGCAGACCTTTAGTTGTTTGAGAGAGCATGGAGATTTCCTCCCAGGATGGCCTTCGCTGCTCCTCGACCCATGAGAGGACATGCTTCATATCAGCATCTTCCTGCTGTTGATGTCTCCACTCTGCAGCATCAACAGTGGTGAGCGTTGTGGCTCCTGTTGAGGGGTGAGTGCACAGCAAAGCACATCTGATTTCAGCCGTTCACTTTTTTTGTACATGTCCGGCGAAAGGGCCCCACACAGCCCAGGTGAGGGAGACCGCCCACCCACCTGTCCAGGCGCAGAGGAAGCCCCCCTACGGGGGTATCCCTGGTGTCAGGGCCCCCAGACCATGGTGCATGCAGGCTCAGCTGCACTGGACGGCAGCCAATGGGGCCACCGGACGCCAAGACGCAAGACAAAGATGGAGCCAGGACCCCGAGGACCCAGGAGCCGCCCACCACCCATCCAGAATCCTATCACCACAGGCCAAAGGAGGCATAGGCACCTGCCGCGAGAAGTCCCTAAAGACCACGACCCAACCACAGCTTGACCCCACCCACTACACTACCTTTACAACTCTACAACCCCCCTCAAGCTACACCTCCCTCAATCCACCTCTCGTATCTGCCCCCGGGTTTTCCCCACCCCACAGAAGGGAGGGTGAGCACCAGTGTTATGGCCCCCAGGCCTGTCCCCAGCCATGCACTCTCACACAGATTTTTTTGGTTGCCCCCTGCCCCCCGTCACCCCACAGCAACCCCGTCGCCCCGACCGACCCCTCCCCGGCAATGCATGCTCAGCCAACTCAGCCCCAGCCAACCAGCCAACAGGATCTCCACAAGCCCGGCTGCGCAGAGAGGACCCAGGCAGGTGAAAACCGGCCGCCCTTCCCCGATTCCACCTATGTATTGTAGTGTGGGTGTGCAGTGTGTGTGCTGCAGGTAAAATGGAGGGTCTGTAGTGGGGTGGCAGACCCCACTGCTGCCAAAAAGCATAGCTCCCCACCACCCCGGGTCCCTTTTGTGTGTGGTGTGTATGTGTTGTGTGTGTGGTGCCAACATGTAGTGTGTGGTGTCTAAAGTGAAAATTTAAATTCATTCAGGGTCATCACTATCTGGAGCCTGGAGGAGCAGGAGAAGATTTTACCCACAGCAGTCTACACAACGTTAAAGACTCCTCTGTGCATCTGGCAGTATCATCGTTTCGTTACCACCTGGACTGCATTTATCTTACCCTCAGTGTGCTCGTCCTTGGGTTGTCCGATACCTCACCCTACTGACAGAGTGGATTACCAAGACAGCATCTATGCACCTGCTGAATAGTTGTTCTAGGTCTTATTTGAAATGAAGCTGCTTGCTGGCCCACGAGGAGTTACGGACCAGACCAACACATTCTTTAACTGCTCCCAAAAAGAAAGCCGTAGACTGAAATGACCATTTCGATGAAAATGTTTGCATGCTTTTACCTACTAGTTTTAGATGAACAATACCCCCTGAAGACTTTTTACAGTGTAGGTGAAGGGAAGGGTAGACTGTGTGATAAAAGAGAGGAAAGGGGTGTGTGGGGGGGGGATTATTAAGGGAACAGGGAGGAAACAAACAGAACAAACCCATTACAAACATGTGTGCAACTGCTTATAAAAAAGACTGGTGGTGAAATTAACGACAGTGGAAAACCTTTATGCCCCATGGGTCATGCCCAGTGCGTCCATCACCTGTGTGAAGAGTGATAGTAGTGTGGATACAAACAGTTTTAACCTGTTTACATACACCACATACAAACACACATATGCTTTTTATTCCTCACTGTTAGACATAAAATAAAAGTAAAATTTTCCTGTTTTAGTTCAATTACAATTAAAAAAAATATTTCTATTTGCTAAATGTAAGAATAATGAGACTAGGGTTTTTTACACAAGTTTTTCTTACTTTTATTAAAGTCAAAAAGTTTACATATGCCTTTAAGCATTTTGGGAAACCCCAGATGATGATGTAATCTCTTTAAAAGCTTCTGATAGGTTTATTGACAGCATGTTACGAGGGGGAATGAGGGAAGCACCCAGGCGCAGAGAGGACAAACAGGATCTTTAATAACTTAAATTCCAAAAAAAGAAAAGCTACACAAAACTCCACATGCAGGCAAACTCGAAACTTGAATTACTATGACAGAGGAACCCGAGAACAAACTATGGAGCAGCACAGGAGGAAGGGAAGGACAGGATTTAAATACATTCAGAACAGATGAGACACAGGTGGAAACAAGGAGGGCAGATGGGGACCAAAAGTAAAACTTGAAACAACACAACAGGAAGCCTTTCAAAATAAAACAGGAAAAAAACAAAAAACATGACAGAAACAAAAAAAAAACCAGAACACAAAGGCAGAGAAACTGACACCGTGACACAGCCATCGTATTGCTCAGGAAGGAGACGGGTTCCATGTCCTAGAGATGAACGTACTTTGGTCCGATATGTCCAGATGTTGTAAAGATGCTGGCTGAAAAGGGTAAGAATGTGTCATTATCAACAGTGAAACGAGTGCTGTACAGACATGGGCTGAAAGGCTACTCTGCCAGGAAGAAGCCATTACTCCAAAAGAAACAGATAAAAGCCAGATTCAAGTTTGCTAATGCACACAAGACTTTAATTTCTGGAGACATGTCCTATGGTCTGACGAAACTAAAATGGAACTGTTCAACCACAATGACCATTGTTATGTTTGAAGGAAAAGGGGGAAAGCCCTTTGGGCTGCCTCCCATGGGCAGGGCTGTAAAACATGGGGGTGGTACCATCATGTTGTGGGGTTGTTTTGCTGTTGGAGAGACTGGTGCACTTCTCAAAATAGATGGCATCATGAGGAAAGAACAGTATGTGGAAATATTGACGCAAAAACTGAAGACCTTAGCCAGAAAGTTGAAGCTTGGGTGCAAATGGATCTTCCAAATGGACAATGACCCCAGAGAGTGTCAGAAGTCCCTGCAGCAAAACCAAAGGAAAGAGTAGATCTAAAAGCTAAAACTGAGGAAACAAGCTAAATATCAGAGTCCTGTTCCCAGAATCCACCCCAAATATTAGGGGTATAATGATGCACATAACCGTTTTGGTACGGCAGTTTGTGTTCAGTTTACTTATATACCGTTTCGATACGTTGTTTCTTTTCCTCCGCATATGCATCGTAACAACCCAGCTGCTTTGTCACTCGTAACGAGCTGCTATTGAATGAGCTGCTAAGACTGTCCTTACCCCAAACTCCACACAGCCTCAAAGAGTCTTAGAGAGAGAGTAGACAGAGAAATAGATTACTCCATCTCTATTCCAGCATTTAAAGCCATTTATTATGAACACACACAACAGCGTAACAACATGAACCTCACTTCTCTTCACAGCTCTCTCAGTGATGGTGAAGAATTCAACACACAAGATTTCACACTTCCCATGAGTCTTAGTGGCTATGGGCGGGGCTAACTCCCAGGTCGCCACTGTATTAACTTTGCGCCGAGGCAGAAGTAACGTTAGTCGTGAGTTTCCTCAAAGACGCTATTAGGTGACGGACAGTTAGCATGTCAACATATGGCTAATGCCAACGCCAGGCCAGAGATGAGCCCCCCCCCCCCCCCCCATCTCCTTACGCTCTCCTGTGTGGGGGGAACACTTTGGCTTTGATGTCAGCATCCATGAAGAAAAAAAAGACAATTGGATGAGTTGAATGCTGTGTGTTGACAGTGTTACACAAAGATAGCGTATGCCACAGTAACACATCTAATCTGTTAACCAGTGGCGCAAAAAGTGGGTATGCAGCATATGCGTCCCATAGGAGCGCTGGCCAAAGTGATTGGGCGCCGCAGCCACTCCTACCTCCTCGGGTCTAAAAGTGCAATCCAGCACGTGTCCACGAGAACGTGCTGGATTGCGCTGGAGCGGAAACCTTTCTGACGGCGCGTGTTGATTGTTTTTACTTGAACTGAGTGATTATCTGATGACAGGATTAAATGGAAAGGCAAAAGAAAAAAACAATCTGGGATCAAAACAGAAAATGTAAAAGAGACAAAGATGTGGAGTGAATGAATAAAAGTTTCTCTAAATGGTTGAGACACAGCAGGTACGTTATAGCAGTGATAAAAACAGGCTTGGAAACATTCAGGTTAAAACTACTATAGTAAAATGGTCACAAGTGTCTTGCAGCGGTACTGAGCAGGATTTACTGTATCACTAAAGAGAAAATAAAGGAGCTTGTTTGGGCAGATTTTGTTTTAAATAATTTCTTTAACTAGATGTACCAAAACAGTGAAAAGGTTTTTATCCTTTGACTGAAACCGCACTAAATGATGATAAAAGCTGCTCTTATGGGCAGAAGGGAGAAGTATGTGTGATGTGGGTTAGATGGTGATTCTGTTTCTTTTACTGTTGTTAAAAGTTTGGATAACTTTTTATTTAGTGACTATTTGGTTTACAGCATTTTGCTTTTAATATCACTTTGGCTGAACGACACTTTCACTGGAATATAGTTGAACAATAAAGAAATATATTTTATTCTATTACACCACCAACTGATATCCACCAAAAATATAACTTACAATTAAAAATGTTTCTATTTTTTAAATATAGTTTAGTCTCTGTATTCTTTGAAAATCTTCCTAACACAAAATGTATATCAAAGAGCTGTGAGGATAGAGAGAAAGAATCAGGACAGATGGAGGACAACAGGCTGGTCTTATAGTGGACGTTCAGGGCAAAGCCAGTTCATACACAGTCAGTCATTTTTAAAGAGTATTCTTAATTAAAAAAAATGCCTTAGCAAGATGTTTAATTTATTTAACCATTGGGGTCCAGATGACCCCCCCCCCTTCCACTGACGTGTTCTCCCTACCGTGACAAAGGTGGATAAAGGTGAAAAGATTTCATGTAATCCATGGACACCAGTGAAGATCACAAATCATTGAAGAAAAAAGGTTCAGAGCACAGTCTAGTGGGTCTAGATGACCCCACTCCCAACGTTAAAGTGCCTAGGATAGAACAAGGATTACAACATGAAATAATTGTTGCGTGGCCGTATGATTTAGTGGAGAAGAACACAGAAAGAGGTGAAGGAGACAGACATGAGGTTGGTGATGCATCTGATAGAAAAGAGAGCAGAGATGACTTCAGGGAGGAATAATTAAACTATTAAAGTCACAAAAACCTAGATGCTCATTCAGCTTTAAACTTCTGCTGATCGCCTGTTCACGTATTCTGGGAAAACAAGTGCAGACATACATGACAAGTCGGTCCCGACAGAGAAGAACGAGGAGAGAAGTTCAGATGATGGTGATAGAGAGAAAGAGAGACGTACTGCTGATGATGAAGAGGGAGAAAAACAGAGAAGTGCAGAGGGGGGGGGCTGGGGCAAGGCATTACTCAGAAATCTGAATGACCTTCACCACTCAAATTTGGAGAATCATTGAGGCAATGATTGTTGAACATGGCTCACAAAAATCGTCTGCTGGGTCATATCCAATCAGATAATAAATAATGAGATTTTTAGATTTAAACAATAACATTGTTTAATAATACCCCTATGAAATTAGGTAGTTGTGCCACTGCTGTTAAACTTGAAACGGCATCACCGACTGGAACAAGAAAAAACGTGTGCAATTTAAAATGTTTATTTTTCAGGTCAGTGTAAATTTTTTGGTTCCTGGCAGCTAATAGTTTTTCTTATTTTATCAAGCAGATCAGCTACATAGTAGGGCTGGGCAATATGGACTAAAAATGAAATCTCTGATTTGATAATAAAATCTCAGGTTTTATTTTTTTTAATTCGATTTCCGATTTTTTTCCGCCCCCCCCCCGCCCCCACACACACACACATACATTCACACTTAAAGAAAGTAATAAGTACAACCGGTAGACAAAATTTGCTTATATTTCACCCTTGTGCTATCTTAGATTCATTCATTCATTCAATTGTTTTTTTCAAATCAAAACAAAAATTACATAAAATAAAATTTAACATAAGATCTGACCTCAACGGTTCTGCCATCGGTACTGGAGAAGTCCCTTTTTTTGGTCTCCCACAAGATATAAAGTAGAGCTGTGATGGTGTGGGATTTTTGATCACCGCGGTGATGAAGCAGCAGGAGTCGCGGTCAAGCGCTTCCCCCCATGCCCACCCCACCGCCACCTCGCCGAACACAAAATCTCCTGGTGGTCGCGTCGCAAATGAATGCAATTCATAATAGCAATGCAGTAATCTTTATTAACAAATAACAGTAACAACTGACTGACTTATGAAGTAACCATATAGGTGTTGTAGAACGACTATGTGTGTGTGCGTCAGCGCTCCGTGTGTAAGAGGAAAGAGCGCATGCCGGAATAGGTTTGTTGTGCTGCTGCCTTTGACTGCGATGGGCTTTAGGCAAATGTTGCAGCGTGGGGGGGGGGGGGTCTCTTCCTCTACGTCTGTGGCAGTAAACCCATACCAGTTCCAGACAACAGATGATTTTATTCCTTTGTGAACAAACTTCCACTCTCACTCTCAGCCATGTTGTCGCTTGCCGTTTCCTGTGTGCTATGATGTTGTTGTTTGTTGCTTGCCATACCGCCGTGTGAAACTAAAACTACGGAAGCTCTGGGGAGCCATAAATGTGCCATTACACAAAACTCGATTTAGTTATTTTTTAATTCACCCGTCACAAAAAAATCAAATGAATTCATTCAATCGATTTTTTGCCCAGGCCCACTACATAGGTCAATTTTATTAATTGTTATGTAAAACCAATAAATGCATTTTGAAAGTAAATTTTTTCTGCCTTAGCTTTTTGTACCGAAAAAATACCAAAAAAATAGAGACAGATAGATAAAAACTGTATTAATCTCCCAAGGGAGAAATTCAGGTGTCCGGCAACAAAACACACACAATAAATAACAATAAAATAATAGTTCATAAAATAGAAGTTTATATCAGGCAGATTTGTTAAACTGAACCGAAATGTACCGAACTGAGCCCTATGAAATTCTGAACCGAACCGACTTGAAATTTTAGCGTATGGTTACACCCCTACCGAATATCATCTGTTAATCATAAAACTCCACCCTCTCATTAAGCAACAAAATAAGTCCCTGAAGGGTTGATGCAACGCGGCAACCTTTTTTTTAAATTAGAAAAGAGTCAAATATGCAACAATTGATAAAATGGTCAAAACTAAAGATGTCTCACTTGAAACTGGAAAAAAGATCTGAAGGTGAAAATTTTAGTTCTGAAACTTAAAACTGAAAGACAATCAAGGTTATATTCTACTTGCAGAAATCATTGTTCACTTTTCCCAAGTCTGTTTTGGGTTTTATTTATTTTAAATTCCACACCAGTTTTTCAGCTTTCAGTTTCAACTTGTTGGCTTGTGTTTTTCCAAACTTTTGGCCCCCTCTTGTCACCATAAAGGGCCTAATTTTCCCTAAATACAGCTGCGGCAGGAAAAGGAAACTAACATCAGCCTCTTAGAATGAAACGGAAACGTAGAGGCAGGAAGAACCCGAGGAAAAGCATGTCAGACGGTGGATCACCTCCATCAGCTCTTCTCCAGCTCAGGTCACGGGTCACTTCTAGGGGAAAGAGTCAGACTTTGTTCTGGTTCTTCTATCCAGTCGGTCCAATTCTACATTTACAGTTTTCTGGATGAACATGCTCTGTCAAAGCGAGGCTTTCAGGTTTTCAGCTTTGCGGCTCTGGACCAGAAGAACAATGATGTTCGCCCGGGAAAACGCAGCATCACGCGGCTGTGACCAGCAGAGGGCAGCCCGCGTGCGCCGCCCGTCTGCGCGCGCTTCCTCTCCTCGGAACCTCAGAGTAACGTACAAAAGCCGAACTGGGCAGAACCCGACAGAACCGCAAATGATCAAGCAAGTCTGTAGTTTAGGTTGGTTCCAACCCGCTTTAAGAGTCGGAACAAATAAACTAAGAAAAGTTTGATGGGGGAGGGGGTGACGCAGATCAAAGGTTCCGAGCGTACAAGAAACTCAGGAGGGGTGGAGCCCCGCCGAACCGAGCCGCCCCTTCCCTTTCTCTCTCTCGGTTCCTCGGTGTCTGTCGCCTCAGTTACTTCACGGCGGCTCAGCAAACGGACTCGAACCGGAGACCAACTGTGTCCGCGCGCTCACCTGGCCATCCAGCGCTGTCCCTGCGCGCGTGACCCCGCGCAGGACAGAAAGACGGAGGAGGAGCGGCGGCGGGGGCTCTCCTCCTCGCATTTTCTGGCGAACATGGAGAGGACTGGAAGTTTCCTGCTGCGCGCGAGCCTCTGTCTGCTGTCGTTGGGACTCACGGGCGCGCGAGCCCACACCTTTAAAGGTAAGACAGTCCGGGTTCGGGGGGCACCGGAGACTTTGGGAGGAGAGGGTACCATGAAGAAGGGAGTTCCTGCGAAGGAATCCAAGTTTCCACCCCCCCCCCTCCGTCAGTACCGCTACTCCCCCCCCCCGCTGCAGACACACAACAGTATTGTAGAACTGGTTCGACATGCAGAACCGGAACCAGCAGACAAAGAAGAAACCGGGTCTGACCCATTCTGAATCTTTGAGGAACCAGCAGAACCAATACTGGACCAGAACAGCAGAAGCCAGAGGGCAATTGGATCAGTCTGGTATTGAAATGACAGAACCAGTTCTATTCATGCTGGCTGGGTCCAGGTCTGTCTGTGTTGTTTACGGCCCGTATGCTGGGTTCTAGATCTTCTGTCTATTTGGAGTGTTTCTTTCCGAGTCAGAACTGGAGGTTCTGGCTCTGGGACTGGTTTGATGCTGGGCTGCATTCTGTCCTGGCCATGACAAATGGACTGCTTTGCAGGTCCGCAACTACAGTGCAGACCACTTTGAACCAGTCTAGACTACTGTTGACCGGGTTCTGGTTCAGGTTATCTTGGTTTGGTTTTGGATCTTTGACCCTTTTTGGGCGGGCTTTTGTGACGGCTTTTTTAGGCTAAAGATGTGAAGTGAGACGGTGTGCTGGAGAATGGGTTTCCTTTGAAACAGATGTGAGTTCTGAGTCGACCCATTGAACAGTAGTGTTCTCCCAAATTCAGACGATTTGAAAATGAAGAGTTCCGGTTGAAGACCGGATTACCAGAGACAAAGGTGAGGGGGTGTCGGGGAGCAGAGAAGGAGGCATCCACATTTACGGCGTCCGAGGCAGCAGTAGTGGAAACGGACCTGGTGTCCCCTTTAAGACGGGCCAAAGGACAGCTCCTGACCCCCCCGGAGAACACGCTAAAGCTAGCTTTAGATCAGCCGCGGAAGCGACTCGGCGCCTCTAATAAACTGGGAGGTCCTGAGAAGTTTGGACCAGAACATCAGCAACGTTCAGGCTGCTTTATTTCTGAACCTGTCTGTCCCCGAGTCTGGACGTTAGGGCAGCTGTGTGTGTTAGTGTGCTATGATTTTTCTGTGACTGTGTATTTGTGTGTTGTCTGTGTGTCTATTGTGAAGTTTTCCGCATTACAATAAAGTTTTAGTGTTCCCCAGGTTTTGGATTAGGTTCATGTGTCTTGGACTCAGGAGCGGGTTGTTCCAAACCGAATTTAAGGTTTTATATCATTTAAAGTCCAGCCACGAAAAGAAACCCCCACAGCGTTTTTTGATCCGTTCATACATCTCTGAGAGCCTCAGAGAGCCCCTCCCAATCTACAAAAAAGAGGGGGATCTCACATTGTGACGTCACAAAGTGAGGAACCGCCCCTTCCACAAAGAATCTGTTCCCTTTAGCCCCGCCCTAGGCTAGCAGGCCACCCACTGGAGTTAGTGGTGATTCGGCTGGTGGGGATTTACAGGGCCTGAACCTAACTTTTTCAATTGGGGGCAATAATTTGCCTCACATAATTACATTTTGAGGGGCTCATTATTCGTGGGCTTGACAACAAATCTTACTCTGCCTCAGAATTCTTACCTCAGAGTAATACACCGCTGGAGTTTGTTGAATCCAGGCTCTTTCCCTGCTTTGACCCTAATGACACGGAAACATATTTGTCTTCATGGAACGCCGTCTAGGAAGAAATTCTACCGCTTAGCAGATTCAGATTCTATTTGGACGTCGAACAACCACATCTGATGCTGACTGTCGTAGTCTCCTCTGGTAAGGGCTGCATCCCTGCTCTTCTCTCATCTCCACGCTCGTCTTCCCTGTTCTGTGTCGCCTTGCATCAGCTTTTCTCTTCACAGCAGTTTTGTTGACTGAAATAGCCATAAAAACTCTGCTCATGTCATGTGAGCCATGTCTGTGCTGAGTCGATCCAAAGTCTTTATATTGCTGCTATCCGCCATCTCGTTCTTCTCCTCTTTGATATTCACACGTTTCTAGATTCCCCCTCTGATGAAAATCCTGGTTTTTGAAGTTGTAGACATGTTCTTGTGACAGAGAACAAATGTAATAAAAAATCATGTGGGTGTAACCGCCTTTGCCCAGCAGTAGCCAGGACGGGTTCAGGAAACCCGCAACCCCAAAAGGGAAACGGCAGGTTAAGGAAATGGATGGAAGTTCAGGAGAAATGTCCGAATTGATCCACCGTATTGGATGTGTTTCTCCCCGCCTTCACTGAAGACATCACATGCCCAAAGTTGAGTCCCTGAAGGGTTGATGCAACGCGGCAATCTTGCCAGTTCAGATTTGTCACTCTGGCCCGCCGCGGCACGCTGCTTAGATCGCATTGGTACCATTGACCTAACATTGAAACTGGCCACCCACCGCTGACTCGCCTCCGTCTTCGGTTAAAACTTTTGCTGAAATGCAGAGAACTGAAATGTTAGTCTTTAGTGTAGACGTCTGAAACAGGGTGGGAAAAGGGCAGCGAGCCGACAGAGACAAAGAGCTGAGCAGAACAGGATCCCAAACATCTGAGCAATTACCTGAGGAAGACTTACCTGAGGAAGACTTACCTGAGGAAGACTTAGAGGGAATAAAAGGAGCAGTTTCCTTCTGTTTTAGCTTTGACCCTTGTGTCAATGATTTAGGACGACCACATTTATGAGGCGGGGTCCCTCAGACATCTGAATTGATAAAGGCTGTTACTGTGTGTTTCAGTGGAACATCAGTCTGAACAAAGCTCCTTATTAAAATACTTTGATTTCAAAATATTGACCACCCTGAGCCAGAGTTAACGCAGCAAGGATGCTGTCTATTCAAGAATCAGCATCAGTATCCTGTTTGGACACTCAGATGTCCCTGTGACAGACTCAGAAAGACCAGGGGGTGGGGGTGGGGGGGCAGAAAACTGCAGAATCCACCTTTAGTGCGACACAGAGGAAGACACGTCTGTAATTACAGCCCTGCTGTTAACTCAGCAACACACAGGCAGCCTTGCTTCCTTCTGACCTGCTCTGTCGGGATCCAGGACTGGACTTTACCGGTTTTTGGACTTGAGTGTGTGTGTGTGTGTGTGCGCATGCTGTGATGTATAATAATTATAGACATTTCCTGCACATCTGCACATAGACAACAGGAATCTAACCGTTTCTGTTTGAAGCTGTGGGTTTCTGATCTCCCCCTCCCTCTGTGTTTGCACTCGGTATCTGTCTTTGCGCAAGCAAATACTATTCCTCTGACTACACTCATCGTTCTGCTCTTCGTCATGTGTGCGCTCTCTGTTTGCACTCATCTTCTGATAGCAGCACATTTTCATTTGGTATATATTGGCACTTTTAGGCTGACTGTTTGCACGTATTTACATGCCTGCCCAGCACAAACACTGATGGGAATTCTTCATGCACATTGCTGCCTTGCACGTAAAGTGTGTCCAAGGCTAAATGTTGTTGGTTGCACGTATGGCCCAACCATAACCCTAATCCTAATCCTTCCTCTGGCCGTTCAACTGAGAAAAAGTTTAGCCACACATATTTAGAAAACTACATATTCATAGTTGACTTGCTGTTTGTGGTTTTCATGATTCTCATCGGACAGTTTGTGCAAACGACAATCATTCTAGAAGTAGCCAGCGGCTTTTATGATCCGGGCTTTTGCTGCCAAGACCTGAGGAACCGGTCTCCTCTTCAGAGTCACTAGGTCCAGACCTGAAGAAACGTGTCATGCCAGTGTTTTGGAGGTCCAGTTTGAGATCAGCCAGCAGGTCATAAGGTCATCAGGTCAGGACGACGACCCCTGACTGTTTTGATGATGACTCAACCTGCTGGTCATGATGCACGGTGACCAACAGTTTGTTTCCTCAGGGATGAAGAACTGAGGATGAGGGTCTGTTGTGTGTTTGGGCTTCCTGACCTGTATTTGTCTCATGTGTCCATGTTGAATGGTGGCGAGGGGAGGCTGCAGCATCTCCAGAAAGGAATCCTGGGACCAAGGCAGTGTGATCAGAGCCAGTGGCCCTCAGGATTAATGCTGAGTCTGCAAACGCCTCTGGGATTAAAAGAAGCGGATTAAGACTCCTTTGTTTGCTGTGTAAAATGAGATAGAAGATGAGGAGGATCAGAATCCTGAGAGTGAGCAGGGAGCATGGAGTCATGGCTAAGCTCTGTCACACTGATTCTAATCAGCTAGGATCCTGAACGCATCATAACACAATGCACTGAGCTCCCGCCACAGACCCCAGACAGGCGGAGGGGCTTCTGCTTTCAATGAAGAAAGCAAAGAAAGGAGTGTGGATGTTCAGGAGGAATATCAGTGATATATTTAACACGAGACCAGGGGTCCCTACAGTGGGGTTGTTTTTGGCTTTAGTTCTTTATGTTTTGTCATTTATGTTTAGATTTTTGAAACGGAGTTGATCTTGGATTAGAAAAAGAACCTATGGATGGTTTAATCTACTGTCAGGGTGGTTTAATGTGAAAATAAGATTAAAGCACTCATTCTTATCTTCTGCTGAATATCAGTATTTAGTTGCTGTATATAAAATGGCATTTAACTGAAATGAGTCTAAAAAAAAGGATTGTACACCAGTTTTCAGTTTACATTTGATATTAGAGTAGGACGGAAAGTGTCATGTTTGGATTGCATTTTTAACTCTGTAACACCAGAGCTTCAGCGCCAGTGTTGACATTTTATGGACTACCATGACTCTTCAGCCGTTGATCCAATAATGGAATCTAACAAATGTGCTGATCTTGTAATTAGTTATTTTAATATAAACTGGGACGAGAAAAAAGACAGAAAAAATCCTCAAGATCATGTTAGCCTTTCCCAGCTCATGAAGAAGCCTACTTAGGATCTTATGTTAACAAAAAAGCCCAAAAGAATTAGACTTATCATTAATGAATGGGAATATCTGATCACAGTGTGCTTTACTAGTAAAGCAATCTCAATACATTCTGGATCATAACCCAACAAACTAAAAGCCAAAGACAGAAACTGGATTTAGCTAGAAGTGATTGAAATGTGTTTTTTGTTGTTGCCAGCGGTTTCAAACTGTGGATTTAGGGTGCAGGACTGATACACTGAAGCACCTGCAGTCCTTTTGCAGACAGGTGTGTTTCTGGGCTGCGCTGCTCAGACTCTGGACGTGTCCCTCCAGGTGAAGCACGGGGACGGACGGACATTACTTGCTTCACGCCAGCACGGGCAGTGCGGGCATTAGCGTGCCGCCTGCCCGCACAGGGCAGCTGATGGGCAGCCTGAAGAGGCTGCTGGGAGGTGGGGGGGCTCGCTACTGCAGAGTCGGTGGGTGAGAGCCCTTTTGTACAGGTAAAGAGCCTGGTGAAGGCTGCAGCAATAGTGAAGTGAATGTGAGAGACCCCTTAGCTCCTGCCTTCCTTCAGGAGGCTACAGGTGGTGTGACTGTTAGTGTGGAGGATGATGGCAGTGCTTCTAACCTCCTTGGTGGTGATAGAATGGGCACAGGGGCGAATGAGGAAGAGGTTGAGCGCGCAGATGGACAGTCGACCATTTCTGCTGAGCTTCCTGCTCCTGCCACTGCAGACATGGACTCTGACTGCATGTCTGGCAGGATCCCAGTGATGACGTTTGTTCCCTTCAGGAGATTCATCATTTCCTTGTTGATTCTTTCTGTAGACCGCTTAAAGTGGCAGACTTGGAAAAGTTTATTCTGACATCACTAACTCTACAGAAATTGGTTGATCTTGATACACTTGATGACATGAAACGGTTTTGGTTAAAAAAGCATGTGACTACCATTCGTAAACAGTTAAAGGCTGGAAAAGCTAAAAGTTCTAAAGAAATGAATTAAAACCTTGATTTAGTTTTGATGTCATAATGAATATGTCACATTTTGACTGTCAAAATAGTTTCATTACTGTAGAACAATAATCAATTTACATATAAGTTTTTGATAAACAGTGTAGACCACTATGTTAAACTTTCAAACTGCTTTTTTGTATTACTTGCCATTTTTACTGTCGCTTTTATGTAGGGATGGGTACCGAGCCCCGGTATTGAACGAGCCCCGGGTCAACATTCTTCCAGACCGCAGTATCGTTCTGGTCTGACCTCAACGGTTCTGCTATCGGTACTGGAGAACCACAAGATATAAACGTATCTGCCATATTTAACTCACCAAGTCAGTCAGTTTTCCGTTAATTAATGATTATATAAATTTCCCCATTGGTTATTTGTGTGCACGGGGGGCGGGGCTGTTGTTCAGACAGAACGCGGCGTGCACACAGGAACGCGACCAAAGATATACGATGGCGGAAAGAGCTAAACGGTCCAAAATGCGGCTCTTTCCTCTGAGCTGCAGATCTCTGTGGTTTAGTAAAATAACTTTCATGTTCTCAGATTGTGGTGGAGTCTTTAACACCGTCAGGTAGAGAACAGCGTTAACGCGGAGGGGGCGTGTCTGTGGCTGTGAGCGCCGACCAGAGCATAAAATTAATTACATATGCATCATGGCGCCCCCACTATGCTGTCACCTTGCTGCTATGATGACCGTATGTTGTGCTGTCTGTGTAGAACATGCTGGGGGGGGGTTGCTTGCGGGGGAAAACAACGAACAGCTAGAGAGGCGGGGGCGGGGCTTAGACTCGCTGCTTTTGATTCCAGACCCGCAACAAATTAACAACTGCTTCCTGATAAAAGAGTTGTCATCCTTAAAATTAATATCATTTATTGGGTTCACTGGATTTAAAGAAAATAAATAAATAGATCGGAGTCTGCATCAAAGTGAATTTGTTTCCATCATTTTAACTCTGGTGTTTGACAGACAGAAAAGTCTATTCAAGGTTTTGGAAAATGGACAAAAATCATAGGAAACATCTCGCTCACAAAGAATAAAAATAACCCTCCTGTCCCTATTCACATAAATATTCAGATATTAAATAAACTATGCAACATTGCACAGTGGAGAAATGTTTACACAATCCATGCTTGCAACACCTTATTATAGGGGTGTGCCAAGTTATCGATATGGTGATATATCGCGATATTTTGTCCCGTGATTGATTCTCAAAACGTCTTCATCAAGTATCAACCTTTTGTTTACGTTTAAACACCCTGTAAAACGGTATATTAATCATCCTTTGGTAAGAAGATTCTTTGGAGGGTCGAATGGGGGCGTTTGTTGCGAGATTGTCTGTCGCGGACGGATGAAGAACACACATTCAAACAAAGATGGCGGAGGGAAAAAAACGAGGAGAATAGCGAGAGCAGCAAGTTAAAAGAAGCGCCGGCAGCATTGAAGCTGCATCATCCGGAGTTGTGTGAGAACGCCGTGGCTGTTGCTGGGCTGAAGCCGACACAGCCCGGCGTGGATACCTTTTTCCAGGTGAAGCTACCGCCGTCTTCTGCCAGAGCAGAGGCAACAAACGGGATTGCTAAATGTGGCTCTGTCCCTGCAGCGAGGTGGAGAACGAGGGATTTGAGTTTTTATTGAATGAAATACAGTAGAGCCACGCTTTGACATTCCCTCTCAGAAATACTGAAAATATGATCCCTGCACTGTACGCCCAGACCAGAGCTAAGGCTGAGATGGAAACAGCAGAAGGTGGCATCCCTGCCCTTAGACCCCCCTTCTCCTCAAAAGGTAGTCGAGCGGCTAAAAAGCCTGTGGTTCTGCAGAAAAACATGAACAAATAAACATGCATCACATGCAGCTTTTCCCCAAACGTGTTGTTCACAAAGAGGTTTACTTTTAGATGCACTTTAAGTTCATGGATTTTATCCCTGTTCATTTATTTTGAAAGCAGTTTATGTCTTAATAACTTAAAGGAAAGTTCCTATCTACTTGATTTTCTTTTTCTGGGAGATTTTATTTTTGTTTACACCACATTTGCACTAAATGGTGTCATTTATTGTTAACAAAGACAATATAATTTGTTCACAGAATCTGATTTACAGCCATTTTTTTTTAAATAATGCGACTGCTATAGCTTTGTTTTTCAAAGGTTAATACCAATGTGTCTGGCAGCTGCTTGACTTATTCCTTTTTGATCCTGTTTACAGCAGTTTTGTACTAAATATTGGCTGCTTTTCATGTTCACTATTGTTTAAACCAAATTTTACAGATGTCCAAATGAAAATTGTCATTGTTTGTCAAAGACAGAGTATTACTGATTTCAGCAATGTTACACAAAAGTCTGTTATTCATTACACCAAATAGGACACAAGTTGTTTATTATCATGGTGTTTAAAAAATAAAAGGGGAAATATTTTCCAAAAAAACTGTTTTTCAAGTTCTTCTTTCTTAAAGTTTGATATATCGTGAGTTGTTAGAGACGACATATCGATTATCACAATATCACCATATCACCATATCGTGATAGTATCGTTATCGTGAGCAATGTATCGTAAATCGTATCGTATCTTGAGGTACCCAGTGATTCCCAGCCCTAGTTATTACCATAAAATTCTGCATGATGGCACAAAGCTGCTTCCCTCGGCAGCAGAATAAGCAGATTCACAGGGAACTGCTGAGGAATTATGGGAAAGAGTGTGCTTCATTTAGGAGAAATAAAGGGGTTATGAACATTTAAGGAAATCTTAATGGGGTCTTATTTATATTTTATTTTGACATAAACTTGTATGTACTGCTGGTTACAATGAATTGTTTTATACAGAAAATATATAGTGTTGTAATTCCATCATTGTAAATTTGGAAAAACGAAAGTTACCAATGAATGGCTTAAGGCCAAAAATCCATTAATCTAGGTGCTGTTTTTTTCTAAACGGTGAAGTGGTGCTTTTTTGGTCAGTATAGCCTCTGTCACAACTGCCCTCAGATACAGGCTGCCCGTAGGTGAAAAAGGGGCAATGTGAGCCCTAAAGGTGAAAATGTTTTTCCTTTTCACGTTGTTTTACTGGCAGTGTCCAGTTCTAGTGAACACTTCAAAACACGTACGGGTAAGTTAGGTTACGTTAAGGTTAGTTAGGTTACGTTAGGGTAAATAAGGGTAAGTTAGGATAATTAAGGGTAAGTTAGGGTAATTAGGGGAAGTCAGGGTAAATAAGGGTAAGTCAGGGTAAATAAGGGTATGTTAGGGTAAATAAGGGTAAGTTAGGGTAATTTAGGGTAATTAAGGGTAAGTCAGGGTAAATAAGGGTAAGTCAGGGTAAGTTAGGTTAAATAAGGGTAAGTAAGGGTAAAGTTGGTGAGTCATTTAAGTCCGGATCCGATACTTGTGCAACAAATAAAAAAAAACAAATTTAACAAACAAATCTGTTTTTCTTTTCTGTTTTTATTAACCTTCTTTTATCACTTAACTCTTAAACAGAACACTTCTATGAAGTAGCTTCAACAAGTAAAAATAGGTCAACTGTAAACTAGTAAAAATAATAACTATTACCAAGTAAAGACTGGAGATAATTAGTCATGTGGAGAAAGTGTGGTGTTAGGATCTTCAGAACTATTGAACATTTTTGATCAGATGTGATCCATATCAACATCAAAAATAAAAAACATTAGCCTAATGATGATCTTTTTAAATGTTTTTTGTAGCATAAATGTGATGATGAGCATTCATAACTAGCTCATATTAATGGATCATTTTATTAGGCTAGCTTGTTTTTTTAGAGGATTCTCGTTTTAACCTCTTTGGACCTGGCCTCCACACGCATGCTCATCACATTTTGGGTTATTTATATCAGTAGTTAATTCTGCTTAACTGGGTCTCCGTCAAAGATAAATAAAAGTTTGCCTTAAGACAACCCGATAGAGACACTTTTGAAAAAGACTTGCTGATCCCAGGAGTCTGAACCTGTCAAGATCTGCCTATCTTAACTTAGCTTAGTTTAGCTGTTTTTGTGTGCTTTCTGCTCAAACTAGCGCCACAGTGACATGTTGTCATACGTTCACGATATTCAAACTCGTAGTAAAGTATTTGTCTGAAATAAGCTGGAAATATGAAGCGCCGAAGCTGATTGGGCTACAACATCCGATTTCCATCAAGTCATCGCGTGATCGGGCCCGATTTCATGTAGTACAGATTTGTCCTTTTTTAAACTCTCCTGAGGCATTTTAGGGGGACTTATGCATCCATGCACACCCCATGCGTGTGCATGGATCCTCATCTTCAAACATGGTTCTGGAGCCATGACTGGTTCTGGTGCTTTTGCTGGAGCTGCATCTTGTTTGTTTACCCGGATGCAGACTTCTGGACGTGATGCTCTCGACTAGCAACGCTTCCTTCGTGCCCTGCCTGTCATGCTGGCACTGTTCCTCAGTAATCTGAGCAGTTTTGGTTTCTCCAACAAAAAGCAGGATTTTACTGTTGAAAGAAGTGCCCCAGCTGGGGGTGGTGGGTGGGGGTACAGGGAGGCATTTCCCAGATGAACCAAATTATTTCTGCCACATCAGAACAGTCAGATTAGTGTGTTTGTGTAATCCTGTTCAGAGATGTCGGTGTGATTACTGTGGCTGTACAAATCCCTGATCATGTTCAGGAGTTGACAGAGAAGATGTGTGTGCAGCATTGAGACAGGGATTAGTGTGTGTGTGTGTGTGTGTGTGTAAGTGTGTATTATCACTTTAATCTTTGTTAAGATGCTTCCTGCCTGTTCAGCAGGTCTCCTCTCTTACACACAGCCTGGTTCTGTGTTTGTGTCCGTTCTTGATGTTCTGTGTCTCTCTGTTCTTCTAGGCTCTGCTCTTTGGACTGGTTTTTGGTCTCTGAACTGCGGTATCTGGACTCTGAAATCCTGCTTTAGTTCTGCATACAGTTCTTGATGCGCTGGTTTCTGGTATCTGGACTCTGAAGTCAGGTCTTTAGACCTTTAGACCGCTATCTAAACTCTAATCTTTGATTGATCGGTGACTTCTGGGCCAGGTCCCGTGTTGGGCTGCTGTGGAGTGGAGGGGCCGGTGTTTTGCCCACAGCCTGCTGGGTCCTGCACGGTCCCTGCCCTGCTGCCTCGGCCCGGGTGCCTGGCATTGGGGGTGGGGGGGGTGGGGGGATTGTGCTGGATTGTTCTGACTTTCGGTTGCCAGCACACGAACTGAAGACCGCATGACCCGGGCCTGCTCCAGAGCTCCACAGGGCTGCTCCGCTGCTCCTGGTCTGGTGGGATTTTTCCTAACATTTGAGGACTGATGTGAGGCTGCAGCCCCTAATTGGTAAAAAGAGTCAATGTAAAGATTGAGCCAAGGAAAACAGAAGCATCCGAAGTTCATGGCTGCTGTGGACATCATAACGCCCAGATGAAAGCGCTGAAGTGTGCAGGAGGGCTGGCTGTTCTGCTTCTCTCTGCACGATGACTTCATGTTTCAGATCTCGTTCTCTAAAATAGCAGCTGAGATGATGATGATTTCCCTTGAGCGGTGCGTTTATGTGCAGGTGGAAGTGTCGCACACGTCTTTGTGTGATTGTTGTCCGGCATGATGAGATGAATATTAATATTAAATAAGCTAAGATAGACTTTAATAGCAGAACCTGTCTGTCTGTCTCTCCTGCAGTGAGATTGCTGGAAGGAAAGATAAATATTTTATTGAGGTTTTACAGCGTTCTCTTTTTTTTTCAGAATTATGATAATGATCTGAAATGTGCTACCAGCTAACAGAACTTAAAAGCACACACTCACACAGCTTCCTGTGATGTGTGTGTTTTTAAAGCCTTCAGGGACTTTAGGCCCAAGAGCTGCTATTTAACCCAATTTACTACAGTAAATATTCATATGCAGTTAGTGTGTGTGTGAGTTTAAATATTAATTATTTTTCAGCCTCTGAGCTCAGCTATATATTCAGCTGTGGGAGTTTGAAGGAGTAACCACACAAGCAGGCCGACTGAGTCCGATTGGCTGGGTGGGTCCAGTTGGTTTCTGTGTTTATGGTCACTCGCTTTGAAGGTCAGTGTGTCTTTGGAGGGTTACAGTAGGGTTCTGTACAAACACAAGGGTCCAAACGGGAACCTGGGAGGGTTAGGTATGGACAGGCTGTGGATGAACCCCCCCTAAGCTGCTGGGTCATGACCTGACAGAGAAGAGGGGGGTGCATGTTTTGGTAAATGGGAGCTGACGGCCTCCTGTGGTGTGAGGCGTCTTTGTGGTGAGGACGAGCGTCTGGGTCAGTGTGAGTCACAGCCACGGGCATTGTGGGTACTCACTGTGCACCTGGCTCTAACAACTGATTGGCCGTTTGTGTGTCATAGCGGAACTGCAGCAGACCAAAACTCACAGGTGGGACCAGCCCAGGTGAGAGAAGGTTATGGAGAGGCTCCGCCTCCTGTCGTCCTTGTGCTGCTGCAGTGCCATGAACGTGTGTTCGTTATTTTACTGTGTGGAGCTCTGACCCAGAAACAGAAGAACCTGCAGCAGAAGCGCTGCTTGGCACGTGCTGACATGGGCGGGGCTTGTTACAGGTTGCGGCGGCGCCTCCTGCCTGTGCTTTTTGTGCTCTGGATGTCTGCTGTGCGAGGATGTCCTGAGCAGGCTGTGTTGCTGCATCTACAGAGGAGCAGACCTTTTCAGTCTCTCTGTGTGGGGGACGGATGACCTTCAGCTGGTGGGTAGGAGGGTTTGAGCCTTCATCCGCTGGAGGTGTCATCCTCGACACGCCCCCCTCCAGTTGTGTGTCGTTGTGCAGGGTAAACCAGTCCTTATTTCTCCTTTTTGTTGTGGCTATCTTGGCTGTGGCCTTAGACGGACGGACGTCCGTCCTCAGAACCTGGAATCGGTTTGGTCTGTTCCCTCGGAACCGTTTTAGCAGCCGGTGGAGCTGGTCGGACCTTAAACAGACATTTGAGGACCAGAATCCAGTTGTCACCTGTGGGATGCAGACAGATTCAAAGAAACCAGGACAAGTGGGGGATGGGGGTCAAAGAATGCAGATTAAGATTTCAAGAAATTTTCGTGTGTAATCTGAGTGTTTCTGGGTTTATGAAATGTTTTAATCTGCTCCATTGGGATTATTGAGAATTTTAATTATAACTGTCCTCCTACATATCTGTCCATCTGTTCTCTTGCAAATTCTACATCTGTACAGCCAGGAGTCAAGTCAAGTAAAGCTACAAGAACCTTCTCACGCATCAGTTAATCTGAGCAGACATCACAGCGGATTGAAAGAGTCCGATCTATGAGGGTCTTTGGCTTCGTTTTCGGAGGAGTCTATATCTCACACAGATGCATGTTGGGTATTTCCAATTCTGAACTTGATTTCTTCGTTGAGTTAGACACTCTGACCTCCTGAACTCTACTCTTAACAAACGCTCCTCGGCAGGAGGGCAGGGTTGGTGGTCCATGTTAAACTCTGGGGTGCAACAAAGTCCGGGCCCTCTGTGTCCCCCCCGGTGTCCCCCCCGGTGTCCCACTCGGTGGCGATGCTGTAGAATTTCTTCTCTGTTTCCTTCTGCTGTAGTTTCTTGAAGAAAAGAATTCTTGGTCCATCCGTGCAGAGACTCTGGTCTTCACTTTCTAGTTCTGTGTCCTTTCTCATTAGAGGTACGTCTTTTTGTCCTTTTTTTATTGCCTTTTAACATATTTTTAACAAACATAGCAACAAGACTGATCCACAGTTACAATCATTCTTGCAGCAATGCAATCACATGTGGCTTAAAAAGGCGACAACACCTGTAACCTGTCCAAACACTACAAGCTTTCATAAACGGTATCTTTTCATCTGCTCCTGATTCACAATGATTTTGATAAGGCAATACTTAGAAATACAGTTTTCTCCATATAAGTCCTCCATCATGAGAACACTTTCAAGCACTGGAATAGTGGGCGGAGCTTCTGAGGAACAGTCCTCAGTGATGTTCTCCAGATCAGGCAGCAGCTCCTCACCTGATCCTGTTCGGTTCTATAGACGTGCTCCGACCTGCTCCAACACCGCCCCCTTCCATGCCCCCCCTTCATGGCCATCTTCGTCTGCTCCAGCTAAAGCCCAAAGGCAAAGAGGAAGAGGAGGGGAAGCAGGAAGGTTTGTGTGTATGTGTGTGGATGTTAGTGGGTAATTATTAGTAATTAGCATTTTATTCTAATACTGTCATGTAGACAGCCTGAAGAACACTGATACACACACAAACTGACACTTACACACGCACCCACACAGTCACACACACACCCGCTCACAGACACACACACACACAGCCACAGGCTTCAGGCCGACTCCTGCATTATTCATTTTCAGCCTGAGGCGGGTTATCTCAGTGTGCTAATGCTAAAGCTGCTAGTTACTGCTCCTGCTGGAGTTTATACACACACACACACACACCCACACACACACACACCCACACACACACACACACACACACACGTTGGTATCGGATAACCTTCAATGTGCTTTTTTTTTACAGCTTCAGTTTAGTTTGTTTCTGTGGACACGAGCACACACAGCCTAAGCTGGCCTTCACCCCTCAGCCACACAGATTCATCTTCAGCATCAGCGAGTGCAGCAGGGAACCCTCCTCCTCCTCCTGTCTGCCTCAATGTTGTCTGTCTGTCACGTAAACTGTTGTGTTCTTGCTGCCATCTTGCCTCATCCTCACTGTCAGCGTGTGTGTGTGTGTGTGTCCCACCTGCTAAATGCCACCACTGATACCACAGGCAGCATCTGTTTGTCAGTGTGTGTCAGTCAGACGTGCACACACACACACATGCACGTATGACCCAAGGCCCATCGTGAACTGCATGTGTCACTGTGTATCTCATCCAATCAGGTCTTTGGGTTAGGCTAGCTTCACCTATCCTTACACCAACTCCAGCCTCACGCTCTAGATAACTGAAAGCAAGCTTGTGTCTGTGCATGTGCGCGTGCATGTGAATGACAAAGACAGGAAGCTGAGCCTTTTCCTGAACAAGGAAGTGTTCTGTACGTCATCTCGGTGACCTGAGACCTGTGGCTGCTCACAGCAGGACCGGATATGACAAGGGGGTCACTTCTGATGGAGGCTGCCGCTGGCATTCAGGCCACCACCGGCAGGTTCCTGACTGCGACAATGGAGGCCCTGGCCTCAGTTAGCTCTGTTCCTGTCTGAAATCCAGATGGGCTGAATGTGACGCAAAGCTTCTGCCGCAAAAGATGGAGATCCTTTTTTAAAGTTCCTGCTACCCCCAGGTTCTGTTCAAGGGGATTTGGCCCGTTCAGTGACTGCTGCTGAAAGAAAGGTTCATGAACTGTCTCTGCTCTGGAGACAGAGACAGTCTGATCCCAGTGGAGACCAGCCCTCCAGTTTTTATCAGGGTGGAGGAGTGGCCTGTGAACCTGATAAGTGTTGGTGTTTTTTCTCTGTGGAAATGCTGAGACATTCCTTTGGTGTGGTCTGCTGTGAATCATGGCACCACAAATAACTAAAGTGCACACAACAGCCTGAAAAATGCCACACTTCTCACAGGTGCCCATTTGGGGGCGCTTTTGTCTGAAATAACAGAAGCCAAGATGGAAAAAAGCTGGAGGAAGAAAAGCAGCTAGTCCTGTTCATCCTTGAATGAGTGCTAGTTCCTCACTACACTGTGGTTACCCATCAGACATTTTCATTTTTTCATGGTTTCTGTTTCTTGTTCAGTGTTTCTGCCTATGTCTATGCAGCTCCTCTCAGGTGTTTGCAACAAAAACCCCAAACGTTCCCTGATGTTACCTTCAAGGATTTTTTTGTCTTGTTGTTGTGTTGGGAGCCAGTGGACCTGCAGACATGTGACTCTGTTCAAACATTAAGTGCAGTGAAGTTAATTTTCCTCTGACTGTTCCTGTTCTCTGTTCCGGTTCCGATAACAGCTAGCCTCTACATGTCTTTGTGTGTCTGAGAGACTATGTGTGCATGTTGTGTTTTTGTTTGTGTCCATATGTGTGTACATTAGTGAGAGTGTTGTGTGTGTTGCAGTGTCTTGTCTTGTTGGTACCCCTCAGTTAAAGAAAGAAACTCCACAATTCTCACTGAAATGACTTGAAACGTTCAAAAGTAACAATAAATTAAAATTAATTGAAAATTAAATAATCCAAATCAGTCACTACTTTTGAGTTGTTGATTAACAGAATTATTTAAAAAAACAAACTAATGAAATAGGGCTGGACTAAAATGATGGTACCTCCGTAAAAGACTGAGAACTAATTGCCTAGGGGGTCATGATGAACTCAGGTATGTCCTTTAATTGACATCAGAGCTGTTTTCAAACCCATAATCAGTCTGCCTATTTAAAGGGAGACAAATAGTCACGTTGCTGTTTGGTGAAAAGGTGTGAACCACACTGAACATGGACAACAGAAAGCCACGGAGAGAATTGTCCCAGGACATTAGAAACAAAATGATAGACAAACATGGGAAAGGTAAAGGCTATAAAACCATCTCTAAGCAGCTTGAAGTTCCTGTGACCACAGTGGAACACATTATTCAGAAGTTTAAGACCCACAGGACAGTAGCCAACCTCCCTGGACGATGGAAGAGGAAAATTGAGGACAAATTGAGGAGACGGATAGTTGGAACTGTATCCAAAGAGCCCAGAACAACCTCCAAAGATATTAAAGGTGAACTCCTAGATCAAGGTACATCAGTGTCAGATCGCACCATTCGTCATTGTTTGAGCCAGAGTGGACTTCATGGGAGACGACCAAGGAGGACACCACTGTTGATAGGAAATCCTAAAAAAGCCAGACTGGGATTTGCATAAAACTGGAGCTTTTTGGTAAGGCACGTCAGCTCTATGTTGGTAGACTCAAATATGAAGCATACAACGAAAAGAACACTGTCCCTACTGTGAAACATGGAGGAGGCTCTGTTCTGCTTTGGGGCTGCTTTGCTGCATCTGCCACACGGTGTCTTAAAGTTGTGAAGGTCAAATGAAATCTCCAGATTATCAAGGCATTCTGGATAGAAATGTGCTGCCTAGTGTCAGAAAGCTTGGTCTCAGTCTCAGGTCATGGGTCTTCCAACAGGACAACGATCTAAAACACACAGACAAAAAACCCCAAGTATGGCTCAGAGAAAAGCTTTGGACTATTCTGAAGTGGATTCTATGAGCCCAGGTCTGAATCCCATTGAACATCTGTGAAGGAGCTGAAACATGCCATTTGGAGAAGACACCCGTCAAACCTGAGACAACTGGAGCAGTTTGCTCATGAGGAGGGGGCCAAAATACCTGTGTACAGGTGCAGAAGGCTCATTGACAAATACAGAAACTGTTTCATTGCAGTGATTGCCTTAAAAAGTTGTGCAACAAAATATTAAGTTATGGGAACCATCATTTTTGTCCAGCCCTGTTCATTAGTTTATTTTTTAAGTAATTCTGTTAATCAACATCTCAAAAGTAATGGCTGATTTAGATTATTTAATTTTCAATCAATCTAAATTTATTGTTACTTTTGAACGTTTCAAGTCATTTCAGTGAGCATTGAGGACTTTCTTTCTTTAACTGAGGGGTACCAACTATTTTGTCCACCATTGTATTTATTTGTGTTTCTCTTTTTCTCTGCATATGTGTATAGATTTGTGTATTAGTGTGTGCATGTTTGTGTGTCTGTGTGTGTTCATCTATGTATCTCCATGTTGTGTTTTTGTCTTTCATTTGCTGTCCCTCTTTTTTATGTATCTATTTGTTCCTGTGTGTATGTTGGTGAGTGTTTGTGTCTCTGTGTATTTACACGCGTGTGTTTGTGTCCTTTGTGTCAGTCTGTGTTTGTTGCACTCATCTTATCTCAACAGCTTTCTAGAGGTTCATTTCCTGCATCAGTTCGATCAGGACTGAGTGATTATCACACCCTCAGCTTCCAGCTTCAGACTCATCTCACCCTCTCCTCACTTCCAGATGATCTTATCATACTCCACCTTCAGGATGATCCCCCCCCCCTCTGTTCCTCTTTTCATTCATGGTTGGTAAAACAGCTTGAACCTCTGTCCAATCTACAAGTCTTGCTCCCTTTCTATCTGGTCTTTTAAAAAAGCAGGTTATTCACATTCTTCTTTACAACATGGCCAATGGCAGATAGTCATATAGTGCTTCTCTACCTTTCTTTTAGGCCCCATAATGCTCAACAGTCACAGTCTCATTCACCCATGCACATACACACACACACACATTCACACACTGATGACAACTCCAGGATGGGCAACGTGGGAAACCGAACCCGCGATCCTCCAATGAAAGGTTGGCTCGATCAACCTCTGCACCACAGCTGTGTCATGTCTGTTTTTACCAGCCAAGGTCTGTCCGTCCGTCCGTCCGTCCATCCAGCCAGCCATCCAATCAACCAACTGTCCGTCCATCAATCCATCCATTCATCTCACCGCATCACGATCATCACATGTCACTTTTCTTTCTTTTTTTGTGTGTGTCTGATATTAATTAACTGCTTGCCATGCTTCAGTACTTGTTATGTTTACAGATGATGTTAAATTAAATACACACAAACACAGGCATTAAACACAATAGCGTAATTAAAACACTTGGAGTTAGTTATATTTTAATTGCAACTATGCCTACCAGTAGCTTCATATGGTATAGGCAATATAACGCTGGCAGCGCTCAAGAAAAATGGCCATGAATTTAGTGTCTAAACCAAAAACTGTGTCGGCTATTTGGGCACACTTTGGCTTTGAGGTAGATGACAAGGCACGGCCGGTGAATTTGGACAAGGAAGTGTTGAACTTTTCCTGCGCTGACTTGTCTCTTCCTGACCGTGGTCGGAAAGATGCAGGGGAGATGCCTTCTCCAGGGCCAGAGGCGGATCTTCCTTCGGGGTTCACTTCCCCGTTGGGACCCTCAGAGCCTCCACAGCGGGTTAATAAAGAGTCATTCACCGCTCTTCTAGGAGAAAACTTGTTTAATCACCATTCTTCTTCCCTGTAACATCCAACATGAACGCGCACCCCCAACACCCTTTAGCTGCGCGTTGTCACTGCCTCTGTTGCTGCACGCGCCCTGTCCTCTTGTTACACATGCACACATGCCCAGTTTCAGCACATGCACATCCTCATTCTACAACAGAAGTTTCCAACTCGCGAGGAAATACAAGAAATTTACTGCGTTCTAATTAATAACTTTTATTGTATTCATTTCCATTACAAGCTTGAGTGCGCAATGCAGATATTGTGTTGGGGGGGGGGCTCACAAGTGTCCCATCACGGGGACCATTGCTGCGGTGATCAAAAATCCCACACCATCGCAGATCTACTCCAGAGCGGTTTAACGAAGAATCAGTCACCGATCTTCTGGGGGAAACCCTTTATTACTGTTCTCCTTCACTCCGTGACACCAAACCTTAAGGCGCACCTCAGCACGCGCTCTGTTCATACTCATTCTACAACACCTATATAGTTAGTTCATTAGTTACATAGTAGTTAGTTGTTACTGTTATTTGTTAAGAAAGAATACTGCGAGGTATTCATGTGCGACGCGGCTGCTAGGGGATTTCGCGTTCGGCTCCAGCTTCTTCATCACCTTGGTGATCAAAAATCCCACACCATCACAGCTCTAATCTATCCATTCATCCATCCATCAGTCCATCCATCCAATTAACCAACCGTCCGTCCAACCAAAATTGCCGTACCGAAATGGTTCGGTACAACTATGTGTACATCCTTACACCCCTAGTAGCTCCTCCCACATGCGGCGGGAGCGTCTGGTTTATAAAAACACTTTTGGACCAGCAGCGACTTTGATGTGGGTTCAAACAAAGGCTCAGAGAGATGTAGAGAGGCATCAGCACCACTGCTTTTCACTCCATCTCCCATGATGCATTGTGATAATGTGACGGCGTCTCTAACTGCGCTGCTGTAAACTGTCATGAAGCACAAGAACAGTTTGGAAATCTTTTTGATGAAATCAGAGATAAACAGATGTGTGTTAGAGAACAAGCAATTCCAGTGAGAGATTCCAGAATTGTTGGTCCAAATCATCTTCAGGAAAGAAACAACTACTTTCTGATCATGTCTGGTTTGAAAGCCAATCTTTATTTCAGACTCCAGTCACTTTTGAAAAACCTTGAAGTTTAAATATAAGTAATAACAAACTAAAAGAAACAACACAAAAGTTAAATGGCCAATAGACACATTGAACTAAATTAAAAGAATTGAGTCAGTCAAAAATAAAGAAAACTCTTTTGTTCAAGTAACATTTTTGATTTAGACAAAAGGAAAAACAATTAAAACTTCAGTGTGTTGACATTTTGTGTACAACTGAACTAATAAACATGAGTATAATATTGGTCTATTTAGTGTACAATTTATCAAACATGATGTGATTATTTGTTCAAAAACTGCAGTTCCTCATGCACATGCATAAAATAACATTATTGTAAAAGAAAATCACATTTCAGAAAGATTGTTATTGCTTTAATTTTATTTATTTAATTTTGAGGTTATATAAAATTTCAACTGGAGGGAAAAGCAACTACCTAGGCAAACTGTCAACTAATCAAGTTGAAAATTATTGCTGAAAACTTTCACAAGCCTTATCGCAACTTTTTGGAAAAACAGCTTCAGGTTTTTGTAACCAATCAACCCTTGCAGCCTGTTTTTAGGAGGAAACCAGAGTGTCTGCAGAAAACCCACACATTCACGGGAGAGCATGCAAACTCCACACAGAAAGATTCCAGCGGGGATTTGAACCAGGGCGAGAGCGCTGACCACTGCGCCACCGTTCAGCCCCTTCCCAAAGTCCCTACAATCGAATTGTACCGCACTCTCCCTTGTTTGATCTCTTTGCATTTAATCGGACTGGGGACTGGTGTGGCCACTGGTGACTGCAGTTTTCAATTTGTTCTTAAGTTTGCAGTAGTCTCACTAAATGCGCTGCGCTGCAGTGCAGTCCAGAGGATAAGCGATCTGTTGGTGTTCTTTCTTCTCTGCACTACAGTCCAGAAGGGTCAAATTTAGCCATGATTCCGCTCGCTAACAGGAAGCAGAACCTGTTTTTCCAGCACTATTTCCAATAAAATTCACAAACTGACAAAACCTGTTTGCAGTATTTTTGATTTTCAAATAATGAGAACATGAAGGATATAGAATTAATTGATTCAGCACCAATACATTTGTTTTTGGTTAATAAAAGAGCTTGCATAGTGTTAAATATTTACTTCCTAACCTGCTGTCAGTCCTCTCTGACTGCAGCTCTTAGAGGCTGGGATTTCACAGTGACACACCTTGATAGAAGGATGGACAAAGAACATGTTTTTACATGGAAATGAGGACTTTAGTCTGAAAAACCTGTGGGGGAAAAAGACTGGCAATATATATAGTTTTGTTTTCATTACTGCGTCCCCTATGAGAGAGCGCCCTGGGCGACTGCCCACATGCCCATAGGTAAAACCGCCATTGTACACAGCTTGGTTAAGTGGTTGATGGATTTGTTGATTGGTTGCTGTTGTTGTTGGATCTGCCAGTAAGCGGCAGTCAAGCCTGGGGTGCTGGTGTTTGTTGTGTCGTGATCCTGCAACACTCCTGCCTCAACCTTCCGCCTGTGTTTCAGCCTATTTCAGCTCCATGCAGCAGATCTTTGCCACGGTTGCTAAGGCTAAGATTGTCTTCCATTTAATTCCAGTTTTCCAAAAAGTTATCAAAAATACCATTTTTCTAAAAACACCTGTAGTTTTCTTTGTAAAACAATGGAATGGTGGATATTTTAGTAGTATAATAGTATATATATTTTTTTAATCTACCGACCAACTTGTCTGGTGAGTCAAAAATGATATTTTGGTCTCTGGTTGTGACTTCAAACTTGGAGCATCAAACCAAACGCAGCAAAATCCCTTTCAAGGCTGTTGTTCCCAAAAATGCTCTTCCGAGTGCGTTCTAGTATTTCTCTGCATGAGATCCTCAAGCTAGTGTTCGCTCACAAAACATCTGATGCTTTGTTCTACAAACCTTTTTACAGCTTGGATTTAGTAGAATTTTGTGCTCAAGTAAAAAAGTTTTTGTTAAATCTATTCCATCATTTGTAATTTTAAGGAAAGTTAAAGGAAGTCAAAGCAAGGAGAAAAAATGCTTGAAATCAAATTTGTGGAAGGTTTTATGTCTTGGCCATATTGCCCAGCTCTAGGTGGAGGATTGTTTTTGTCTGAAACAACGATCCCTTTTCCTCCTTTGGATGTGGGACTTTTTTTCCCCTTTCAGATGCTTTGCTGGTTTTCTTTGTTGCTACTGTCTTTTGTCTCAAGGCTCCTGGAAGACGTTCCTATCCAGGACTCGTGAACATGTTGGCCTTCTCATTTGTCTTACTAGACATTGTGAAAAGTGGATATCCAGCTCTTTTCTGTGCTTCCACTAGCTTTTTAGGAAATTCTGCTGTACCATTCGTAAGCAGCGTGCATTACTGGGGTCCACTCTCATTTTACACCCTGCCATGACATGTGAGGGGTTAAATCTGCTGCCTCCTTTACAAGTTTAAGGAAATGAGCAGCGAGTCATTGAGCAGCAAGTTATTGATCAGGCAGCAGGAGAATAAAGAGGGCAGACAATCAATGGCTGTACATTATGATTAATTACTGCTGTTGTTTGTCTCACATGCGTTAGAGCGTGTGCGTGTCCTCGGGGTGCGTTTTCTGCTTCCTGTCATCACTCTGTCATCTCACAGCATCGGGGGGTTTATGTGAGGGTCCCTGGAGCTGCGCGTGTTTTTGTCTCATTTCCTGCTGAGGTGAAGAAGAAAGCCGACAAGCATCTGCTTTGTTTTCCTCCAACCAAACCAGGCCGAGCTAACAGAGCGAGACGGATGGGAGTGCCAGAGGAACCAATGCAGAAATGCTGCTGAGGCTCCAGAGCACTGAGGGCAGAGCCACATCCACACGGGAATGCTCCAACAGAACACTGAGGGCAGAGAACGTCCACATTAGAAACGGCTCTTATCATAGGATGTGTTACACGTGTCACCATGGTGACCACATCCCCAATGGGATGCAGGTGAATGTAGTGATACTGACGGCTCATAACAGAAAACAACCCAGAGACCCGTCAAAAAAACAGACATACTGGTGTGTAAATCAATTAATCTGTGTTCTTGCAGTTTTTAGAAGTTCAAATTTGTTGTTAAAAATGTCGCAGACAGGGTCAGAAAACTGCCGTGAATGCTTTGTTAATGTGATGCTATTTACTCTCACAATATATCTGTTACATTACTTTAAAATAAAAACGGTTTATCCAACAGTGTCATGCTGTTATTGTGCTTGGAATTGTGTGTCATACGTGGAGGCAAACCCAGCAGTTAGGTCATTCCACTGAAGTAGTGCTTCTTAATTAGTCACACTAATAACGTATACCGGGGTAACATGGAGGAATATTGACGAAGACCCCCCAAGCCTAGTATGTTGGTCGTCAACAAGATCACAAGAAAAACAGAATAACTTCCTCGCCATAGATTAAACTCCCAAATCATAATTCTTTCATTAATTGAGGGGGTCCTGACAGAAACTCTAAAATGAAAGCTGCCCCTGGCTTTGCTGGATGACAAGAGGGCTCAGACAAAGACACCAGCTTTTAAAAGCCCCCAGGTGGGCCTATCTGGTTGTTGGTTAGTTTTTGGGCTTTTCAATAGTCAGGGAAGAAAGGAACCAAGTCCCTTTGACTGACTGACATCAAATAAAATGGAAATGATGAAATTCTGTTGTCATATGTCTAAGTCTTTAAAATTGCATATGACCCCTCCCTGAGGGAGCAGTTAGATTTTGGCACAGCCACATTTAGAAACGGTTAAGGGTTTAACACCCCCAGTCCAACAGCTTTTCTTAAAGGGATCTTTCCAATTTAAAGTTGATGCGTGTGGTCAGCTGAAGTTTCAGATGCCAAACCATGATGCATCATTTGCAAAAGTTTCTAAGACTGCTGAGGGTTTGTTTTTGATGAAGTGCTCTGTAGGTCTAATATACTGTGAAACAGAAACAAGTTTTACATGCTGTAGTGTGCAGTTGCTTAACCAATTATTTTCTGGATGAACACACTTCAGCCAAACACCAACTACTGGTTGACAGACAAGTCGCTTAGGACTGCATGTTACACCACACCAACCCGTGCACTGCCTGGAATGATTACAAGAAAGTTTTTGACCCAATGCCACACACATAGATCACTGAATGCTTGGAGCTGTACAACGTCAACCAGACTCTTAGAGCCTTCATAGAAACTCAGGTTTGCTATGAAGGCTGGCCTACAGGACAGCACTGAAGCACTCATCCTGGCATCCCAGGAACAAGCCCTGAGCACCAGAACGTTAGGATCAGATCTACCACACCAGACAAGACCCAAGGTGTAGATCTACCACACCAGACAAGACCCAAGGTGCAGATCTACCACACCAGACAAGACCCAAGGTGTAGGCTGTGCAAAGAGTCGCCTGAAACAATCCAGCACATAACTGCAGGATGTAAGATGTTGGCAGGTAAAGCATACATGGAGCGCCACAATCAAGTGGCTGGAATAATATACAGGAACATGTGTGCAGAATATGGACTGGAAACCCCAAGGTCAAAATGGGAAACACCTCCGAAGGTGGTAGAGAATGAGAGAGCAAAGATCCTGTGGTATTTGTTTCTACATCCCAAAACCGTGCAGGATGTTTGTCATTTGCTAGAGAACACTAAGCTTGGCAAATTCGCCACTGGTGCCCTGTTCTCTTTACAGATGGGAGCACGTATGACAGACGTAACAAAGTCTGGAGACACCAAGGAGAACTTTCTGCTGCTGCGACATCGTCCAACATGAACGGTCTGGCAGTAATGGGTTGGGGTAGTATTTCTTTGGAGGGCACAGCTGTCCATATGCTCAACAGACGTAGCCTGACTCCCAGTAGGTACCCACATGAGATTCTCAGACCCTTTTTGAAACCATCTGCCACCTCATCAGAAGCATACCCAGGCGTTGAAGGGAAGTAATAAAGGCCTGTGGAGGCCACACCCACTATAGAGCCTAATTCTGACTTGTTTGAAAGACATTTAGTCCAAGTTGGATCAGCCTGTAGTGCGATTTTCCACATCCAGACATCCATAGGCTAATAAATTTAATTTTAATAATTTTTGTGTACCGTATTTTCACGACTATAAGACGCACTTTAAATTCTACAAACTTCTTCAAACTGTAGGGGGCGCCCTGTGAGGCAGTACGCCCAATGTGTAGTTATGGGGCATAGAATAAAGCAGCGTGAGAACGGGGAAGAGTAGTATGGGACAGTGTAAGTGAGTCTGTGATCGTGCATTCAGTTTGTGTTACCCAGTTAGGGAGAACAGTAAAAAAAAGGTTTCCTCTAACCCACTCTTGAGGGTCTGAGGGTCTGAACGTGCCCGCGCCTTAACACAGCTGCGCCTTTTGTATGGGTGAAAAATCCCCTCTAACTGAGACCCCGCCCTATAACCCGGTGCGCCCCATGGTCGTGAAAATACAGTAGTTGTGTTGTCAGCACATGCAGCTATGTAGAGAACAAAGCCTTTGTCATTTATTTACTTATTGGGTGTTATGTAGTGTTCCCTTAGTTTTTTTAAGCAGTGCACATCCTTGATTTTCTGTGAGATTTTCTTTCTCACTGTTCAAATAAAATTAAGATGGCGGACTTTCAATTTCTTAAGTGGGAAACCAACAAAATCAGCAAGGAATCAAATATTGTATAAATGGAAGCCTGAGCAAAGGTATAGATTGTGTTTTTTTTGTGTTTTCTTCAGATTCCGACCAAGCTTCCTTTAACAAATATTACAAATGATGGAATAGATTAAAAAAAAACTTTTTTTATTTAACACCTCCTTTGGAAATTGGCTCTAACACAAAGTTCTACTAAATCCAAGCTGTAAAAATGTTTGTAGAACAATGCAGCAGATGTTTTGTGAACGAACACTAGCTTGATACAACCCCAGACTCCAAAATCTTATTTTTGACTCACCAGACAAGTTGACCGCTAGATAAAACAATCTACCGACCAAATGATTCCATTATTTTACAAAGAAAAACTACAGGTGTTATAAAAAAAACTGATATTAGGTTAAATGCAATCAGGGACTTAGTCAAACATCTGATTAAAAACAACCGTCTTCATTCTTTCTACTGACTTTGTAAAATGTTAAAACAGCTGTAAACATTAACCAGTATGAACTGTTTATTTATTTATTTTTGTTTGTCGTTTGTAAAAATTAATCCCGACGACAATTTTGGGTACAAAGCAGCGAAGTCTGTGGGTGACAAGAGGGTATTCCAGGAAGCATGTTTAAACTAGCCTGACTTTAAGCCTGAACTCTGGCTGAAATCCGCCTGAACTTGCTTACTCTGGGTATGTTGGTTCCAAAAGACCGGATATGAGTTAGCGTAATTACGCTCGACTTGGTAACCCTGGGTTAATGCGGTAATTACTAGATAATTACTTAATGTATGACTGGTGATTAGGCGCTCTTTGTTATTATTCTTGTCCTCAGGATTAGGTCACAATGTTCACCAGCATTAAAAACATTTAGTCTCTAACATTTATACCAAATTAGATTAGAAAAGATGAAGGTTGAAAATGTATAAAGCAATAAAATATCGTGAAAATCAAAAAAAATTTTAACAGTAAATAGAACAGATTATTATTGTCTTTTGTCCTGACTCAAGAATCAAAGTTTTTCAAATATTACAATCCCGAAAAATATTTTGAATGAAGATCACCCATGTGTTTTTTATTTTATTTAATTGAATCCAGTACGCTTCCATACGTTACCGCAGCTTCATCCATACCAACAGAAACGGCCGTTGATACGGCAGCTGCACTTTTAACGGCTGCAGTGTCTTGGTTTGAGTTAGCGGCACCAACTATAATAGTCTGACTGAAACGTGTTTAGTTTTGGTTTTGGAAATTCTGTGAAAGTTTCAGATGTCAAAAAGAAACCGGACATGCTGGTGAAGAGAGCTAGCTCTGTCCAGTTGATGCATGGCTTCAGTCTTGAGTTATGGAGGGATATTTCTGCCACCACGTTGCACAAAAAACTTTCCACGTTGCAAGTGAAAATGATAAATATTTGCTTTTTAATCATTTTTATTGTGCTTTGATTTTTTTTTTTTTTTTGCTTTCAAATTTTTTTTTTTGCTTTCAAAAACTTTTTTGGTGTTTTTGCGTTGTGTGAAATCCCGCTTTTGTTCCAGCGCGATTTAACGTGATATGACTGCCACCGCCAAAAACATTTTTGCATGCGTTGTGTGTCATCTCGCTTTTTTCCTATCTTTGATTTTGCCGAGTTATGTTTCAGTTTGATGTGACAAAGATGCCATCAAACAGCTGCTGATTGGTCCAGATTCTAACCAATCAAATTGATCTAACATGGTATCTGCTACCAAGGCTCAGAAATGGAACCAGCTCTTTTTACCCTCAATTTTGTCTCTTTGGATGAAGATGTTTTTTGTTTTTTTTTCCCAATATTTTAACAATAATTTATACTTTCTTTTTTTTTAGCATTGATTAATTTTTAGTAAGTACGATTTGTGAATTTATGGCTGAGGATCTCCTGAAACTGTAAAGTTTATCTGCTGACATTAAATCAACAGGTCTGTGTGATCTGTGAATCCTGCAGAACAAATTATTAGTAAAAAGTGTGATTTTCTTTAAGATCTGTTTGTTAAAACAAAACAATCAAAGATTTAAAGCACATATTAATTTATGCTTAATAAGTGTGTGGGATCAGATGAACAGCATTAATAAGCAAAAGAATGATGGCTCACCACAGTAGAATTAATGTATTTGACAGAAGAAGCCTTTTTACCTTTTATGTTCATTTTCACAGTGTTGCATGTTTTAGAACTCGTGATCGTTTGTCCAAAGTTTAAAAAAAATAGTCATGAAAAATGCTATTTCCTCTTAATATTTCAAGATTTATTGATTAAAATAAAACAATAGTTCAGATACAAATCTTAAACTTCCTGCTGGACGAAGTCGGAGCTCAGACAATTATTTTTTCTGCTGCAGACATTTTAAACACGTTGGTCGCTACACTGACATGAATAAATACTAAACTCGGTTTTATTTTAGCCGCTTGGCTGCTGCTTCTGGGTTTAACTCTGAGAGAAATGAGCCAGAATGGTTGAAAACGGAGGAATCCCGTTAGAACAGAACCCACACAAAGTCCATGTCTGCCTCAAAGCACCGTCAATATCAGAGAGACACCTGATTGGTTAGAATCTGGACCAATAAGCAGCTGCTTGATGATTTCAGTTTGCCACGTCAAACTGAAACTTAACTCAGCAAAATCAAAGATGGGAAAAAAGTGAGATGACACGAAACGCATGCAAAAACATTTTGGGCAGTGGCAATAGTGGCAGTTTTATCATGCTAAGTAGTCAGCAAAATCAAAGATAAGAAAAAAGCAAAATTTGACGCAACGCATGCAAAAACATGTGTTTTGCAAATGCAAAAAAAGTTTTTGAAAGCAAAAAAAAATATCAAAGCAGATTAAAAATGATTGAATAGCAAATATTTAATATTTTCACTTGCAACTTAGAAAGCTTTGTGTGCAACATGGTGGCAGAAATATCCCTCCATATTGAGTGGCTGGTGTTGGTTTTGATGGTACGTGGTGCCTCAGGATATTTCACCGATTGTAATCTGTGTGTTTATTATGTTTGATGTGAAGTGCCGCCTTGGTTTGTTGTGTTCTGTTCTGAGCAATATTAATAACTTGCCCCCCCAGAAAGTATCAACATCCCCCAGATCAGTATTTTTCATCATGTGACCTGCCCAGTGTTGCCAGATTATGTGGTTTCCCGCCAAGTTTTTTTTCTTTTCTTTTTTTTTTCAATTTTACGGGTAAATTCTGCATTGGCCGAGTGGAAAGAAGTGGGGCTGGGTTGGGGTCAGTTCGACACTTTTATTGAGATAATTTCAGCCAGGGACTTGGAAGGTGACATAGTGCCTCACCTGCCATCTTTGGATGTAAACTAATCTGTGCTATAAATGTCATTGACGTGATTCTTACAGTTTTAATGATTTTGATTAGTATATTCGCTATATCATGCATATTTCCAGCTCAATTACAGCACAGGCTGTGAGGTGAGGCAAGTTCTGCCCCGCTTTAGATTGCAAAATCCAATGCAAACTGGGTTGAATGCATGCCTTTTGCTAACTCTGCATATGCTAATGCTTTATTGAAATATATTTATACTTTGTTGAAATTTTCATTATATATCTTCATTTCAATTCAATAGGTACTGTACTTCACATATGTCTGTCATTTATTTAGTGTTTGGATATGAAAAAACAGAAGGTGAGGCAGGCAGTAGGACGTTCTTTAGTAGTCTCTCTTGCTCTTACTGAATGCAATAACTCTGGATGTAATATCATTCAGAAATGTCTCAAAATAGAACTTTCAATTAAAACGTGACCATAATGGATGACCGATGTCGGACCAACACATCGTCATTTAGACTGAGAGACTTCTAAAACCTTTGAAAAGGACTTTTACACTTAAGTCAGAAAGATTATTGTCCAGAAGCAGAGGAGTATGGACTTCATTTACAAGGGAAGTTTAGACAGTTTGCAGCTTTTGTGTGCCTGTGTGTGTGTTTATCTGTGTGTGAGAGAGCGTGCATCCTTTGGGCTGTGTGCTAATATTATAGTCTGTAGCGTTCACCTAGGATTCTATTGGAGGCATACTAAAACTATATATTACATTCTTCCTATATGCACCTGCTATGTTCATAACAAGAATTCTGTTTTGAGACTCAATTAGTAGCTGGCAAATCCAGTAGTTTCGTATGTTTGCTTCACACTTTCAGGCAAATATTCCTGCTTAACTTTTGTGTGTTTTTTGTGGGGTCTGGGGCATTTTAGATGACTTTGGGGCTGAAAAACACTCTCTCTATCTGTCTAGCAGCACTGGGTCTGCAATTACGTCAAAGAATTCAGCTGCTGTATCTAGGAGGACAACAGACACGAGAACACAACACAGGAGAGGCTAAACCAACAGCAAAGATACAACCATTTACACATAAATAGTTTAAAACAAAGACAGTTCCTCTGCAGCATGAAAAGTTCTGACAAACAACAAGACTGCTTTGGTTCGGTCAGGTTTAGGTAAGATGTTTTCTGGATTCAGGTTTGGAACTGGGTATGGATCTAGTCCGGCTCTGGTTTGCTTTGGATTGGTCAGTCTTAGGTTTGGGTTTGGATCTGGGCTAGTTGAGGCTGAAATGGGTTTTGGTTTACTTTAGTCTGGTTTTGTCAGGCTCTGGTCAGTCTGGTCTGGGTTTGGATTCAGGGTTGGCCAGACCAGTCTGCACGTTAGCTACTGGTGGAGCCGCTGGAGCTGGAGCTGGATGCTCCTGGATGCTCCTTCACTACAGAGAGTAGAGGATGTGCAAGCCCTCACAGACACACTGTGTGTTTGTGTCTTTGTCGTGTAGTTGCAAATTCATTGCAGCAGATTAAACAGATTGTGTCTGGTATCAGTTGATGAGCTAACACTGCCCGGCGGGACCTTTGTGTGTGTGTGTGTGTGTGTGTGAGTACATGTGTGTGTGTTTAATGAGCCTTCTGCTACAAAGAAAGAAAATGAGCCTTCCAGCTATTTAATGTCAACACTTTTGGATGACACACACGCTCACACAACTGTGTGCTGTCACACGCACACACACACACACACTCTTAGTCATTACACTAAAGAGGCTGACGAGGCGTCAAAGCCCCTGATGCTACAGAATATATTTACACTCCCACGTGCACAGTGCTGTGTGCATGGCCATGAATGGAGGGATTTAGCATCTTTTGAGTCACAGGAAGGAGGAGGGTTACGTGTGTGTGTGTGTGTGTGTGTGTGTGTGTGTGTGTGAGGAGGCAGCAGCACAGAGCATGCTGGGAAATTTAATGAACTGGAAGTGGATCCCTCTGAAGTCTGCAACGTAGCAGCGTTTTCATGCCGGTACAGCTGCGGCTTGGGCCCTGCCACCACACAGGACCAAACGCTCACGCGTGTCTGCAGAATGTGCTGCTGTGACTCCTTTACTCCGCTGGAAGACTCTGACTTTCAGTCTGGAGTCCATCTTGTGATGCTTAAAATTCTCCATGTACCGATTTTGTGATGGACCTTCTAGTTTGTGTAAAGTGTCTAAAATGATGCTCTGTGCTCACTTTTGTTTGCGTGTAGGTTTTGTGCAGAGTGCCAACATTAGGCCACTTTTTATACATTTTGTTTTAAACTTATCTTATGTGGTATGCAGTAGACCTGCTAAGATTTAGTGTCGTAATTAATATGTGATAATATAGCTGGAATAAAATGCCATTGCTTATGTCCTTTTTATTTAGATTTAAAAATATAAAGGCTAAAAAAAGGTTTAGCTTAGTTTCCTCTGTTCCAGTTTTTTGTTGCACCCTCTTGTTTTCTGCATGTTTCTGTAGAAGTATTTGATAATTTAGTTGCTCAAAATACGGTAATAAATGACGGATTCCATTTTCTGTTCCGCCAAAGTATCAGCTTAGCATCACATTAGTAGTATTTCTACGACAATATAAGAATCTGGCTAATGCTCCTGTTAGTTGAGTTAAATGTGAGAGATAAATGAAGTAGCTTGGTAAAGACCTCCACATTTGTATTTAAATAAATGTACAAGCCTAACATGATGAAAACAACGTTGGTTAAATCTATACAAGGAAACGCCCTCTGCTCCCTGAATCTCAGCATCCATAATCCTCTTTTTGTCTTTTATCCTGTCATTCCAGTTTGTAGAAGAGATTCTACCAATACAAATGCAAATGAAGGCTTTGGGATTCCTATTCAGGCTTCAAACCTCCAAGATTGTTGGTAGAATTTGCAGGAGAAAAAACACATTTGTGTACAGTGATGCTGTTCTGATCCGCTTCCTGAAACAGCAAAACAGACCAGCTTTGATTTGATATCATTGACAACATTTCGTATTCATTATTGGAAGTTTATTGTTTTTGTGACAAGAAGACCAGTCAGACTGAAAATGGGGGGACGGTTGCTTAGAGATGAATTCTTACCTTGTATGATAAAGAAAGAACACAATCTTTAGGAATCATCTGTAGATGAATGCAGATGGACAAACCAAGAAGACACACTTAAAAGACCTGTTAGCAAGGTTGTAAACGTTCCAGTTCTTACGCTGCATTCACACCGAACACGATTTGCTCATCAAATTTGTGTCGGCGCCTGTCCAAAAATGTGCTTGTAGCTGCAGACGTGTGTAGGAGGAGCTACCGGCAAAAGTATTGATACATGGATAGGTGTCTGTGTATGTCTGATTAAACTGCATGGAAGACACAGAGAATGTTGAGAGATCAGAAGTATTTATTTTAAAAAGCTCTACAAAGCATTGATGATCACATCTGCATGTCTCCTCATGGGATGATTCAGCGTCTCTCCCGGTACGATGAGCTTCACTTCTGCTACCAGAGCCAGGTCTGAATGACGGCCCCTTTCAGCCGCTACTTAAGTGTCTCTGTGACCCACTATGATTGCTGGTTACCGGCTTAGCCTGCAAGCGTAGCGTGCTCAGCCAGGCAGCACATAGCGGACTCTGCTGCCCAGGACCTGGCATAATGACTGTGATCATTTCAGCCCCATGGGGCCCGTGACAGAAGAACGACCTGTCCAGGGTGTATCCCGCCTTTGCCCAGCAGTTCAGTTGCAGGACAGTCTCCGGCAACTCTGCGGCCCCAGCAGGTTGAAAATAATGGATGGAAGTTCAGGACGAGAACGCTCGCATTGATTAGCCATATAAGATTTGTATACTTCCCGCCGATCAACTCACCAAAAACGTCACATGCCCCAAGCTGAATCCCTGATCAACCTCCCCAAAGTTCAAATGTCTGAACTCTTGAGGCGCTGTGTCTGACGCCCAAATAGCCCCACAACCCTCAAATCAGGCTGCTGCCAGGCTGACACGCCCGTCCGATGCTCTAAATGGCGCCGCAGGACCTTGTCTGTACATTGACTTAACATTAGCCGTGGTTACGTGGGCAAAATATCTTGATCGGATGAATGGTCGGGTTAAAATTCACCCGTGCACATGGGATCAGAAAACCTTTTTCCGATTAGAACAAACGTTCCCATGGCTCACACTTTCGGTCGGAATGAATCATCTGGGCATGCGCAGTAGTGTAAAATCACCCGGATTAGGAAATAGGTCCCGTTGTAAACAAACTGCTGCCAGAGACGGACAGCATGTGCAGCAGCTCCGTAATACGAGACGATCTTCCAAACGTGCTTTTATTAATGTTATGAATATTATGAAGCGCCTGTTCGCTCATCGTTATATTTAATCTGTGTGGTCAGTGCTGGAAGAAGGGTTAGGACAGGCTATAAACACAGGCTAACAACATTAGCCTGATGGACACCAAATCCAGGACCATAAAACGCTGCAATCTGCATCTTGGCCTCACGTAAATGTCTGGGAATAACATCAGTCTTTGTTTTGTTGGGACACAACTGGAAACACAAATCCTCGTGTTTGTTTGAACAGTTTCTAAGGACTGAGCTGGCGGCTCCTCCTGAGTCCTGCAGCCGCTAACCCAGAGCGGCAGGACGGCTTGCAGTCTGAATTCTCCCACACATAACAAGACAACAAAACGCACTGGTAACAAGCATCCTCCTCCCCTCAGACACGAAGTTATTAATCCAGCTGTTCTGCTCACTCGGGTGGCAGTGGACCGAGTGAGCGTCGGGGGGCACGAAGCACTCTGTCCCCGCATCTCCCCCGTGAGGGGTGATAGAGAGGGGAGAGCCAGCGGGGCGAGAGCAGAGCGGCGCTTTTCACGGGGCGTCCGCAGAGCAGCTGGTCGGTCCCGTATGCGCCCCAAAGCTTTCTCTCAGTGAAACACCGTCTATGCGTGACGTAACCCAGAGCAGCAGTGACACACGATCGGAATGACCGTTTACATGCTCCACGATCGGATAAACCATCGGTATAACCCACCTGTCTCCATCGGAAAGAAATTCTGATCCGAATGAGTCTGATCGGGGCGGAAAGAAATCCTGTCGCGGAGTATTCTGAACGGCGCGTTTACATGACGCATTTTCTTTCAGATCAGGCGTTCTTTCTGATTACTTTTGCCCATGTAAACGCGGCTATTGTCCAGAACAGCAAAATGGGTCTTTTACTTGGCCTGCAGGCTGAGTTCACAGCAAAGACAGAAGGTTGACAGGTTTAACATCAGTCCACAGAACAAACAAATCCAAACTTTTGATTAAGGTCAGAGGCCAGCAACATGACTTTGAATTACCATAAAAAATAATCTAGTTGATCTAAAATGAACTGATGTGGATGCAGAGAACCACAGACCAATAAACACTCAGCTAGGCAAATGAGGAGCATGAGCTTGATTTCCTAAAAAGATTGAAATCCCAGAAAAAGGTTAAGGGAGATCACGGAGTGGGACAGGTTCATGACATTGTCGGACATTTAAGTTGTCGTAGTCGTCTGGGGGGACAACCATTCAACCATTGAATTGTGCTGCCGTGATCAGGTTACAGTTCAATATTAGTTGATGCTTGATGACCTCTGGAAGCCTAAGAACATAAACAGAAAGAGTGTCATGACCTTCATCAATGCAACTGGGTGGAGATAGAGGACCCTTCTGACCCGTACATGGAAAGTTCATTGATGCCCCAGAGAGCCCCCTGCGAGTGACAGTCCTTTCTGTTGCCGTCCTTCTTGGTTCTTTTAATAATAGCATCTTTGCTTGTCTCTGTATTTCAGCCTGTCTGTCTGGCCAGTCCCCTGACTGTATGCTGTTGCAGTCCAAAGACGACGACTTTGACTGGGAGAAGGGGGACTCCGGGGACGGGACCACCAGCTCCTGGATTCCTGCAGGTACTGTCTATGTCGGGGGTCACCAACCCTGTGCACCCCTTGTGGCGCCCGCAGGGAATGCACCAAAAAAAATGTTTTTTTTTTTTAAATTGAAGCAAATATTCAACAATCAATCATGACATGTCTGTCAATGACAACAATATCAACTCTGAGATAAAGGTAGACAAAAAAACAAATACGAAAACAAAAATAACCTTAACCTTTGTTTTGTAAAGTGTCCTTGGGTTTCTTGAAAGGCGCTTTAAATAAAATGGATTATTATTAATATTATTAATACAACTTAAAAAAATAATCAATAAAAGTAAGGTTCTATTACAAAAGTTTAAATAGATCAAATAAATTACACAATGTCTGGACATTCTTATGATTCATGTAATGTAAAGATTTAGAGAATAGGTTGAGACGGTTGAGTAATCCATTAATGTGAGGTTTCACCTTTAAGAATTAGTGAAGATTGAGCATTCCCATTAAATGATATTTACCCTTCCAATCATTTTTTACATTCTGGCTTTAACTGGGATTGTGATCTTTGTGTCTTTAGTGGAAATGATGTAGAAACTGTGGAACATCTTTTCTTTGAATGTTTTCACGTAAAAGAGTTTTAGTCTTCTTTTCATAATTGGCTCAAATCCAAAAATATCAGCATTAACCCTTTAAATTGGAATACAATTAAAATTCGATTGCAATTAATTGACAAAAATCTGGACTTTTTGATTAATGGACTGATTATAATTTCAAAGAATTTTATTCATACTTGTAAATTTTGGGGACATTTTAAATACTTGTCTGTATTTTTCCACATACATTTATTTTCACGGTTGTTTAGTTGGTGATAGTAACGTATAAATGAAGACAGCAGGTAATGCAGGCTGGAAAACAGATGCACCTTTTCAGACCATAAATAAACTATAGATCATTTGTTTATGAAAGTTTTGAGGATTTTGGAGAATTTTTACTGTTGGTGTTGCACAAAATTAGGAAAATGCCAAATATTTTTGGAGTAATCCATGATGAGTTTTGTAATTTAGTTTTTAATGTTTTATGAGACTTAAGCATGATTTTCACATTTATGTTTAAAAAGTTAAAGTTAAGCTAAAGTTTTAAAGGTTTAAAAGTTAAGCTTCAGTGTGTTCAATAAAAATTGTGTTTGCGTGTGCGGGGGGGGGGGCTAAGAGGTTTTTAGTGAACAGGTCCTGTGGCGCCCTTCATACCACGTAGTGCCCATGAAATAGCCCTCAGTTTAGAAAAGGTTGGTGACCCCTGGTCTATGTGTCCGTCTGTCTGTCTGTCAGCTGTAACCAAAAGGCTCTATATTCCACGGGTTTCCTCCAGAGAGCTGCTCTGGACCCTCTAAAGGAGTTCATGCACACGGCTTTAGGTGTAAGCCGCCCCCCGTGAAAGGGAGTCTCCAGTCAATGCTCAGGTGGATGGTGTTTGTAGTTTAATGCTGTTGGAACTTCTCGACCCAGGACAGGGTCCTTAGCTCAGCTGCAGTAGTGAGCGATAAGAGCCGCTACCAGGCTGCTTGCTCTGCTGTAATGAGGTATTGAACCGCTCACTGGGATGTTTGTACCTGCAGCCTTTGTCTTATCTGCTATTGACCTGCCACACTACCTCTGAGTTATGGACAGACCACGCAACAGACAATGAGCCCCGGCCGTAAAGCTAAGCCCCGTTTGTCACATACTCAGGGAGGTTAGGCTGCTGACGAATGACAATGCAGCACTCTTAAATCACTGAGCCAATCACGCGTTAGACAGGCTGAGCGAGGACACACAAGGAGGAGGAGGTTACTGTCCTGTTCAACATGAGTTACAGAGATGGAGAAGGAGGAGGAAACGGAGGTTACTGTTCTTTTTAATGAGCTAATGTGGGGAGGAGGAGAAGCAGAAAGGGGAGGTTTCTTTCCTGTTCACCGTGAATTATGGAGGGAGATGGAGGAACTTCTGTTCAACATGAGTTATTGGGGGAAGGAGAAGAGGTGGGGGGAGGAGGTTTCTGTCCTCTTTCAAATGACATTTGGGGAGGAGAAAGGGGGGGTTCCTGTCCTATTTAACATGGATCATGTAGAAATAGCTGAGGAGAAGGTGGGATGGGTGGGAACTGCTCTGTTCAGGATGAGTTTGTGGAGGGGAAGGAGGGAGGAGAGGTTACTGTCCCGTTCTACCTGAGTTTTGGGGAGGAATAGTCCAATGAAGAAAGAACTGTTTAGCCTAACTAAGGAGAGGAGAGGAGGAGAAGGTTACTGTTCTGTTAGCTCATAGGGCTGGAGGAGAAGAGGTAGAGACGTTTTTTCAGGTTTAACTAGCATGACTGACTGTTATCAGACACGGTTATGCTCAAACATACCTGACACTTTCCGTGGTCATCAGGTGGTTGTGCGTGACGTGCATAAAGTTGATTGTCACTGAGGCGGAGTCAGGTGTGTTTAGACTTAACCTGTGTGTGATAACAAAAGAACCAACAAGTCAGTTTGTAACTACAGACCCTATGAACGTGATTCACTATTTAGCATGAGTTATGAAGGGGGGTTTCTGTTCTATTTAACATGAATTAAGCGTGGTAGAAGGAGGAGGAGCATGTTTCTGTCCTGTTAAAGTCACGGGAGAAGGAGGCAGGAGCAGGTTACCGTGTTGTTCACTACAAGTTATCAGAGGTGCACACGGAGAATGTTACTGCCTCTATTCAGTGATGAAAGTCTTCCGGGAATTCCCGGAAATCCGGGTTTTTGAGCAAACCGATCGTATCTTCCGGAAAAATAAAGACCTGATCTCTACGGACAAATCACTTTCCAGATGAGAAAAATGTCTGAAATCGGCGAATTTTCGCTTTGTTTTCTATATTTCTCCGTGGATTGCTTTCTCTATGGGCGCGGCCAACTTGTCTTCGTCTTCCCGGCCTAATTGACCAATGACGGGACGTTTTAGTTGCTTTCGGATGAGAAATGAACTTTCTCTCTGAACTGATGCTTTATTCTACCCATGGGGACGATCAGCATAGATATATTGACTGCAGCGCGATGCGCCGCATGACGTAACATACAGTTCGCTTTTGTCTGAGTCTGAGTTTTTCTTGATCCGACTGCAGAATAACCGACCACATCGATCAAAACTGAAACATTTGAATACATTTCTCTATCTAATTTATTTGTATTTCCTAATTACCATGATTTAGTTCAATTTCGCTCAAAAACATTATTGACGTTAATTATAATTATAAGTATTTGGTGGTTTGGACCCACACTCCCTTAAAAAGAATGTTTACAATGTTTAATTTTGTTTGTATGTTTGTTTTGATATTTACCAGATTACTAAGTATTGGTGTTAAAGAATTGATGTATTATGTTATAGAAAGATAGTTTAAAGCAGATCCCATATTTTGATGTAATTATAGCTTGAGAAAACAGTATTTCTAAAGCAGAAATGGTTCAAATAAATGAGGTACCTTCACAGAATATCATAGTTACTGGTGTTCTTTTTGCCATTTGGCGCTTTGATGTTACTACATTTTAGCAATTGTATGTTTTGCAGCTTTAAGGAAAAGCGTAGATTGTAGGATTGTGTTACTTTTAGCAATTATCCAAATTATTTTTAGGACCAGCAAGTCCTTACTGGCAAGTCAAACTAGGGGTTTGAATGACAAATCATGATGCTCCAATTAGTCTTAGTATCTTGATAAGGAAATGAATAACTAGCTGCCAGAATGTACCAGAATTCATCTAAGACCATGGATTTTTCAAAAATTTAGCTCTGCGCCCGCCGTATCGGCGTTCAGGGATTTTTTCCTTGGTGGACTTTCATCGCTGTCTATTGGAGCTTCAGCATCCTCTGACTCCTCCATCAGTTTAGTGGTCTACCACTTAGTGGCTGAGTTGCTGTTGTTCCCAAACTCTTCCATTTTGTTCTAATAGAGCTGACAGCTAACCTCTGGATTTGTCGCACAGGTGGCGTCCTATGACACGCTGGAATTCACTGAGAGCGCCCATTCTGTCACAAATGTTTGTAAAAACAGTCTGCACGTCTGAGTGATGATTTTCTACACCGGTGATTAGGACACCTGAGTCTGGTCTTCTGGATGGGCAACCAATACTTTTAGCAATACAGTGTGTCTGATGGAGCAGTGAGAGGTTTAGGGGGAGCTGGAAAACAGGTGGATTTGATTTAATGGTGGATTTAATGGACCAGTGCTGGGCGGATGTAGGCTCCATCTTATGACTGCCTTAGACCTAAAGCTAGTAGCTGATTTACACAGATACACACAACCTCACACAGAGATACACATGCAGTCACACAATGTTCAAAGAGGAAGCTCCAGCTTGCCAACATTCAGATTAACCTTTTAACTTTCTAATTAACCCAAACACACACACTGCAAACACACAATGTTTGTGTTTTTTGTCAGACAAACTTCAAACGTGGTCACGCACACAGAAGCGCACACACCTCTCTGGTTTGTGTGTTCACGTCTTCCTCGACCTCTCTGGCATGCTCACCTGTAAACACGGCTCATCTGCAGCTGTGTGTGTAATTTGTGTTTTGATTCACTTCAAAGGCGAAAACTTTCTGCGTGTGTCTGTGTGCTGATTAGAATTGTAACACACACACTCACAAAGAAAAGTGCTTTTGACCTCCAAGCCTTTAATATAGAAAAGGCATTGTGGGAGTTATCACACTACAGACAGGAGTGTGTTTGTGTTTATGGTGTGTTTGTGTTAGGCTTGGAGCTACACTGTGTGTATCTGTGTCTGTGCTTCCTGTGTGCAGCTGGCAGAGAGCTGATAAGAGCCCTATTAGAAATAGTAATACACCCTGAACCCACAGAGACACAAACAGCATTCCTGTGTGTGTCTAAATTCCTCTGTGTGTGTCTGTGTATGTTGTGTGCATCTGTTTTCTCAAACTTGTTTCTATTTGGTATGGTTCTCAACCAGAGAAAGCTAGTCGGTCCTCTCTGGGTGGGTTCCTGCCCGGCTGTGGGAGTTTAAGTATCTGGGGTCTTGTTCCCGAGGGAGGGAAGATCGGAGGATGAGATTGACAGGCGGGTGGGAGCAGCGTCCACCGTTAGGCGGTGGGATTGTGTTACCTTCTCCTACTATAGAAGCTAACCGTCTTGTTATGTGTATTTCTGTTCTTGTGTGAGCTCGCTGTTTTTGTTATTCATATGTGATCAAGCCAGGCCATGCTTTTACACAAGACCATGTTCTTGAACATTTGCATCTGGATAAATAAAGGCGTACTTCTACAATAAGAACGACTCCAAGGACTGAAGAGCAAATACAGTCAGGACCATAAATATTTGGACAGAGACACATTCTTTCTCATTTAGTTTCTGTACATTATCACAGTGACTTTGAAATAAAACCACTCAGATGTCATTGAAGTGTAGACTTTCAGCTTTCATTCCATGGGTTGAACAAAAAGATTGCATAAAAATGAGAAATAGTAAAGCATTTTTAGACACAATCTGTTCATTTCATGGGCTGGTAAGTAATTGGACAAATGAAATAAGTGAAAACAAAATGGTCATTCCTATTATTTGGTTGAAAAGCCTTTGTTGGCAATGACAGCCTGAAGTCTTGAACTCCTGGACATCAGCAGATGCTGGTTTTCTCCTTCTGAATGCTCTGCCAGGCCTTTACTGCAGCAGCTTTCAGTTGCTTTTTGTTTGTGGGCCTTTCTGTCTGAAGTTTAGTCTTCAACAAGTGAAATGCTGCTCAGTTGGGTTAAGATCAGGTGACTGACTTGGCCATTCTAGAAGATTCCACTTCTTTGCTTCAATAAACTCCTGAGTTGCTTTGGCTGGATGTTTTAGGTCGTTGTCCATCTGGATTACGAATCAGTTTGGCTGCATTCACCTGGATCTGCGCAGACAGTCTGTCTCTGAACACCTCAGAATTCATTGGGCTGCTTCTGTCCTGTGTCACGTCATCAATAAACACTAGTGTCCCAGTGCCACTAGCAGCCATGCACGCCCAGACTAGAGCCCTGCGCGGGACTATTTTCTTCATCCCGCTCCCGCCCGCTGAATTTCTGACCACTCCCGCCCGCACCCGCAAAACTCATAGAATTTAGTCCCGCATAGTAATAGAGATGTATTGATTTTGTATCGTCTCCCGTCCCGCAGGAAAAAAACACGTATTTGTATTGATATTATTACAGAGATTCATGTCCCTCATCCAGCCTCATCTTTTCATGCATTCCTCTTTTGTGTAATTTGCAACTTAAATATTAAATATATTTTCCCAAATCCTGTTCGGTTAAAAGTGTGCGTGTGTGCGCGCGCAGACAGACGGCCTGAAGCGCGCTCTTAGTAAGAGGCGGGGCGGGGCGTTGCACACCCCCAACATCAGGTTAGATGACAGAGGCCATTGGGCGTCTCTACCTGGTGCCTTCACGGAGCTTCAGTACATAAGAATCCAACAGCTGCACAGCCTAACGTAGTCCGCTAATATATATTCATGAGATATTCATGGCAACACTGCTCCCGCGGGGGGTTTTTTTTGTCGCCCGCTCCTGCCCGCAGCACAATTCAAACCGCCCAATCCCGCGAGATTTGGGTCCCGCGGGACCCAATCCCAATGCAGCCCTCTAGCCCAGACCATCACACTGCCTCCACCGTGTTTTACTGATGATGTAGTGTGCTTTGGATCAGGAGCTTCTCCACGCCTTCTCCATACTTTTCTCTGGCCATCATTCTGGTAGAGGTTGATTTTGGTTTCATCCGTCCAAAGAATGTTTTTCCAGAACTTTTTTAGATGCTTTTTAGCAAAGTCCAATCTAGCCTTCCTATTCTTGAGGCTTCTGAGTGGCTTGCATCTTGCAGTGTTCCCTCTGGATCTACTTTCATGCAGTCTTCTTTTGATAGTAGACTTGGATATTGATCCGCCTACCTCCTGGAGAGTGTTGTTCACTTGTGAACGGGTTCCTCTTCACCATGGCAATGGTTCTGCCATCATCCACCACTGTTGTCTTCCGTGGACGTCCAGGTCTTTTTGTGTTGCTGAGTTCACCAGAGCTTGCTTTCTTTCTTTCTTTCTTGCTTTCTTTCTTTCTTTCTTTCTTTCTTTCTTTCTTTCTTTCTTTCTTTCTTTCTTTCTTTCTTTCTTTCTTTCTTTCTTTCTTTCTTTCTTTCTCAGGTTGTACCACACTGTTGATGTTGCCACTCCTAATACTGTAGCAGTTTCTGGCTTGGTTTTTTTCTGTTTTCTCAGCTTAATGATGACCTTCCACCTGCATGGAGAGCTCCTTTGACCGCATGTTGTCTGTTCACAGCTAAATCTTCCAAATGCAGCACGAGTCCTCTACTCAACTCCAGGCCTTTTATCTGCTTCACTCATAATAACATAACAAGGGAATTGCCCACACCTGCCCATGCAATAGCATGGAAGTCAATTGTCCAATTCCTTATGAGCCAATGAAATGAAGGGATTGTGTTTAAAAAATGCTTCAGTTTTTCACATTTTTATGCAATCTTTCTGTTCAACCCATGGAATAAAAGGTGAAAGTCTGCACTTCAATGGCATCTGAGTTGCTTTGTTTAAATTTCACTGTGGTAATCTACATAAAACAAAATTAGAAAGAATGTGTCCAAATATTTATGTTCATGACTGTAAATGCCATCTAGTATTATTCTGTTGTCCCTACATTAATACCCAAAGGGCTCATGCTTTGCCTGAGTTCAGAAAAAAAGAAAATTAAAATTCATTCGTTTATGTCTAAAACATCCTGTAATTTTGTAAACTGAGAGACATTTCCTTGTTTAGGAGATGAGTATAGCTGAGTTTCATCAGCATAAAATTAAAATGTATTCTGTACTGCCTAATAATGATGCTCAATGTAGGATGTAGGATACTTTATGTATCATTTTTGGACTAAGCAGGAAAGGACTGAGCACAGAGGCCTGTGGTACTTTAATTGATTTAAAAATAAACCATTCATGTGTTCTGTTCATCCTTTGTCCATCTGCAGAGGTTTGATTCTGCAGTCAGTAGTCCTGTTAAAACAGCAGGAGTCAGAGAGGCTGAAGAAAGAGAATATCATGATCTATTGATGCTAGAGATGTCTGAACTTTTGCTGGGAAAGTTTGTTTCCAGACAAAGTTACCTGGGTGCCAAAGACAACTTATAACCAAATACTATTACTGAAGATCCAAGAACATTTGGCTCTAAGATGGTCTTCAGGACAGACCAGGGATTGAGAGACCGAAGACGTTTTCTTTTTCCTCTCCAGCAGAGAGGAAGACGACTCTCATGTCTTCCTCTTCCTCGCATATATACAGTCCTGCATGTTTAGCTGTTTAGTCGGGTTGGATACTATAATGTGCTGCTTTTTTAGATCCTCTTTCTTTTTCCTCTTTTAACTACATGAAGTGTGTTTTGAGATCTGTCTGTCACCCCAAATGCTTGTCTTAATAATAATAATAATAATAATAATAATAAATGTCAAGTCCCTTTTAAAACACCCAATAACACAGAAAAAAAACAGGTGTTGAAATAAACAGTTATAAACAGGAATGGAGAAAAGGATCTTTATCTCATCTTCACATAGATGAAATCATCTGTTTTACAGGGAGAGTTGTTCTGAACAGATGAGTTTTGTGACATCATTTGGAGACAGGAAGTGACAATACTGAGCTCCCCATGGTGCTGAAGCAGCTGGGGGGGGATCTGGAGAGGGGATCTGGAGGAGGTCACACACATATTAGGGGAAAAGGTGGTTAGTGGCCAGAGGGATTATTTAATGTGCGGGTTAACTCGATAGGAGTTCAATTATTACTGGACCTTCTTTTGATGATTACTTTAGTGGTCACTCCTGCTGATTCTTTTAGTTCTGACGGGTCTTTGCATGACGTTATTGCAGGTTGTTGAGGCTCAGGTATTCCTGACTTGTACAGAAACCAGCCTTCTGAATATGCTGCAGATCGTCTCACATCTGCGCTTTAGAGAGTTTGAACTTCCACTCTCATCCTGAAATAAATCACTTTAGAGCAGGAAAGAAAGACACGGGCACATCAGGAAGTGTGCTTGTGAGTCGGTCCTCAATGCCATGCAGCTGCCTCTCCTCATCTCAGTGCAGCTCTGGTAATAGAATCCCCCCCTCCCCTCCATGTTTCTGTGTGGTTGGTGTACCACAGGCAGGACTGGGCTGAGATTGGGGCACAGGTAAGGGGGGCAGGAGGTTAACAGGACTGTCTGACTGTGGAACACGCACTCTGTGTCTGTTTGTCTCTTAAACTGAATAAAGTCAGAGCCCCGCGTGTCACAAGGTGATGCAGAGATGCCAGCTTCAGCCGTTCAAAGGAAATGCAATGAAAGGCTCTTAAGGGAACTTTCTGTGTGAGACATTTTAATCACAGTGTGTGAATGCACTCATCAGAGATGCTGATCTGCATCCGCCTCTTCATCACTCTGCATTGTCCTCACTGCTCGCCCCAGCCTCCTTTTCCTCCCCAGTCATGATTGCGCCTCTTGTTTTTCTAATCAAGTCTCCTCAAGGTGCATTGATCCACTGGCACACACTCACACACACACACACACACACACACACACACACACACACAGACACACTCACACACACACACACACACACACACACACACACACTGTTCAGACCAGCCTGTTAAAGCATTGATAAAAGGGAGGTGCAAAAAATGAATTCTTTATCCAAATACACTGGGGCAAAAAAGTATTCAGTCAGCCACCTATTGTGCAAGTTCTCCCACTTAAAACAATGAGAGATGCCTATAATTTTCATTATTGGTGACTTTAAACTATGAGAGATAAAATGAGAAAAAAAAATCCAGAAAGTCACATTGTCTGATGTTCGTCTGAAGAAAATTTTAATAATTTATTTGTAATTCCATCATCTTCTAAACCCTTTTTGTCCCTTTCGGGTTACTGGGCTGCCGGAGCCTATCCCGGTCACTTGCGGGTTTCTCACCGTTCTTGTGATCATTTTGACCCCATAGGGTGAGATCTTGGGGGGCAGCAGATGGAGGGAGTCATCAGTGGTCTTGTATGTCTTCCATTTCCTAATAATTGATTTCTTCACACCAAGCTGCTTATGTTGCAGATTCAGTCTTCCAGTCTGGTGCAGGTCAACAGTTTGGTTTCTGGTGTCCTTAGACAGCTCTTTGGTCTTTAGTGGAGTTTGGAGTGTGACTGTGTGAGGTTGTGGACAGGTGTCTTTCTATAGATAACAGTTCAAACAGGTGACATTGATATAGGTAACCGTGGAGGACAGAGGATCCTCTACAGAAGAAGTTACAGGTCTGTGAGAGACAGAAATCCTGCTTGAATGTAGATGATCAAATACTTATTTTCCACCATAATTTACAAATAAATTCTATAAAAATCAGACAATGTGGTTTCCTGGATTCCCCCCCCCCCCTCATCTTGTCTCTGGTAGTTGTGTTTTACCATGATGTAAATTACAGGCCTCTCTCATTTTTTTAAGTGGGAGAACTTGAACAATTGGTGGCTGACTACTTATGTGCCCCATTGTATTTCAATAAACTCAGATTGTAATATACTGAACTGAACTGGAATTTTTTACCAGTCTGTTGTAGGCAGGATCTCTGTTATCCTCTGTGGTCTGCTGGGGGGGGCACAATTTCACAAAGAAGCTGTTTTGGAAGGCTGCCTCTGTAATCAGCTGCAAACTGGACACTGTTAAAGCAGTGATGGAGAGGAGGACTGTGAAGGAATTCGTATCCATCATGGATAATCTGGAGCATCCTCTCCATCCGTACTAACGAACAGCGGAGCGCCTTTTCCAACAGGCTAAGGCAGCTTTGCTGTCACACCAACCGGTACACGAGATAGTTCCTGCCTCACTCCATTGGACTTTAGAACCTTTCATCCTTAATTCAGCTTTTTACACAGAATGGTGAAAGCGGTGTGACATTCAAGAGGTTTTTCTTTTAGAAATCTTTGGTTCTGGTTCCACTGAACACAGAGAGACCATTATGGGCAAAACACTAAATGAGGTGCGTCTGTCACCCCAATACCTATCTCCAAAATCTGTGAAGTAATAATTGTATACAACATCCACTAAGTTTTTCACACTATCCCTAACATGTTGAGTTTATTTCCATCTTCCTCCTGGAAAAAGAGTTCTGTTGATTTTTAGTTTTTATTTCTGTTTGTTTGTTTTTTCCATCTTGAAAGGTTTGGTCAACTTTTAATATGGCACCTTTTTATTCAACTGTAGGTCTACAATAAAAACACTTCTACTTTAGAAGATAAAATGCCGTCATTCTGCCTAAGAAAGACAAAAACCTTCTCTTTTCTTTCTTTCCTTGGTAATCATGAATTGAGAGTCGACTCATCTAAGTTAGCAGAATCCGTGTTGGTTCTGGTGTGTGCTGATTACCGGACTTTTCTGTTGTGCTGCAGGTTCCTCCTTTCTCTTTGTGAACACGTCCAGCCGGTACAGTGGGCAGCGCGCTCAACTCCTGCTGCCACCCCTCAAAGAGAATGATACGCACTGTCTCAGCTTCTTCTTCTACCAGGCTGGGGGCCGCGAAGGAATTCCACCAGCAACCTTAAACGTCTATGTCAAAGGTACACGTCTTTATTAGATGGAAATTTATAGGTGAGGATGGCGGAGAATAGTCACATCTACGTTGGTCTTGTCTTCAGAGAACAACAATGCTCTGGGAGTTCCAGTTTTTAACTCTTCTGGTCCTGCCTACCACATCTGGAAGGAGGTGGAGCTTGCTGTGTCCATTTTTTGGCCCAATCAGTACCAGGTAACGCACACATTGACATACATAAGGTGATAGAACACCCCTGTCATCGCAGCAGGAAACAGCAATTAACAGCATCACTATGACAACATCACAGCCAAATGATTAATGACCAAGTCAAGGAGGAGAAAGAAAGGAAGAGAGGAGACGGGAAGTGAAGATGGAGGGAAGAAGGATTAGGGCTTAGAAGAAATGGATGGACAGATGGATAGGGATGGAGGGAAGGAGGATTCCTTCCTCATAATAGGGCTGAGAATGTACGCATACACACACAGACCATGATAACAAACACTTCTGTAGGGTCAGGTTCAGCTGGGCTATACAACTGTCTTCATGCTCCTTTACCCTCTGGAGATGAGCAACCGACATCAAGACTTTACCTGCAGAATCCCTTTGACATTTAGCAGATGCAGCAGTAAAGATTTTGTAAATAAATGACTTTGGTTCAACATGAAGCTAACAGGTCGACGTTGTTTTCAGAACATTCCCCATGAAGCTTTCTGTTTTGTTTATGTGTCACAAAAGCTCCCAAAAGCCCAAACTCTGTAGGTACATGAGCTTCGAGGTACATCACGTTACCTGGAAGACGCATAGTGGCCCTGCTTTCATGTTTGAGATCATTGGGGACCTCTCAGCAGAATGTCATCAGACGTGGGCGGAGCTCTTCATAAACCTTTACTCTTCTCCTCATGTCTGCTCTAGCTGGTGCTGGAGGCGATCAGCACAGGACAGAAAGGACTGTTGGCCATCAAGGACATCTCACTGCAGGGACATCAGTGCAGTAAGTACAAACGCACAAACAGACACGCCCCGCCCTGCCTTACTGCATGTTCTTAATTGGTTAACAAGGTTTTCCTGCTTAATAGGATAAGCAGATCAAAAGTTGTGCATACAGCTACAAGGTCAATGTGTGTGTGTGTGTGCATGAGTTGTGCTTGTGTGGTATTGCACTTTGTGCTTGTGGAGAAAGCAGACCTCATTGAAAAATAAACTGATTAGCATGGACTTTGATCCATCCATCTGTTTTTCTACTTTCTCAACGTTTGAAAGTTTCGTGTGCGTGAAACTTGCATTTCTCGTCGGCATGCCAGAGCTGAACCAACTTCACAACTCTTACAGACACGCACACATACACAAGCACACCCACGCTGGCAAAGACGGGCATCCACACACACACATTCACACGGATGACGCCATCAGCATCTGTAACATGTGCATCCACATGTGTACCCGCAGTGAGAACGCCACACTTCCTGCATATCAAAGGCGTGGAGGTGAACGCCGGTCAGACGGCCTCCTTCCAGTGTACGGTCAATGGACGACCACAGAGCAGCGTGCTGCTGTACCTGCAGGTGAGCCTCCACGTTGTGTCTTTGTGTGAGGGTCATGCATGGCTAAAACGTTTGCTCCTGGTCTGTAGGGAATGGGCAGCCGTCAAGCTGTTGTCAAGGAAACTAAACCAGTGAACTCTCGCCGATATGTGGCTTCCTTTGACGTGGAAAACACAACAAAGGGCGATTCTGGACGCTACCGCTGCATTGCCCTATCAGAGCGAGGTGTAGGTGTGTCCTCCTACGCTGAGCTCACAGTCAAACGTAGGTATTCTTCCTGTTCCATCAGTAAAGACTTTTGAGCTTGAATAATGTGAAGGTGTTCATTTGAAAAAATGTGTGAAAAAATGCATTTATTAAACAAGGTTATAATAGTTTCGGATTTTTTATTAGTTTTAGTTTTTATTTCCTTTTGAATTTTTGTTTTTAAATTTATTTAGTTTTAATTAGTTTTTAGAGGCTGCTTTACTAGTTTTTATTAGTTTTTATTTTTTGAAATTGCTTCGTTTTAGTTTAGTTTTTATTAGTTTTAGTGTTAGTTTTAGTTTTTTCTTTTTTTTTTGTAAATTAGGATATTTGTCAGGTGCATGATTCAAAATCACCAGAATAAGTATTGTATGATTAAAACCTCTATCAAAGATACATTTTGGAACACTTATTATTCAGAGGACACAAGGACAACCATCCTTAAATTAAAAATAACAACAGCCGATAACAGCATTACGTTATCTGCTCTTGCTTCTTCTTTTTCTGGGGGAGGGCGGGCGACAGGCTAGCTTGTCTAGGTACTGTTGATCTGCGTTGTTGTGTGCGCTTTTTAAATGTACTTTTAGATTCGTAGGGTTTTTCCCTTTGAGGAGCGTTCCACAAATGTTGTCTCCTGCATCGACTACAAGGCACTTACTTTAGTTTTCGACGCTGTTATATTCAAAAAAGTCCCAAATAGGACTCTCCCGCTTTCTCTCAACTTTTAATGCAGCCATCACGCTCATGTAAAGGTCTATGACCACGCTAGCCGGCAGTGTCTGACAGACATCACGTGACGTCACAGACTACGTGATGCCGTAAGGTTCAGATTAAAGCCCTGCGCGGGACTATTTTCTTCATCCCGCTCCCGCCCGCTGAATTTCTGACCAATCCCGCCCGCTCCCGCAACGTATGCGTTACACTCCCGCCCACTCCCGCAATATGTATGTCCACTCCCGCCCGCACCTGCAAAACTCATAGAATTTAGTCCCGCACAGTAATAGAGATGCATTGATTTTGTATCGTCTCCCGTCCCGCAGGAAAAAACACGTATTTGTATTGATATTATTAAAGAGATTCATGTCCTCCTCCAGCCTCATCTTTTCATGCATTCCTCTTTTGTGTAATCTGCAACTTAAATATTAAATATATTTTCACAAATCCTGTTCGGTTAAAAGTGTGCGTGTGTGCGCGCGCAGACAGACGGCCTGAAGCGCGCTCTTAGTAAGAGGCGGGGCGGGGTGCACCCCCAACAACAGATTAGATGACAGAGCCCATTGGGCGTCTCTACCTGGTGCCTTCACGGAGCTTCAGTACATAAGAAACCAACAGCTGCACAGCCTAACGTAGTCCGCTAATATATATTCATGAGATATTCATGGTTTTTCTGCCGCCCGCTCCCGCCCGCAGCACAATTCAAACCGCCCAATCCCGCGAGATTTGGGTTGGGTCCCGCGGGACCCGGCGGGACCCAATCCCAATGCAGCCCTCTAGTTCAGATACACAGTAAAACTAGCAGGGTGAAGTAAATAGACTTTATTTCAACCCAAAAGACTTATGTATTAACAAAGACGAAAACGAAGTATTTTTTTGGGGTTAATATTAGTTAGTTTCAGTTAGTTTTATACACACAACAAACAGTTTTAGTTAGTTTTCGTTTTTTTAAAAACTCTCATTTTTATTTTTATTTCAGTTAACGAAAATGTTTTTTCAGTTCTAGTTTTAGTTTTTTCGTTCGTTTTCGTTAACTATAATAACCTTGTTATTAAACAGGTAATACAATTTGTGCATTCCATTTGCATCGGCATTGGATGACAATGTAACATAGATTTAGGATGTTAGCTAACAGATTGCAGCAATGAACTCAACGTGTAAAAATGTGAGTTTTTGAAAGAAAGAACTGATGTGAACTGAAGTAGTCGTAAAAATACATTAAAACAACTTTGTTTGGTCTTTTCAGTCCTCACCCAACAGAGGAGCTAACTTTTACCCCCCCTCTTTTGCCGTGTTTAGATGAACGGTTTGGTTTGTGCAGTCCAGTCCTCTCCACCGTCTGTGAGGGGAGTTCAGACTATTATCCAGAGCACATGCAGGCTGAGCAGCTGCAGAGTGGGCTGAGCCATTTCAGCTGGTCTCAATGAAAACAGGATATATGTCTTCAGTCATATCTGTGGACTATTTGGTTTGTTGCAGCAGCACCCTGGTCTCTGTTCTTCTCTCTGCCACATTTAGTTTATATAGCTCAGGATAAAAGCTCATCTAATGACCACATCTGGTATGTAGCCCAGTCACTTTCATTTAGCCTTTAATGATGTTTTCATTTTTCATGGATGAAGCAGCTCTTCTACTTTGTTGATCCAGACTGAGGTTCTGTTCATTCAGCTTGAAGTTCTTTCTCTGTGCAATCTCCGGATGCAGTGTTCTGGTTGGAAGTTTTGACAGTAGCTGCGTTTACCTGGACAAAAGCAATTGGAATGATCAGAATAAAAACAGGTTTCATGTAAACACGCCGTTCAGGATACTCTGCCACGATCAGACTCATTCGGATCAAATTTCCTTCTGATGGAGACAGGTGGGTAATGCTGATAGTTGATCCGATCGTGGTGCTTATAAACACTGTATTCCGATCGTGGATCACTACTGCGCTGGTTTAGGTCGTGCATAGACGGTGTGGCGCTCCAGACGAGGCTCGGATCGCGGCCCATCCGAGTGGCCGGACTAAGGAGAACTGTGTCTCCAAGTAGGAGGAGCGGCTTTGGGGCGGTGTGTGAGCGAATGAAAAATGCCGCTCCGCTCAGTCCTTAGAAACCGTGTAAACAACCATGTGAATTCTTGTTTCCAGTCGTGTCCAAACTAGAGAAAGGCTGATGTTCTTCCCACATATTTACGTGCAGCCAAGATGCAGATTGCAGCATTGACCGCATGGATTTTGACCGTATTAGCCTAACCCTAACCCTTCTTCTGGGTCCCTGCTGCCAAGAATAAAGCAATGGCTGCAGGATTTAAAAAAAAATCATGAGCGAAAAGGCATCTAATAATAATCATATCTGTAGTAAAATCATGTTTAGAAGATCATCCCGCTTTATGATGCAGCTTTATTGGTTTATTGGTCTTCTACGCTGGTTTCCGGTATTTTAGAGAGTTCTACAGGTCACAATGATTTGTTCTGATCCAAAGTGTGGCGTATGTAAACATTTGTTAGAATCAGATAAGGTTTTTCTGGGCTCATGTATCAGTTCCATCCTAATCCCATCTTTGATCCGATCAAATACATTTTGCACATGGAACCGCGGCTACTGTAAGCTAAGATTCTGTTGGTCCATGTTAAGGTTTTTTGTCCCAGGTTGAGTTTTGGGTTTAGGTTCCTTTAGTCCTGGTTGAGGTTCTGTTAGTGGGGGCTGAGGCACTGCTAATGCGGCCTAAGGTTACCTGGTTTTTCTTGGCTTTAGACTGAGGTGCTGTTGATATAGATTCTGTCAGTTTCCACTAAGGAGTCATTCGTCTTGGTTAATGGTGTGGGTTGAAATTCTATTGATGTGGGCTGAGGTCTTTTGTTACCAGCTGAGGTTCTGTCAGTCCAAGCAAAGGTTTTTAGGATTAACTTGAACTTAATGTTGTGCCTATTGATTGCCCTGTTGTTCCAGGCTAATACAATAATCTAGCTATTTAAGGTTCTGTGTGTTTAGGCTGAAGTTTTATTTGTAGGGCTTAAAATTCTTTTTTATTGGGCCATCGTTCTGTAATACCGGGTTGAGGACATGAGCAGCCAAATCTGTCAGTCACAATCAGCAAAGACGCGCAGCAACAAGCTGCAGGTTTGAGGCTGAAAGCTTGTTTGATTTGTCTGCCATTGGATCTCTGGGTTTGTGGGTCACATGATTGACTCAGGTTGAACTGTTACTCATCCTGATGGAGTGGAACCGCCTCACAGGTAAACTTAACCTTAACCTGACTTCAGAATCCTTGTATCCCATGCACACATGAAGCTCTTCATCTTTGAAAGATTAAGGCGAAGTGGGTTAGGGAAAAGTGGAGCAGCACCACAGAGATTTGTGTAATAGAATCTAGGTCTGCAGTGATTCATTGAAGGTCAGAGTAATAATGAGCTTGTTTGCTCTTTTGGCCCTCGTAAAGAGAAGGCTAGGATGTGTACACCTGTGCACGTGTCTGTGTGAATATCTGACACTGTTCTTTTGGTCCCTCAGAGCCCCCAGTGCCGATCGCCCCCCCACAGCTGGAAGCTGTTGGAGCCACTTACCTGTGGATCCAGCTCAATGCCAACTCCATCAATGGGGACGGACCCATCGTTGAGAGAGAGGTGAGGGCTCCTTTGTTGGTTTTTTCTGAGGAAATCTAAGGAGGATCTGGCCCCTCCCCAAGTGACCAGTCTGAAGGACACCGGGAGATTTCTGGACTCAAACCTCCATTGTGTTTACCTACATTTGGCCTAGAGTGTCTGTGCTGTGTGCAGACGCCCCTCTTCCATTGCGACCATAAACCACATTATCCTGGCCATGTGCTTGGCTCATTTGTTTGACTCAGAGAACAGCAGACGGTGGGGAATGTGCCATGGGTCCAGATAGTTCTTTAGAGCAGTGGTCTCCAACCTTTTTTTAGGCCACGGAGCAGTTTAATGTCAGATGATATTTTCACAGAATGGCTGAAGTGGGCTTCCTGTTTTTTTAGCTTCCAGTTTCTCTTAAGCTTTGAGTGTAAACTTTGTCTTCACCCTCTGTAAATATCTGCAGCCGCTTTAAACTTTATTTGTTCACTAGATTTCACGTAGGAACCAATTAAATGTCATCTGTCATCCAAATAAATGTCATCTGTCATTCCTTTAACCCAGAACTGTCAAAGTGGAAGCTAAAACATCAGACGTCAGCTTCAGCCCTGGTTGATTTTTAACACACAACCGATAAATACAACAAAAAAGTCACAGCAACTTCTATTTTCTAAATATAATAATAAATGTGGATCCACCGTTTAAAAAAACTTTATTGGCAGCATCCTTGTAACATTAGACAGCTGGGTGGTGAATATTCTGCATTATTATTATGGTCTGTGGAAACAGCTGTCAAAAAGGTACAAATATTTGGAATAAAGATTCCTGGTTTTATTCTGTTATTTGCAGATTTTTTTATTTTGAAGACTCTTCTTCTGTTTTCTCGTTGGCTCTTTTTTTCCAAAATACATTTTTTTTTAAAAGTTTTTTTTTTTTTTAAACTTTAAAAGCTTGAGGCCTTCAGTGTTAGCGGTCGGTGCAGCCGCATCAAAAAAGTAGAGGATGTTTTTCAGCCCGTGACCGAGTGAATGTGTCTCGGATATGGTGGAGAGCATCCAGTAGTTTTTCAAATTAAAACTTCCTTCAGAATCAGATCAAAAATAAAACAGTACCAACTGTCCCACAAGCCGGTATCAGTCCGCACCCCGGGGTGGGGGACCACTGCTTCAGAGAAAGACAAGGTGGGGTGGGCAGTTGTTCCGCCCAAGGTTTCCAAATGAGCGGTCCGGTCCAGTCCAGTGCAGCCGGTATTTTGAGCGTTTTCATTATAAAATGGACCCGCTAAGCTAGACAGAACCGTATCATTTTTAGACCCCCGTTGGTTGTAGGTTCTTAGAAAAATGGAATGGACTGTTTAGGGCGGAGCTACTGTTGAAAGCCATTGACTGGCTGAAAGTCATTATGACAAAAGAAGGCGACTGTATTCCTCTTTGCCGCCTGCAATCTTCTCTCAAACGACATAAAATGCTAACTATTAACGAAGAACCAAAAGCCAAGCAGAAAAAATGAGCTGCTGGATGACCTCCATTGTTGCTTTTGGTGGCTTCACCCCACATTCGCCGCGCCGGTCCAACTTTGAGTGGGAACGCTCACCTGAATTGCCTGGACCATTCTAAACCGGACCAGACTGCTCAGTGGAAACAAAGCTTTGGATGAGCACAACTTAGCTCGACCCGACTTAAAGTTCTGACCTTCAGCCCCTCAGACAGCTCCGACCTGTGCTTATGTTTGGTTCCAGGTGGAGTACCGGACTATGGCAGGCACGCTAATTGACACTACACCTGTGGATAAGCCCACCCATAAGATTGGACACCTTGACCCTGACACTGAGTATGAGATCAGTGTCCTGCTCACCAGACCCCTGGAAGGAGGCACAGGAAACCCTGGACCTGTTCTCAGAGCCAGGACTAAGTGTGCGGGTGAGTCAGAGTCAGGTCACATGACTCAATCTTGCAGACAATCAGGGCAGTTTGCTGTATTTGGGTTTGTTCTGGGGCTGCACGCTCACACACCTCACCAGATGATTAATGCTTCAGTTGTTAACAGGCAGGGCTAAGCTGTTGGCGTAAAAGTCCCATCTGATCTTTCTAAAAGTATTCCGAGTGATTTTGCCGTTCTTGGTAGCCGATGTCACTGTTCTGTGCAGCAGCTCCAGCAATTCCTTCTACAACGCCATCTCCAAAGCATCTTCAAGGGTACAGGGATGGAGACTGCTCATTCGTCAGCTCGCTTTAAACGTCAACATGTGAGGATTGAGCCTTTTTGTCCGGGTTTCAGTCTCAGAGGTCAAAACCTGGAGGGGCTCAGCTGTCAGTGTCCGTTTATCTGTCAGCTTCGAGCACGAAACAGCAGGCTGGTTAAAGTGTCCAAAAGCTTCTGAAGAGCTAAAGCTCGAATTCACTCTGTTCTGCTGGACTGAGAACCAACAGACTCTTCAGGGTTAGGGTTAGGGTTAGGGGCGGGAGATAAAAAAATAAATGTGTGTGCGTGCGTGTGTGTGTGTGATGTAAGGACAACGAGAGAGAATTCCATCCACAAGCTTGAACTAACCGTCATACATTCTGTTAACTATACATATTTAGGGATGCATTATTAGAGAACCGTATAGATAGATGCTTCATGTCTGTCTTAGTGTGTAGCGAGGAGTTTTACAGCCTTTATAACATAACCTCTGCGATAAATGAAGAAATACTTTTATTAATTTAACAGCTGAGCAGACAGACAGGAGCTGAAGGCCTCTTGTGTGGGACAGAATTTACTGTTACTAAAGGGGGTTGTGGATCTCCTGACACAGGAGGTGTATATTTGTATAAACCCCTTTTGTAATTTAGGCTACACTTTATTTATATCAATTATATTTGTCTCCTTGTTTTTTTTGGACTGGACAAAAAAGGAGACAATGGGGGGGTGAGGGCACAGAGGAAAGGGGGAGAAGGGGGAGTTAAGGAGATCTGGAGGATGATTATAGAGGTGGTGGGGTGGGGGCAGCAAATCGATAAGCAACAAGATGCTGAGGATAATCATTTGGCTACTGTCAGGTAAATGTGAGTCAAAAGGGGGCGTGGCCTGTCCACACACATACTCAAGTGTTACAAAACTGTTGGCTCGCAAAAAAATCTTCACATAGAATCATGTCAACATGGACTCAACACAACTACAGTTCACACACACACATGTACACACCTATTGTGCAAAGGTGAGCTACACCTGTGCTCAGGTGGGTGTTCTTGTTCTGCTGGGGTGGATGATGGAATTTAAAAAGGAGGGAGAGTGCCCGGCCGTCCCCTCACCAATAACCCCCGCCAAAGCGTGTAGACAGGGCCTCAACACTAAGACCGTAGCAGATAGGGAGGAAGTCCAGCTACAGGATGCAGACCAGGGCTAGCAGGACCGCCCCAGGGGCCCCCAATGCCAAAGTGCAGGGAGGCACAGAAGCACAGAGAGTAAGCCCCAGCCTGTGCCAGGAGTGATAGCCCTCCACCCTGTCAGGCCAGCACGACCCCACTCCCGGGAGAGCTTCCTCAAGAAAAAAGTGGGGTTCCTAAAGAGGGGAACACTTTATAGATTCATTCCCTTAACAACATTTAGCCCACAGGGGGGGTTCATAGGAATATAAATCAATGAATCAATGAAGTTGATTCATTGTTTCTTGCTACTGTTTGAAAGTGGGATCACCTAGGACAGTTCACCAATCCATCACTAGGCAACACAGAGAATGACATCCTCTCACATTCACGTCACATCTAAGTGAACACTTGGAATCACCAACTGAACTATGAAACATGTTCTTGGACGGTGAAAGGAAGCTAAGGGGCCTGAAAAAGACGCACACATCTGTCAGTAAACATAGATGTAGATTCTTCAAACATTGTGTGTCTGTGTGTGTTTGTGTATGTGTGTGTGTCTGTGTGTGTGTTTGCTACATGTGTAAGTGTGTGTGTTTGGCGACAAGTGTGTGTGTGTGTGTGTGTGTGTGTGTGTGTGTGTGTGTGTGTGTGTGTGTGTGTGTGGGGTGTTTGTTTGCGCATGTGTGTGTAAAAGTGTGTGTGTGTGTGGTGTGTGTGTGTGTGTGTGTGTGTGTGTGTGTGTGTGTGTGTGTGTCTGTGTGTGTGTCTGTGTGTGTGTTTATTTGGCACATGTGTGTGTGTGCGTGTGTGTGTTTATGCATGTGTGTGTGTGTGTGTGTGTGTGTGTGTGTGTGTGTGTGTGTGTGTGTGTGTGTGTGTGTGTGTGTGTGTGTGTGTGTGTGTGTGTGTGTGTGTGTGAGAGATTGAGTGTCTACTTTCTGCCTTGTACTAGATGGATGGCCCTCGCCTGTTTTCTAAGTCTCTCTTATTCATACATTGCTCTCAACAATGAATAAGCTCGGATGCATGTGTGTGTGTGCAACGTGAGTTCAATAATAAATGAAGTTGTGTCCATCATACATGCTCTGGCGTCAGTGAGGCGTAGTTTCAGTGTGGTGACAGACAAACAGTCTTCCTCCTCCCCAGACTCGCTGTAGAGCTCCTGCTTCTGGACCTGCTGATCCTGAATCCTGCAGGAAATCCACTCCACAGGTTCGGGTGAATGCAGGACTCTGACATGGGGGGCCGACACGGCAGTGCTTGGTTCTACCAGACGGGTTCTGGGAGGTCCAATGAACCTGCCGCTGGTTCGTGGCTCCAGGTCAGGATCATAATAGGCCTGCACAAAAAAAAACGCACTCTTAATCCTGGGATAACAAAACAAGATGAATTCATAGGACCTGAATAAAACGGTATTTCATAAATATAATAACATTTGAATCCACTGTGTTTTAGCAGCGTCGTATTACAGAAAACTGTCTCCTGCCAGATGCTGAATCCTCATGAGAGCTGCAGCTCTAATGTCAATGAAATAAAATGACAATAAAGACGTTGTTCATCACTTTATAAATGACTTTATGCTATTTCATTTTCTTAAAGAAAATCCAAAAAAGCTTAAAAAGTAAAACAGTTTGTTTTGAGTTCTTAGATATTTCACAGGTTGTTGAGGAAATGTTCATTGAATAAAACTGTTTGTTCTGTAAAACCTGAAAACAGAAAATGTTTGCAGGACTTTTTAATTGGAATGGGTGATGATAGCGCCCCATGACCTCCGATCACATCTCTACGCTGACTTTACTTTGGAACTGGTCGCCGCTGACCCGTGAATAGAGCTTTACGACCAGAAAAAAGATGATGGTAATTGGAAGGAGGTACATTTCTAAAGAAGAAAACCTTCCTGCAAACACAAACAGCATCTGAGCATTGGTCATAGAATAAAAGCTCCTGTGTGTTTTTGTGTTAACATCCATTAAAGTGTATCTGGTGTCGGCCAGGGCTTTCAGCAAACATCAGATAAATATTGCACTTCTTTCTCTCTTTCCACCTCTGATTTTCATGCTTCGTTCCTTACTGTCATTTCAGCTTTTATCTCATCTATTTCTGTCTGTGCTTTTATCATTTTATTTCTCTGTCTGTCTGCCCCCACTATGTTCCTGAACCTCCATTCAGCTGCTCTCAAGTACTGGACGGGCTCATCAGGGTGTAGGTTAACATCTGGATTTTGATTACACACTTGAAAGAAGGCAACACACAAATAACTTTTATAGCTGAGGGTCCAGGGTTGGTTTGGATGTCCTGACCAGGAAGTTGCACATTAGATGTCTGTTGATCATATTAAACCAACTACAGTCCCCATCCCCACCCTGGACTGGACTCGCTGTTTTTCCGCCTCACTGTCATTTCAGTTTTGGTCACTGTCCTTGCTCATCTCCATCAGTCGTGTACTCTAGGAGTGTTTAGCAGTACAGTAACCCTTGTTTTTCGCGGGGTTGCGTTCCAAAAGGAACCCGTGATAGACAAAATCCGTGAAGTAGAAACCTTTTTTTTTTTACAATTATTATACAATTAAATACTCTTTTATACATTGAAAAGAAAGATCAAACCATTTTAAAGGGCTCAAGCATTTGTTTCACAAATCAAAGTACTTTAGAGACGTTCTTTTTTAACAAATAACTTCTGTACTGTCAAATAATAATTTGAATCATCGATGTGAACAGAAGACTTCAAATCGCAGAGATTAGCCCCGCCCACCGCGACCCGAGAGTAATTGGATTAAACGGGATAGAATATAAAATGATTATGAAAAAAATACAAAGTACAGTGGGACAAATAGTGACTCAGGTGTATTTCACTGCTCTACAGGCTGAGCCGCTGCATCCTGACTCCACTCTGCAGTGGTGCAGCTGTGTTTGTTCGGGAGAAGAACATAGTGATAGGCAGTTGATGTCGCTCTGTTTTCTTCTTTGCAAAAAGATCCTTATACACCGACATGCCACCATCAAGAGAATTTGCGCGAACATAATGTAAATTTGTCAAGCTGTTTTACGTACGTGTACATATTAAACTGCAATGCCATTGACTCACAGGTAGAGAAGAAGCAGAGTGACTTTTTAGCCAATCAGAATGCAGAACACAATGCACGATGCAAATCCGTGAAGTAGTGAAACCGTGAAAAGTAAACCGCGTTATAGCGAGGGATCACTGTACACTTCTCATTCCTCAGGCTGAATCAGGATTTGCAAAGGCCTGTACCTAATCTCAGGACATGAACCTGGACCCGGTCCTGTCATAAGAGGAATCAAAACCAAGACAGGAATGAAATCTTCATTTATGGACCAGAAAGAGCAGATAGGCTCTGCGGTGGAGGAAACATCCTCATCAGATGTTTTCAGGCTTGTGTTCTCTTAAGGACTCGCTGGATTTTCTTTCTAAGGATCAACAAGATGATTAAGGCCTTTCTTGCAGCACACCGGTTGGGTCATGCTGGGCTGGCCCCACCTCAGGGAGACTGCTCGCTGTCTCAGGCTTTGCTCAGACAGGATACATTTGGTTCGCTGTAAGGGGAACCAAAGTTGATTTTCCGAGAATCCAGCTCAAATTTTCAGCCTGAAACACCCAGGCGAACTCTGGTCCGGGACCGGGACCCCCTCTGAGCCATCTTTGGAGGTGGTCTTGGCTAGTTTCCAATCAGACTGAGCTTCGGTTTTGGTCTGAGATTTCTCAGTCTGAATACAATCCGTCTTCGAAGCGTAAAGAGTTAACCAAAACGGCCACCGTAGCTTATAGTGGACAAATGTGAAGCAAACAAATGTGAAACAACGATTGTCGTGTTATCAAACAAAAAAAGGGTCCAACTGTTTATTTTTTAGAACGTCTATTTTAACACCTGAAAACGATACTTCCATGCTTTTTTCTGTCTTGTTACACGTCACGCGCATGGCGCTGCTGTGACATCATCCTAACAGCTACTTCATAGTTTCTTAACAGAATTCTGTGAAAACAATGTCATAACACCACAACGATGAGACACATCAACTCACTGAAATGTGGTCGGATTAATGCAGGCTCTCTGAAACAACTTTTAACGTGACACATATTGTTTCTCATGGTTTTCCTGTCAATCTATGTCATAAATACTGATCAGAGTACCTTCATAGTCATCTTCTTGGCATTACCCACCCTGCAGCAGGACCCCATTGGACCAAACCAAAAAAAACGTATAAAAAGTGTTTAGCCTGACATTGATACAGGTGTTTAAAATTGGTCAGTGAAATATGGCGTATACTTAAATAGCACCTTTCTACCTAAAAAGTCCAAAGCGCTTTACAGTCACAGACCCAGTCACACACACATTCACACACTGGTGGCAGCTCCGTTGCCAAACACAGGCGCCTGCCTACCACCAGAGGCAAGTTCAGTGTCTTGCCCAAGGACACTTCGACACATGGGTGTGCAAGGCGGTAATCGAACCTGCAATCTTACGATCATGGGTCGCCTGCCCTACCGCTGCACCAACATTTGAATAAACTATCTCGACAAGGACTACAAAGACTTCCATGATTTCTGTCTCTGGTTGCTTTGATCCGGCCTCATAATTCGTGACCAATGACTGAAGAGATCTTTAGTCTTGTGGTTTTGTTCAAAGCTTTAGTCTGGAACAGGAAGGTCCCCTTGACGCCAATCTCAATACAGAGCAAACGCAAGGTTCAGGACTTGATCTGGAACAAATAAACGCAGACTGGTTCTAGACCTACAGATTTTTCCAGTCTGAATACACCCTCTAATTCCACTCTACATACCCTATCACCTAACCTGTGAATAAAGTTTTGGACTGTGGGAAGAAGCCAAAGTGCCCGAAGGACACCCATGCATGCACAGGGAGAACATACAAACTCCACACAGAAAGGTCCAAGCTGGGATTTGAACCATGGCCTTCTCTCTGTTAGGCAAAAGCGCTAACCACTGTACACTAGTTCCTCTCATAACATCATTTTTGTTTTTACCACGGTTTGCCCCTTGCTATCAGTGCTCAAGCACACCTAACATGCATGCCGATACAAGGGGCAGGGTTGACTCCAGTAACAGCTTGTGCCCTCAGGACTTGGATTGGATTTTTCTGCTCTTTCCCAGACGCTCAAAGTGTTTACAATGTTCTGGAGTCCGGGATCATGTGCTGCCTTGCCAAGGCACTGAAGCGATCCCAACCACAGCCGTACTCTGGGACCAGATAGGTTCTGGCACAGCCTAACTGATGTGCTGAGAGTTGTCTCAAAGGCTGATGGGAACTCAGCTGGACAGTGAATGCATCATTCCCTCTAAAAGTTCTCCTGAGGATCTTTCTGTCCTTCAGACTCTTTCTGCATCTACAGTCTGCAGGAAAAATCCCTGACAGCAGCAGCTCAATGGAAATGTCATGCTGAGGGCACACACATGTACACGTGTGCATGCAAGCATTCATACACTAATATGCTCAGACAGAAAGGATGGGGTTTAAAGGGCCTATACCAGGGGTCGGCAGCCTTTACCACTCAAAGAACCATTTGGATCAGTTTCCCACAGAGATGAAAACACTGGGAGCTGCAACAGCCTTTGGAAAACCTGGTGTTTCCAGTGAACGGCATCATTTCACTGGTTTTTACTCGGTATTCACTACTCAATCAACCACATTCAACATGTACTGTCTTTTTATAAGAACTTTCCATCCCATAACAGACTTTGGTCTGTATTAACAGCTGCAGACACGCCCCCTCCGCGTTCACGCTGCTCTCCTCCTCCCTCCCACTCGCACATCCCGACAGTGTTAACGGCACCAGGACAATCTTAAAACAGAATAATTGTTTTAAAAAAACCAGTGGGAGGAAAGAGCCAGGTTGCCGACCCCTGGTCTATACTATGCAAAATCAACATTTTAAGCTTTGAGCTGGTTTCTTTCCTATCTTACAGATCAATACTTTTATGTAAGTATGGATATGTGCTTTTCAAGAAATCCTCGAAACAAGTTGTGGGGTTCCCCAAGAATTGATTTTAGGTCCATTACTTTTTAATTTATGAATGTGTCCTCTTAGGGAGGTCATCAGGAGACACGGCGTTGACTTTCACAGCTACGCTGATGATACACAGCTTTACATCGCCGTGTCTTCTGATGACCTTGAACCTGTTAACACTCTTTTAAACTGTATTTTAGATATAAAGTCGTGGATGGCAGAAAACAGCTCAAGCAGGAAAAAACTGAAGTTTTAACCGATGGTCTTGAAGACAAGAGAGAGAGAATTTTAACAAACTCAGGAATTTTAAACCATTTCATTAGCTGCGTTTACATGGACAAAAGTAATCGGAAAGAATGCCTGATAGGAAGAAGAATGCGTCATGTATACTCTGCCCCGTTCAGACTCGTTCGGATCAAAATTTCTTTCCGATCGCGATAGGTGGGTTATGCCGATTGTTGATCAGATCGTGTTCCATGTAAACGGTTCATTCTGATCGTGTGTCACTACTGCTCTGGTTTAACGTCATGCATAGACGGTGTTTCGCTCCACAGAAAGCTTTGGAGCTCACACAGGACCGACCGATCACAGACAAGGTTCACTCGTGTGGAGCAGCCGGACCTATAGCTTTGTGTTTGCGGACAGGGCGGTGGTGCTTTGTTACGTGTGCGCTCCGGGGGGGAGGGTTCTGACCCGCCGCTCTGGGTTAGCGGCTGCCGGACTCAGGAGAACCGTGTGTCCGGGCAGAGCTCAGACCATCACCTCACTCAGTGGCTTTGGGGCGGTGTGTCAGCTGTCAAAACAGAAATGTTGCTCAGTCCTTAGAAACCGTTCAAACGATCAAGTGGATTTGTGTTTCCAGTCGTGTCCCGACAAAATAAAGGCTGATGTTATTCCCACATATTTACGTGCGGCCAAGTTGCAGACTGCGGCGTTTCCCGCATGGATTTTGTGTTCATCAACAAAGCTAATGTTGTTAGCGCGTGTTGAATTTGGGAATTTTAATAAAAAATAATATAATAATTTAATTTTATATTTTATTATTTTATGTAACCGTGGCTAATGTATACTTTTTGACTCTGAACTGAGTTTTGTTCCTCACATAAGGAACGTTGTGAAAACAGGATACTATCATCTTAAAACGTTGCCAGAGTCTGCCCATTCCTCTCTCTCTTTTACAGCACAGAGGTGGTAATGCTTTTATTTTTGATTAATTTAATGCCTTGCTCTCTGGTTTACCCAAAAAGTCTGTTTCAAACCTACAACTATTACAGAACCTGTCTGCTTTTAAGATACTCACGGACGCTGCGTCCTCCTGCACTGGCCTATTAGTTGTTCCTAAGGTGAGGACCAACACACATGATGAGGCCTCGTTCCACCATTACGGTCCTCACCTCACCGCTCAAATTCTGAGAACCTCAGGGCTGCGGAGACTAGAGGCTTTTAAGAAGAGGCTCAAGACCCACCTTTATAATCTCGCTTTTACATGACTTTTGTTATTGTTTAATTAATCATTCGTTCATTCATCTATCTTGTTAATTGTTAAATCCCTTTCGGGATCGATAGGGAGCCTATCCCTATCCACTCGCAGGCGAATGCTGTGGACATCCTGGACAGGTCGCCATTCTGTCGCAGGGCCACAATACCCACCCATGCACTCTCACATTCACACCCAGGGACAATTTAGAGCAACCAATTAACCTATGAAGCATATTTTTGGATGGTGGGAAGAAGCCGGAGTCCCCGGAGAGAACCCACGCATACACGGAGAGAACATGCAAACTCCACACAGAAAGATCCCCCATTGGTGTTCTGTTTCAGGCCCCCCAGCCGGGACTTGAACCAGGAGCCTTCTTGTTGTGAGGCAAGAGCGATAACTACTGCTCCACTATGCGGCCCATTCCTTAATTATTTAATTCTTTATCTATTTATTAATTTATCTATTGTCCCTATTTAATACAGTTTTTAATTAAACTGTATAGCAAATTCCTTTCTTTCAAGCATTGACCGACTTTATCCACTTTCAGAGGAAAACGTTGGGAAAGTATTAAATATTGACCAGTTTGAACTGTTTATTTACATGCACTCTTATTCACATTCTTCTGGTTGCTCCACCGCCCCAAGTCACCACACAATAACACTTGTTGTCTGGGGGCTACTGTGTGGTGTGTTATCTGTATTAGATATCAATTTGTAAAGTTTGGAGGTAACCTTTGAGTTGTCAAGGTCCAGGAATTGTGTAACTGTAGGCGGGAGTTCTTACCTTGTTGTAACCCCCCCCCTCCTTTATATTTCTTTAATTGTTTTTCTATTTTTTTGTAACCTTGTTCCCAATCTCTAATATCCCACTCTCTCTCTTTCAGCTGGTCAAAAAATGGGTTGGGGTTAGCCTCAAAGACAAAAGGGGTTCATACAAATATACCAGTGGTGGGCCGTCAGGGCCTTCAAGGCCTTCCCTCTTTGCTCTGAAGGTCCTCTAATACAAAATTATGTTGGTCAAACTAATGTTGGTCATTCATTTCCTTCAACCAATCAGATTTTGAGTTGCTGTCAGCAGAGCCTTCTAGCAGGCCTACACAACTTCACTGTATTCAGAGCTTCTGATTGGACAGAAGTTCCAGGAAGTCACATGCAGCCTTGTCCAGTTTGACACAGATCCACGGAGCACTTTTTGATCTGTCTCAGTTAAAGCAGACTGACTGTAATGTATCGATGGAGGATCTAGCAGGAAAATCTCTGATCTCCTCGACTTCCTTCATCAGAAAAATCTGAGTGAATCATGAAGCAGCCGTTCAGATTTGTGTGTTTGGACTGACCGTCCCCGTGTCCACTGTGTCTGTCCAGCGGACATTTTCAGCTCTAAAGCGAATTCAAACCTACAGAAACAAAAACTGGACAGACTGAGCTCTCAGCACTGGCCTTGATGGAACAGAAAAGACCTCTTGCATGTTCCGTCACTGAAATATACACTTGGCGTGTAGAAAGCTTCATTTCCCTCTACTGTAACAGTGACATCTGTCAGACTCTAGAGGCCCTCAGCTTCAGTCTGTTTGCTCAGCTGTTGGACAGGACAAATAAAAAAAAAGACGATGATCTTTATGATGCAGTAGTAGCAGCTCTGCAGCATCAAGCTTTTCTGACTGTAAATATTTGTGTGTGTGTGTGTGTGTGCACGTTTGTTGGTGCCAGATCCTCTGCATGGCCCGCGTAAGCTGGAGGTAGTTGACATTCAGTCCAAACAGGTGACTGTTCGCTGGGAGCCGTTTGGATACAACGTGACTCGTTGTCACAGGTACAACCTGACAGTGCAGTACCGCTACAGGCCTGCAGGGGGACCCAGCAGGTAAGCAGGAGCCAAGCTGTGGTTAACAGTGCTTCACAAAGCAGGCTTAACTTGTGTCCTGTGCAGGGAGCCAGTGAAGGAGGAGGCTCGAGAAGAGGTGGTGTATGACACTTTGAGCAGCGTGCACACCGTGCGTAACCTTCTGCCTTTCACCAACATCAGCCTGATGCTCGTCCTGAACAACCCTGAGGGCCACAAGGAGAGTCCAGAGCTTCTCGTGCTGACTGATGAAGATGGTACGAAAGCAGGACTGCCACTGACCTGCAGCAGAAGGAGGTGGGGTTCATTTGATGTGAAATAAATAAGGGTTGTCATGGTGATTCCAGTTCCCGGGGCCATTCCTGTGGAATCCATCCAGGGCCGGAGCTACGAGGAGCAGATCAGTCTGAGCTGGAGGGAGCCTCTGCAGACCTATGGCCTCATCCGGCAGTACGAGGTGAGAAACCCTCCGAGTCTGAAAACTCTGATGATCCGAAAGGCGTGGATGCAGGGATGATGATGATGATGATGATGATGATGATGATGATGATGATGATGATGATGATGATGATGATGATGATGATGCAGGGATCAGAGCATCGGGGAATGCTGCCAGCCTCCTGAGCTAGTTTGTGTTTGAGCTTTACTGTGGTGGGACAGCCACGGTTGGACATGTTTCACCTACGCAGTTAGCGCTGGCCAGAGGAGCTGTCCCTAGTGGGTTTCAAACTCCATGGAGCCGCTGTCTCTCATGTTCTCCCCACAAATGAACAGAATTTTGGTGTGGGAAAATAGCAGACAAAACATCTGTATGCCACCGGCACAGGAGCCATGGAAATGTGTTTGGAGAATTCAGGGGATAAAGTTTGGTCTTTACCCCACAAACATGTTATCACCCACAAAATCAATGATATCCCTTTGAAATACTGGGAAACACTTTTAAATGAGATTACATTTTTTTTTAAGTCTTGTTTTTTTTGGTGTTGCACATTTACTCAAGGAAATATTTATCTGTGTAAAGATGATAAATTATTTTATGGTCATATTAATTTAGGATATTTTCATAATGGGAAATTTAAATAGTTAATTTTCTCATATTTATGAATAAATATTAGATAAATGTAAATATACTAGCAGGGTTTTATGTTTTTCACAAACTGTAAAAAAGGTATTAAATTCTGCATTAACAGAAAGACGTTTAAAACCGTTAAAGTTTGGTTTCTCTTGAAACTTCAGAAAATAATTACTTTTTTCTCTAATTTCTTGAGTCTTTCCGCCTCCAGGTAAGTTTAATAACCTGTGGTTTTGCTCTAATAAATTCGCTCTACAGATGAAACTGCATTTATTGTAGGATGTTCTGGATGTGCGATATTTGTCAGTAGAAGTCTTACAAAACAACGTCCAAGTTTAGATGAAGCAGACAGCCATCGGCGCCTCAGCCGTTTGGGTATCTAGCATCGGTTAGCACCACCTGCTTGTTCCTCCGTTAAAAAAAGAAATCCCATTTTCCTCTTCCATAGATTAACTACAAAGCCCTGAGCTCCTTCGACACCGACTTTGACTTGTCCAATCAGAGCAGCAAGATCTTCAAGCTGGCCAATGAGACGACTCACATGTTTGGCGGCCTCTACCCAGGCTCCACCTATTCCTTCACAATAAGAGCGGCCACTGTGAAAGGCTTTGGCCCTCCAGTCATCACACAGTTCACCACCAGGATTTCAGGTACGCCGGGGGGGGGTCATTACTAATGTAAGGATGAAAGGATAAAAAAATACATGTTTCCATCAGTTCCTTTATTGTTATGAATAAAATTAAGATAGTAAATTTGACATGAGCAAATTAAATAGATATGGTTGCTAATCGGGAACAAGCAGCATCTACCGTATGATTAACAAAAGACTTTTTACCCATCTTCAGCAAGAAGAGATTTTTATTCATGCAACACAGTTTTTTTTCCAGAATTTTCCCTTTAATGACTGACAGAACTAATAAACCATGAACTACAACAAAAAACACAAAACTAAATGGAATTTTCCATTTAATCCAGAAAGTCTCCGTTGCGTCAGTCTGGTTGTGAAATGCATAAATGCTGTTTTTTTGTGGGCACAGATGAATGTTGCATTCTCCACTTTGTAGTCTGGCTCTTATTGTGAAAATATCCAGCGTTGACGCTCATTTACCACCACCTCTCAGCATCTGGGAGGACTTCCTGTGCTGGAATGACTTTGGCTGGACCTCAGCGGTTCTTCCTCTCAAACTGCTGTCCAACAGACAGGAGGAGCTTAGTTGGAGCAGATGATATACGCCCAGTCCACCACCAGTTGCCATCAGTTCTGTGTGGTTTCAAAAACCCGAATGGTTGTTCCATTTTTGCTTCATGGGGCTTCTACTCCCATCCCTATCAGAAATATATGTTAAGATGACACTGTTATTTTAAACTTTTGCAATGTGCCATTTAACAATTTTACGTGTTAAATACTGTTCCCACAAATATCAAAATGTACATTTAAAATTAAACCAAACATACCAATGGCATTGCTGAAGTCATCCTAGCATTGCAATGTTTGTCCCTCAGGAGCTCACCATGACTGACAAAACCCTCACCTGCACACTGTCGCCTAATTGAAAACTTCTTCCCACCTCCACCTACCTGGTAGGGTAGGACTCACGCTCTCCCTATACTGGCCCCTTTAGCTTTGGAGTTGATCCAACCTTGAACAAACCAATTCGATGTCAGGAGCAAAATAATAAAGAGCATAAAAAAGGAGAATAGATGAATCTTAACATATTATTCACCTCATAGTTAAGGCTGATTAGTACCAGAGGGGCTATGGTGATGGTGGGCTTTTGCTCCACATGCCTTATCGTCCACACAATGAACAAGGAGTCTTTCTACTGTCTCCACTCTCAGCTCCGGTAATGCCAGCTTACGAACAGGATTCCCCTCAAAACCAGACTGAGACCACTGTGACGTTCCTGCTGAAACCCGCCAAGAGCCGTGGTGCTCCCATCAGGTAAGAAGAGACCCTGAATATGTAAGACAACCACACATGAAGACACCAACAACACTATCATGCAAACCGGTTTAAACAGTTCCTACTTTCTACATGGTGTCGGAGAATACAGGGTCCTCGCAAACGGTTGTCCCGTCAACAGCTGTCTACCTTAAAACAACGATTTTAGTCAGCAGGGCAAATCGGAGTCTGCTGCTATTGTGAAGATTACCCAAACACATTCACTAATATTCATTGTCACACACATTTAAGGGCTGCACGATATGAGGAAAACCCGCCATATCCGATGACGATATAACTTGCGATATATGAACAAACAGCAAAACAACCAAAAACATCATTTCCATTTCACTGAAACAGTTTAAAAATTGTTTTCCAAATGAGCCTCGTCTACATAGGACATCTAACATAAAGGGCTCCATTCGAGCCCAAAACTAAGCATATATTTGTGGCCCCTCACCTTAAAGGCCCGTACACACCGGAGTGAATTTCGCCCGCGATATTCATCGACGTTTAACGCCTCGTCACTAAACAAAGGGCACCAATGTGAGTGTGCACACCGACGCGAAAAAACGCCACGTGTAAAAGCGTCATTTTAAAAAAAATGCCTCGGGTTCGTTTTTTTGGTTTGACGCGCCACGTCAAAAACTACACGACCAATGAGAATGGCGCTTCTGCACACGTGTCTGGAGCTTCTGAAGTTACAGTAAAACACAACTTGGGGGCACTCAAACACAAAACTGTCTTGCTGAGCACACATACCAGCGAAGAAGAAGACATACGCCAGCTCTTGTACCAGTCGATAAAACTCCCCATGTTCTTCTCTTCTTGTAATTATGGGATGTACCCGAAATCGACGTCTTTTCCGGCGTCTTTCATCATTCAACAGAACAATAATTTCTTCATTTCTGGAACTGGAGCTAGAGCTACTGGTGCTGGAAATATTCATGTTTTCTTTGTTTGATTCTGACAAGCACTTAAATACTTGCTCTCTTCTTCTGAGTGAGAATTGACTTTAAGAAGCGTAAAGTTGCGCAGCGCCACCTTGTGTACAGGAGTATTTCTGTTTTACATTAAGCGCCATCTAACGTCAGGGAATGAAATTGCATGTTCGCTTGGCTCATCGTCAGCAAAAATCGCCTGGGTGTGAACACAAAAAACGTGGCGAAAAACGCTGGCGAATAACGCTGGCGAATATTCGTCCCGGATGCCAAGTCGAGGGAATCCACCCGCCCGTTAACCCAGGTAACCCCAAGGGGCCCCAAGCACCAGAGGGCAAGGGGGGCACAGGGCCACAGAGAGCCCATCCAGAGAACAGACCTCCCGCCACACCAGGGGGCCCAACGCAAGACCCTACCCACCGGAAATCCCCCTCCCAGCTCCAGACGGGCATCCCTAACTCCAATCCCAGGCACGAATCAGGGCCCCGCAAGACAGACCCATTCTAGGCAGACACCCACCCGACCCACAGGAAGTCCAATAGAGAGCGCCAATCCCCCCCACCAAAGAGGAGGACATCCAAGAGAAGTGGGGGTCCCCCGTAAATGTGGTAAGCATCTGCCAACCAGGCTCCCCCCACGGTTGGATTTTAGAGAGACCCAGTGCTCGAGGGCAAGGACCGGAATCCGCACCACGGGGACACGGACACCCCCAGGCTCAGAGATGACGTGATCCCCGGCTCCTGGTCTAGCCAGAGAACCCGGGGATCCCACCAGACCCAAGACGCCGGCACCCCAGGGGCACAGCCACTGTCACTGAGGGACTGGTTCCCCCCACCAGGATGGGATAGGGGGCAGAAGATCAGTGGCCCAGCCTTCCTTCTGGAACCTGTGTGTGACACTTGATTTATAAGTGACGCGATACATTTTCTGCAAAGCTGTGTGTACTTGTAATAGCGTATTCCCATGTTCACTCGAATATCAAAAACACATGAATACAGAACAGTTTATGCATGCACAACTTTAAATCACAACAACTTCAAACTAACTAGGATTTCAAAAAGGCCCCGAAGCATACAAATCTTTTAATAGTACACTAAATCGCCTGATACAAACAGGCAAAAGCACATGTGCATGAGTTATGGAGACTCTTTTAACTTCTCCAGATCTGTGCAGACATGATGCATTTAAATGCTGGTAGAATGCTGGGTCATCAGTGTTCTTATCAACCTTTCCCTCTAATCTTCTTTTCTTCTATAGGTGTTGCTGAGCTAACAAACACTTAAAAAAGGGAAAGAAAAAGATTATCTCAGCACTCGAAGTTTCCCCTTTAAATGCTTCACTGAGACGATGAACTGTTATGAACAAGGGTGCAAACTCAGGTTCAGGCTCGGTTGACCACGGAGATGCACCGCCATTCCAGTCTTCTTGCCTCTCTGTCTGCCTGTGTTTGGATTCTTTTGGAAAAACTACCAGTCCACCTAAATAGCTTTGATACTTGGAGCAAGAACTCCAGCAGGCCGTCTTCCTCCTCAGTGTCAGAGCTGGAGTCTTCATCATCAGTGTGGTCCCTGAAGCATCATTGCTCAAAAGGTTTCCTTCCTCTCCGGTCTTAGCGTCCGTTCTTTAGGCAGGACAGAGACACTGCCAATTGAAGGTATATTTGTTCATCGAATGTGTCAGAAAAGCAGTACCTTGGTGGTCTTTGCAGAACCAGCAGAGTTCTTCAGAAAGGTCTGCTGAAACGCGACAAAGCAGTTTTAGTCTCACAGCAGTTTTTATCATCTTTCAGTCTGAATTATGCAAAAAGGTAAAAGGAAGATCAAAGTTTTATTGATGCAGATGTCATTAAAGCCCATCCTGGTGCTCATCAGTCTGAAACTGTAGCACAGCTCCCACAGATTGTCAGGTAGATTTAAGGGAGGCGGCGAGGCTGTCAGAAACAAACAGCTGCTGTCTGCTGGCCTTTGAAGGCAGCCGCTCTCCTCCTGCTAAGGGAGCAAAGATTTATTTTTAATTAGAAGCTGCTGTCAGCCGGACGGCATGATGAGTTTTCTGTCAGAAGCCATTTGTTTCTGCCGCTCTGTCCTTTACCTGCATGTGGGTTTACAGCCGCACATGAATTATCCTTTTAATGTCAGCCTGTGATAAAGTTCCTGCCGCCCCCCACAGGAAACTTCATCAAATTGAAGGCCAGTGTGATGGGGGGGATACAGATGACCTTTTGATGGAGCTGAGTAATGAAATAATAGTGTGTGCATGCTCATAGCTTTCAGTGGTCTCCAGTGCCACCCCAGCTCAGATCCCTGGGGGGCTCACAGGCTCATTAGAGCCCAGTTCTGGCCCCAAATTGATTTCTAGACCTGCTTTATCCTGTTTGCTGTCGTTGGCTGGAGCTGGTGATAGTCATTGTCTGCCTGTGCAGGGTTAGTGCAGCCTTCAAACACAGTTTGCCTTAAGCCCATGCCCCCCGCCTGTGTAAAACACTAAGAAATTATTTATTTAAAACAAGGGAAAATGCACAACAGAACATCCATCATGTGAAAGGTTGAAGCGTGTGTTGTGTCAGGTTAGAGCAAAATAGCTCATTTCTGTCATTAGTCCCAACGAAAGGAAGAACGGGAAAGTCCCAAGTGAAGACAAACCCGGAGAAACTGCTGAGATTCAACAGAGTGGGATGATGGGATGAAAAAACCAAAAGAGGTTTGAAACTAGATTAAGACTAGCTACTCACACCAACTGGACCCCTTCAGTCCACTGATCCTCTCTGAATGTGGGGGTGTGAACAAGCAGGAAGGGGGTGGGATGTCTGTCATTTCCCCACAAACACCTGAGGAGAGCAGTGACCTCAGATCCGTGGTTACCTGGGGGGGGTAGGAGTGGGCTCATGATGGCTACTTTCTGGCTAACTGCTCCAGAACTGCTAACACATCTCCAGCAGCACTGAGTTGACCCTCAGTGGGATTTTAGCCATTCAGCTAAGATCCAAAGCAGCTGATCCGTTTGGTTCCAGGTCAGTTTGCTGATTGGGTTCCACCAACCGCTCAGATCTCTCTGTGCTGGCACTGACTGGCTGTCTGGGTCTCATTTCACTTGGATGTAGGAATGACTTGAGCTTAGTTCACTGAAGAACCATAACTGTGTATTCTGCCGGTACGCCCAGCTTCTGCTGTTGGTTCCATTCAGAATCCAAAGGCTGTAGAAGGGGGAAGGTCACACTGGATCATCGCTTTTGGTCATCTGGCGGTTGAACATTCAATGGCTGCACGTTTTGTCTGTAGAGCTGCATAACAAACGTGAGAGATTTGAGCGGAGAAGCCTCAAACGTGTCTTTACGTGTGTTCACATAGACATGTCATTGTACGTGGTCACTCCAAGAACGAAACATTCAAAGTTTTGGCTTTATTCAGTAAAAGATCCAAATCTGCTGGTGTTCAGGGTTCTCACATTCACAGGGGTCACTTAACACGTCTGTAGAGAAGATCAAACGGTTGATATGAGATGTACGTTGACTTCCAACCTGTATGACGCATCCTTCAGCAAAAGAGAAGTGGTGCAGTGGTAGGGCGGTCGACCTTGATTCCCGCCATACCCACCTATGTGTTGATGTTTCCTTGGGCAAGACACTGAACCCCAGGTGGAAGGTTGGTGCCAGTGTTCGGCAGCAGTGTGTGAGTGTGTGTGTGCATGGGGGAATGGGTCTGTGCCTTGGGCCTTCAAAGAAGGTAGAAAAGAGCTAGAAAAGTCTACACCCTTTACCAAAACCGTCGCTGCACCTTCCTGTTTGCCAATGAAGGACTGTGTGTTTGCAGTAAGTACCAGGTGGTGGTTGAGGAGGAGCGCTCCCGCAGGCAGAGGAGGGGGACTGCTGAGATCCTGCGCTGTTACCCAGTTCCTATTCACTTCCAGAACGCCACGCTGCTCAACTCCCAGTACTACTTCAGTGCTGAGCTGCCGATGAGTGAGCTGCAGGCCCCCAGGCCCTTCTGTGTTGGTGAGTTTTCCATTTATCTGGTGTCCTATCAAACTGACTAACTAGCCTATCACGACTATCATGAGGGTCATGACTCACACCAGGGGTCCCCAAACCTTTTCCTTGTGGGGGCTGCTGAACTTTTTCTTTCTCTGAAATAGTGTACCCATCGCAGAGTGAGTCTGAATGTAAACATTTATGGTTTCCAGAAAGAAAAAGATATTAATCAGAACATAAATAATATTAATTAATTTTAATGAAATAAACAACACTGAAATAAAAAATAACCAGATAATTCTATCTGTGACCTTCACAGAATAAAAAAGCATTTAAGTACAAGTTTGAGTTATGGTGGTTTTAGTTATTTCTACATGCTTATTACATAATGTGACTTATTTATCCACTTTATTCTGAAACTGATCAATTAAGTTATTTAAATAAATGTTTCTATTCATCAAAATAGTCATGCTTCATTTTTTTCTTATTTTTGTGCCTCAAAAAAAGAGATCAAACGACTGAGAAATTCTTTATTTATCTAATAAGCATCACTCTCACTAACATTGTGTTCATCTGCACATTCTCCTATTTTTTTATGTTGAAGTCCATTCAGAAGAAAATGCTCATTTATCAGCTTCTATCAGCTCTATATTTATGAGGGTGGAGAAAACAAACACGTTTAGTTTTATTCATGTAATTGTTATTATTTTCAGAAAATGGTGATGTGTTTGAAATGTAAAGAGAACATTTTCTGAATGACTGTTCCTTACTGTCACAAAGTATCTGACAGAAGTCATCAACCAGCAAAGACACCCATAAAAAGCCTCTCTTAGACAAATTGTTCTCGGATTTGTCAGGACAGAATAATACTGCTGCATTTCAAATATGTGACCAATAAAGGCTGTGCTCTCTCGTCCCATTGAGACTTTGGAGGGCAGCAGCTCCTCGCACATTTCACAGTTTTCACAGGAGGAAAAATGAGCCGCTGCGCTGTGTCCAGCACGTCTGACCTGTTGTTCAGCGCTAATGACAGCAGTTCTCCTGTCTTCTTCTGCAGCCGGGCATATCTATGCTTGACCTCGTCACCACGGCAGGGGCCCCCTGTTCAATGCGAGAGTTACATTCTGAAAATAACTGGTGACGGGGAAATCCAGGAAGTAGGATTACAGCTTTATTTAGGGCTGCAAAACTCCTCACTACACACTTTATCCACTTTTCTCACACAGATGTGAACATTTTCACACTTTTCCCTTTGTCTGTAATGAATCACTGAATTAAGGCCATAATTTGACCTTCCTGGTAAGCAGTGATGTGACACGATAAAGGAGAAGACTTTATCTGTTTGATTCTGCAGCTGGTAGTCCTGTTAGAAGATCACTGGACAAGAAGAATAGAGCTGTCTGATTTTCTGATGCTGGAGAGGACAGAACTGCATGCTGGGAAGGAAAGGAGACCCTAAGCCTCCAGTTACCCTAAAGATGATCCGCTGATGGTGACGCTACGCTGTGTGAAGTTTAGGTTAGCCTCAGCTCAAGCATTTGTCAGGAAAAACAATATTGTAACAATAATTGTAACAACAGAAGTTCTGCAGACATGAAAGTGGAGGTTTGCCATTCATCCACTTCATTGGATCAGAAGTTCCTTTCGCATTGATCTTAGTTTCTGTGCTCAGAATCCTTCAACACTAGCAGTAACTGCTGACAATAAGGACAGCTAGAGCTTGTGCTGCTTCAGACTAAGAAAAGCCCCCCAGAGGAACTGACACAGGGGGCGGAGCATCAATTAAACTGCCGGAAAGTCATAGAAAACATGTCTACTGGATAGTTTTGCCATTTGACACATTCTACTAACAATGTTAACAACAATCATAGATGTGTCTTCTGCCCCGTCACTGTGTCTGATGGTCTTAGTTCATTGACTGCAGTATATTATCGCTGAAACCTAACGGACTAATGCTTCATATTGATATTAACTTACTGGTGATGAAGAGGATCAAACCAGAGCACAAGTGTGAGTCATGACTGTCTGCACGAGTCCACTCAGAAATGTAATGTTGGCAGAGAAGACAAAGGGACCAAGAACAGAACCCTGTGGAACACCAGACAAGAGGCAGTGAGACCTGGATCTCTCATTAAAACTGACTGGCTGACCTTTGCTGGTTGGTCAGGAGAACACGAGAAGCTCAGATGCTTCTGTGTCTGCAAAGCTGCATTAAGAGCTGGGGAGGAAGGGGAGGCCCAAAACCAGTTAGAGGAGTCTGGGTTCTGAGCACAAGCTGGACCGAGCGGCAGAACTCTACTACAGAGAATCGTACTCAGCAGAGTCCTGTAGAGGAGAAAATAAATGTTTGATCTTCTACAGAGAAATGGACCTTCTCTCATTCTAATAGTAGGTTCATTTGAACAGTGAGATAGAAAATCAAGAAATCCACCTTAAAGAATTTTTATAAATTTATTTACATTTAATTGAGGGGAAAAAATATGTGTGTTCTGCTTCATACAAACCAGTTGGTCTCCTAATCAACCTGTCCCCTACACTGAAGACTCTGAATCACCTGTAGGAAAGACACCTGTCCTCAGGACCAGTCCATCAGTCAGACTCCAAACTCTCCAACATGGAAAGACTGAGGAGCTTTCAGTGGATTTAGGGAGAAGATTGTAGACCTGCCCCACACCAGAATGGACTACAAACCATCCAGTCTATCTGGCAGGAGGAATCAAACACTTATTTCCTTCAATGAAATGCAAATAAATGTATATTCATTCTTTGAAGCAGATTTCTTGATTTTCTTTGTGATTTTCTATCTCACTGTTCGTATGAACTTCTATTTGGACGACAGACTGACGACGTCTTTTTTAAACGGGTCAACCTACAAAATCAGCAAAGGATCAAATTCTTTTTCACACCAGTGTAGCCTGGAGGAGTCTGCTGATGAAGACAGCCGGTTGGTCAGCTTCAGTTAACCTGTTTACCTCTGTCATTGTTCAGGTGACAACAAGACCTACAATGGCTACTGGAATGCTGCACTGCTGCCTCACAAGAGTTATGGGATCTACTATCAGGCTGTGAGCACGGCTAATGGGGTGAGGACACACTGCACGGGTGACACTTCTCACCTGACACGCCTCATCATCTTCATCGTCCTCATGTGGCCTGATTCCTTTTTCTGTGCATAAGATCCATAGATACGCCTTTATTGTCCCTGTCCACTTGGACAATGAAAGTGAAACAGTCACCATTACAGTGCAAAAAGAAAACTAAGAAAGTGTAATATAAAACTATCAATATGTACAAAGGAAATGTGCAAGTATGCAAAATATGAAATGTGCAAATATAAAAATATCTGTAATTCTCTGCAGAGTGATATGTACAGATAAGTCAGATGTGTAAAAACAGTGTGGAGATGGAGAAGTGCTGACAAGTTTACATGAAATAAATAAGCAGATATGTAGATATCCATACATACATATACACATATATATAAACATAAACATTGGCATGTGCTCTGGAACATTTTAATCTGTGCATTTTGGAGGCAAGAGGGGATTGGTGGGGTGTTGTTGGGAAATGACTAGAAACGTTCAAAAGTAACAATAATTTAAAATGGATTGAAAATTAAATAATCAAAATCAGCCATTACTTTTGAGTTGTTGGTTAACAGAATTATTTAAAAAAACAAACTAATGAAATAGGGCTGGACAAAAATGATGGTACCCATAACTTAATATTTTGTTGCACAACCTTTTGAGGCAATCACTGCAATGAAACGGTTTCTGTATTTGTCAATGAGCCTTCAGCACCTGTCCACAGGTATTTTGGCCCACTCCTCATGAGCAAACTGCTCCAGTTGTCTCAGGTTTGACGGGTGTCGGTAGCCTCCCCTTGACTGACGTGGCGCTGATTTTACATATCGACAGGTTTTAGAAACAAAACCGAAAAAAATAAAAGCACAACTCAAAAAGACAATTTCAAAATAAAAGCACAACTCAAAACGACGATTTCAGAATAATGAGAAACCAAATCGACAGCTGAGAAATATGATTGTGCTTTGGGTTATAGCTCTTGGTTGCAAATTGTGGGTTTTGGTTCTCAATTTATGCATTTTGATTCACAGATTTGGAGTTTTGATGCGCAATTCTTTAGGCGCTGAATTGACACCATACACATGCTCTCACATACATGCACACACATACACGCACACACATACATGCACACACATACATGCTCTCACATACATGCACACACATACATGCTCTCACATACATGCACACACATACATGCTCACACATACATGCACACGCATGCATGCACACGCATGCATGTACACACATACATGCACACACATACATGCACATGCATACATGCAAACACATACATGCACACGCATACATGCACGCATACATGCACACGCATACATTCTCACGCATACATGCTCACACATACATGCACACACATACATGCACACGCATGCATGCACACACATACATGCACACACATACATGCTCACATATACATGCACACACATACGTGCACACACATACATGCAAACACATACATGCACACGCATACATGCACACACATACATGCTCACACATACATGCACACGCATACATGCACACGCATGCATGCAAACACATACATGCTCACACATACATGCACACGCATACATGCACACGCATACATGCACACGCATACATGCACACGCATGCATGCACACACATACATGCACACACATACATGCTCACACATACATGCTCACACATACATGCACACAAACATGCTCACACATACATGCACACGCATACATGCACGCATACATGCACACGCATACATGCACGCATACATGCACACGCATACATGCACACGCATACATGCACACGCATACATGTACACACATACATGCACACACATACATGCACACACATACCACAAATGGGTGTGATTGAACACAACTGACTTTGTTTTGTGTGCCTGTCAATAATTAAAATTTAGAGCTTTAACTTTTGTGTAAATTTGTAAAAAACTGGTTTTCATTTGTCTGCGTATTTGTGTGCACCTTTGTAAATCAGTGAAAGCTGATTTGATGTGGCGACCCCTAACAGAGTAAAGCCCAAAGGTGTAAAAACAATGACAAATTGTGATCTCCACTTATTAAATTCCCTCTTGTCTGACAAAAACACATCCATGTGCGTGTACATGCATGCACTTGTGTGAATGTGTGTGCGTCATACGACTGGGTCAGTGATGTTGATAGAAACTAATCTGCTGCTCTCTTCATCAGGAGACGAAGATCGACTGTGTGCGCGTGGCCACCAAAGGTAAGCTGTTCCCACAAAACTGTCACTGTTGTGATTTTTTAGTTTCTGTTATTGTCGACTTTTTGAAACACCATGAATAGGAGATGGTCTGAATTTGAAAAACTGTACACAACAAATATTTTTAAAGCTCCTATTTTTTTAACTCTGAAATTCCACTTTAACATAATACGACTCTACCTCTTTTTTAAATTATACCGATTACTCATACATATTATTATATATTATATTTTTACCAATATGCTATGTAAACATTTACAGGCTACCTTTACTCCAACCGTGCTGCCTTTGTCAGTGTTCTTTAAGGCATTTTAGTTTAGTAGAAAATGCTGTTGATGTTGTCTGACTGTATCTGAGTAGGTTAAGAACGTCAGAGCAGCTCTGCAGAGCCTGTGTGAGCTGCTTTTGTGCTTTATTCAGATGAAAACAGTTGAGGGCATTGCATTCGGTGGTTTATGTCCTGCATCTTGTTGACACTTTTACATGTGGTTTGGTGGTTGGAAGTCTGGTGTTGCGTGTGCTACAGATGTTGGTCATCATTGTTTGGATGCAGAGTCATGAATGGGACTGTAGGTCCGTTCAGACTGAAACTGAGCTGCTTCAGAGTGTTCTGATGTGGATTCTGTCGTCAACCTCAGAAAAGCGAGGTCTGGTAGATGGAAACTCTAAATCCAATACGTACATTCATAGAACATGTCAGAACTCAGAGGAAAAGAGAAGATTTCTGAACACGATGCAAACATGTTCTGAACACGTTCTTACCGTACATGCATGGAATACAATATAAAATATATATTCCAGCCAAGTGGCTCCAACAATCTCAAAGAGGCTGGGACCAAGTATTGGTAATACTTCACGCCAAAATGGTTTAACATCTTGCAGTGCTGGCTAAGGACCCCTGCTTAAGAAGGCACATGTGCAGGCCCACCTGAACACCTTCATGATTTAGAGAGTGACTAGGGGAAGGTGCTGTGGTCAGATGAAAACAATTGAGCTCTTTGGCATGAATTCTTTATGGAAACATTATGCTCTGGGTTGTTTTTTTCTGCACAGGGCACATAGATACTTGACTGCGTTAATTGGAGGATGGCCTTCTCACCCTCCGAAGTCAGTTTCTCATCCAAGTTTAGGTCCTCCACCAGAGACCTGGGAGCTTGAGGGTCTAGTGCAATTTCTTTGCTGTTCTTACCACATACTATTCTGGACTGAGATGTCTGAGGTCTTTCCAGGGATCTGCTGTAGCCACTTCTGGATCAGGATCTGGAAGTCCCACAGGATCTTTGCTCTCTCATTCTCTACCACCTTCGGAGGTGTTTCCCATTTTGACCTTGGGGTTTCCAGTCCATATTCTGCACACATGTTCCTGTATATTATTCCAGCCACTTGATTGTGGCGCTCCATGTATGCTTTACCTGCCAGCATCTTACACCCTGCAGTTATGTGCTGGATTGTTTCAGGCGCCTCTTTACACAGCCTACACCTTGGGTCTTGTCTGTTGCGGTAGATCTACACCTTGGGGCTTGTCTGGTGTGGTAGATCTACACCTTGGGTCTTGTCTGGTGTGGTAGATCTACACCTTGGGTCTTGTCTGGTGTGGTATATCTACACCTTGGGTCTTGTCTGGTGTGGTAGATCTACACCTTGGGTCTTGTCTGGTGTGGTAGATCTACACCTTGGGTCTTGTCTGGTGGGGTAGATCTACATCTTGGGGCTTGTTTGGTGTGGTAGATCTACACCTTGGTTCTTGTCTGGTGGGGTAGATCTACACCTTGGGGCTTGTCTGGTGTGGTTGATCTACACCTTGGGTCTTGTCTGGTGTGGTAGATCTACACCTTGGGTCTTGTCTGATGTGGTAGATCTACACCTTGGGTCTTATCTGATGTGGTAGATCTACACCTTGGGTCTTGTCTGGTGGGGTAGATCTACACTTTGGGTCTTGTCTGGTGTGGTAGATCTACACCTTGGGTCTTATCTGGTGTGGTAGATCTACACCTTGGGTCTTGTCTGGTGTGGTAGATCTGAGCCTCTATGGCTCTGGTGCTCAGGACTTGTTCCTGAGCTGCCAGGATGAGTGCTTCAGTGTTGTCCTGTAGGCCAGCCCTTTCTAGTCATTGGTAGGACCTCTTGATATCAGCCACTTCAGTTATGGTCCGGTGGTACATCCCATGCAGGGGTGTGTCCTCCCATGGTCTGTCCTCCAAAGGTCCACTCTGACTCGCTGACAACCTGCAGCAGGTCTTTTGTCTTGTCTCTGTACACGTGGCAAACAGCAAACTGCAGCAGTAGGTCTGAACTCTTTCTGTTACTGTCCTGAGGAAGTTAGGAAGGAAGTATTATGGGAGATGAGTAGACTTGTTCTCTTTGGAAATACAGTCATTTTTGAGCTTTTTGCCATAAGAACAATGAGGATCTTGAAGCCCCACCCTCTGTGACTTCTTGACTATGCAGAGACCAGATGGTTATTGTCAGCACACAACCACACAAGACGCTAAACCTGCAGTCTGTAGGCGGAGCCCTACTGTAGTTTTCAGTCCAACCAAGTTAAAGTATTGAATAAGTTAGATGGGAGAGTTGCTGATGCGTAGTCTAGAGATCGATACCAATACTGACTATTAGAAATCAATAAGGCTGCTCTGCGACATTTGGGTCCAATATTCAATTGCAGTAAAAGTGAAAATATTGGCACCAAAATAATAGAATGATTGAATGATACAAAAAACAACAATTAACACTTTTTTTCAAGTACATAAATAAATCAAATAAACAGCTCCAAGAAGTGCAGGGAGTGTCAGGCTCAGCAGCATCTTTTATGGTTCTTTTATTAAATAAACAGTTCCCTGAAGGTTTTTATAGAAAATAAAGTAAAAGCTGAACATTAATGAAAGGACTTTGTAATAAGTGTAAACTAAATGTGCAGGGAGTTCCTTGGTACTGTAGCGTGTCTTATGAGGTCAAATAAATATGAAAATCAATTCATAGCTTCATGAAGTTTTATCAAGTAAATATAGCAAAGTTAGAAACAACTTGAGAAAATGTTACTGTTGATAGTCAGTAGTCCCAGGTGATGTTTTAACACAGACCTTCCAAAAGATGAATTCACAGGACCGCTGAGGATGAAGCACAAAGAACTGTTCTCAGTGATCCCCAACTTACAGAGCAGCTGAGACGCTGGTGGCTCATGCTGCTCTGTTTTTCCCAGTGTGGGGAGCACAAGAGATTAACGGTGTTAAAAGTGACAGCCCTAGTTTCTTGCATGCATAGGACTGAATAGTTTGCATAACCATTTAGACTGAATGCCGCACCTGAGCCACAATAAGCAGTTCAATATCAGGCTGTCGGAATAAAAAAGCAGATCCCAAAATACATCAAAATAACAAATATCAGCCTGATAATAATCCGATGACCCTTAGTGTAGTCACTTTTGAATAGTGAGCAGGGGAGGGGCTGAGGACACATCCCGGGGGGTTTATGATAAGACCAAATGAGGGAATGTCCCTCATCCTAATGTTGTGTTGCTCTAAAAGTCCTGAAACCTGCACCTTATTGAGCTGCCCAAGCTACATTTCTAAAGTTCTGGGGTAAGTTTGAATGGAACTAATGTTTTGAAAGTGAAGCTAAAGTCCGCCCACCTCTTTTCCCTCTCTTCTGTTTCTAATGTCTCCATGCCACAGCAGTGGATTGGTAAGGTTCACTCAGGTTTGCTGGATCAGCACAGGAATAAAATGCCATTTGGTCACATGTGTGAATCTCTGGAAGTGTCCTGATAGAAAGAGCACTGGATCGATATCACTGAGTGAATACAGTTGCTTATTTGGGGACAAATAAAGAAAAACCCAATTCCACAAACTGATTCTTGTTAAGCTCCACGCTGCTGGATGTTCACACTGTCTGTCTGCCGAAGGAGCATCCATAGCTGCTGGTAGATCTGATCTATAAGGCAGGAAGAGCGGCAGCAGCTGGTGTGTATGGTCACCACATACACCAGCTGTAAGAGGCTTCCTCCTTGACATTGGTTGGGGAGTTGAGGTTGACATCTGCAGATTTTGTCTCTGTTTTTGCTTCCTGACTGGTTACTAACATCTGAACACTGACTTACTGATGAACAAGTCTTTTCTGTTGTTTTCAAACTAAACTCTTTCCAATCCACTTCCCTGCTGCTTCTAGCTGCAGCTAAATGTTTATGAGGAAAAAAACGAGACAGAAGTCATGAATTTCAGAACATTGAGCTCTTCCCTCACTCCTGCATTGATGAAGTCAATTTTACTCAGAAATAAAGCAAAAAAAAACAGTCCCAGCTGAACTCGGAACAAGTCACAATAAGTCCTTGAACAGGCAGCAAACCTGTAAAAGAGAAATGGAAGGAAACAAACTTTCCATAAAACATCTGAATGGGAAAAGCCTAAATGTTCATTTACCCTTTCGGTTTCACTTTTGCCCATTGATTGTATCAGAGAACTGGACCGAGCGAGTGTGACGGTACCCAGAGAAACCAAAGTCCACTTACTCGCACTTTCTTCACCATATGGACCTCGCCATTGGCAGCCAGATGACGTCAGTAAACAGTGATCGTTCCAAGTAGAGCCCTGGGTGGGACTATTTTCTTCATCCGCTGAATTTTTGACCAATCCCGCCCGCTCCCGCAACGTATGCGTTACACTCCCGCCCGCTCCCGCAATATGTATGTCCACTCCCGCCCGCACCCGCAAAACTCATAGAATTTAGTCCCGCACAGTAATAGAGATGCATTGATTTTGTATCGTCTCCCGTCCCGCAGGAAAAAAACACGTATTTGTATTGATATTATTAAAGAGATTCATGTCCTCCTCCAGCTTCATCTTTTCATGCATTCCTCTTTTGTGTAATTTGCAACTTAAATATTAAATATATTTTCACAAATCCTGTTCGGTTAAAAGTGTGCGTGTGTGTGCGCGCAGACAGACGGCCTGAAGCGCGCTCTTAGTAAGAGGCAGGGCGGGGCGCACCCCCAACACCAGGTTACATGACAGAGTCCATTGGGCGTCTCTACCTGGTGCCTTCACGGAGCTTCAGTACATAAGAAACCAACAGCTGCACAGCCTAACGTGGTCCGCTAATATATATTCATGGCAGCACTGATCCCGCGGGTTCTTTTTCTGCCGCCCGCTCCCGCCCGCAGCACAGTCCAAACCGCCCAATCCCGCGAGATTTGGGTTGGGTCCCGCGGGACCCGGCGGGACCCGATCCCAATGCAGCCCTCTAGTTCCAAGTCTTTCTGAGTCTACGTTTCTATGGCAACCACTCACTAATCCACACCCCTTCCATTGAAAGCAGGCTTGGGGAGAATCTGGGCCAGCGGGCTTCTGATTGGTCAGTTTATAACTTGAATAACTTACAATAAAGAAATAATATCATGAAACAAAGAAGATTTTCATGAAAATGTAAAAAGTTATCAGACCAAGAAGGTTTTTTTCTGACCAATAGAACGACTGAATAACAGCTGTTTAGTTCTCTATGGGAGTCTGTGGGACTTTGGCTTCCTGGAGCCAGCAGGTACTTCCTGTTTGGAACACCAGGGGTGGGGGTGGGGGGGTTGCTGCTCATTCCAGTTCTATTATACAGTCAATGATTGAGATGTTATCATCCTGTGCCTCATGACAGTCATAACAGGCTTTAACAGTTGGAAGAGTTTGGAGACTCAAACATCAGTTTTCTCAGCATAAAAGATCAAATGTTTTTTGACTTGTCTTCAAGCAGAATTTAAAAGACGAAATGAATGACACTGTAACCAGGATAACCAAATATCCACAGAAAATGAAAAGATAAGAACCCTAAGAACAGAAGGTTAGCATTAGAACACAAGATCTGCTCATGGAAAGACTACGAGATACAAAGACCACGTTTGGCAAAAGATAAAACCAACACAAATCAAGTTTCAAAGGCATCAAATCTGACTCAAACAAAATAGACAACTTCCCACAAAGGCTCTGGGAGGGTTTACTCTGCCCCATTGGGTCTTGTTCTGATCCAGCCATGGTTTCCTGCAGTGGTCCACTCCATTGGGTCGGTGCGAAAGCTTACCTGAATGTTGGATTGGACCAGACGAGATCTCTAGTAGATTGAGGGTCTCTGTTTAGCTGCTGAACCAGCCGAGGCTGTTTTCTGACTCAGACCCCAGTTATTTACCGTGATGAGCTTGGAGCTACAGCAGGCGGGGAGCAGGATGCAGCTCCACACTAATTACTCTGCTACTACCTTCTGCCTCTCTGTTTGCCTGTCTGTTTCTCTGCATGCCTTCTTGGACAAGCAGCCGCCATCATCATCACTCAGCTCACCACGCCGTACGTTGGCCTGGCCCCGGCAGCCGGCGACAAGCAGCTGACAGGTCAGAGGACGCACACGAGCACACACTAATGCTGAGAACATGGAGTGGAGATGTCCTAAGGACTGGGGTCTCACCAGTATGCAGTGCTGTATGAATTATTATGCTGATTGTGTTTAAGTGTCAGACAGATGAAACTCTTTGTTTTGTTGTTGTTGTGTTTTTTTAACTTGTCCTGTCCAACAGCTGAGCACATCAGAGCTGAAGGCCTCTTGTGTTGGACATATTTTACTGTTACAACATGGGTGTGTGGATCTTTAGACAAACAGAGTATAAGGGGTGGGGAGATCCAGCACCTTCTCAACCATATCTCTGAGCATTTCATTTTCGGCAACAAGCTCCATGATCGGATTTTGGCAGAATGTATTTATTCATGGACTCCAGGATTCCTCTGAAGCTGCTGCCGGTAGAGGATGCAGCTCCGGGCGAGTCATCCTAACCTCCACGTCTTCCCCATTACTAACCGCTTGAAACACACGTCAGCGTAACCCTTGTAATCTTCCAGATTCTAACCCTAACCCCCCAGACTCAATTTTTTTCAGCGTCGGTAACAATTGTTTTCTGTATTAAGGAAGGAAAAGGGAAGCTTGTTTTACCGGAGCAACGCAAATGTGGTTGTACTACGGTCTTACCGCACTTCCTGCTTATTTGTGTGGCATGTGTCTTCTACATGATGGATTTTTTTTGTCTTTCAATGAAACTCATGGATGATATTGTGTCTCGGCTCTTTGCTTCACTGACATCAATCTCTGACAGCTGTGATAATTAGTTTGCTGGTGAGTTCAATTAAAGGAAAAAGTACTAAACTAACGTTCCACATTATTACGTAGACAAACATTTTTAAGTAATATGGGGTAAAAAAGGATCTCTGCTGCTAAAAAGCCTGAAATACCTCAATGCCTTAGTCAAGGTATGATATTTCAGGAAAACTTAGCGGGATCATCGTACTATTAAGAGACTCCAGAGCACATACAGTTTGGTGCAGATAAAGGCAGAATGAGGACGGTTTCTCCCAGACAAATACATCGGATTAAGGGCCAGAGTCATGGGGAGAGAGCTGGTCAGCCCCTTAGGGTCCCTGAAGACGTGAAAATGACCTCTGAAAAGTGGGTGGAGTTTCTGACTGACCACTTCCTTCTATGGTACAAAAAGAAGAAGCGTGTTTTCTGTAACCAAACCATCTTCATGCATGATGAAGCACAATCTCATGCTGCCAGGAATACCGCTGCATCATTGGTTGCTATGGGCAGAAAATGAGATAAACTGATGGTGTGAACCCCATCATCCTCTGACCTCAACCCTATTGAGAACCTTTGGAGCATCCTCAAGCAGAAAATCTCTGAGGGTGGGGGGCAGTTCACGTCCAAACAGCAGCTCTGGGAGGCGATTCTGACATCCTGCAAAGAAATTTAAGCAGAAACTCTCCAAAAAACCCCGAGTTCAATGGATGCAAGAAATGTGAAGCTGCTACAAAATAAGAGGTCCTATGTTCAAATGGAACTTGACCTATGAAGATGTTTTTATTGGAATAGCTTTGGATTGCTGTAAATATGACCTCCTAATGGAGAAAATACAACTAATAACGTTTAATATTTACTGTAATGGTTAGTGACTTGAAAATTAAGCTGACTGTTATTTGCATTCAGTATTTAGAAGAATAGCATTTGCATAATCATTTGGAACACACTGTAATGGCCACACAAGAGTGATTTGTCTTCTGGTCTCTAAGAAAATTCAAAGAAAATACTATTCTGAAATTTTATTTATACTGTTTATATGCATCTGAAACAAATTGCATCTCAACGCCTCCGCAGACTGCTGTATGGAAGCATTTGTGTAGCATAATTAAAAATAAAAGTCAATACCAGAAATGCTTTTTCATTTTCTTCTTCAACACTGCTTATTCTGTCACTTAATTAAAAGGATAAAGATGAATGGTAAAAATGATAAAAATGGTATTTGACATTTCATTTTCAAAAGGTTCTCTGGTAAATGTGTAGCAAAATTCATTTAGAAATGTCTAATTTGATTATTTAAATGGATTAACAGAAATGCTTTTTCATTTTCAAAATGTAACTGCAGCAAATGACTCAAAATAAAAATGAAAAATCAATACTTAGAATGCTTTTTCCATATTTTCTCATTTAGAAGATAGTCTCCTGCAGCTTCGCGCTGATTTTGCTGTTGGATGACAGCTGGATGCCCATCAACAGCTACAGTAGAGTTTTCACCATGCTAAACGTTTGCTGGTTGGACCAACAGGTATCTTCTAAATGTGCTTTTGTTACTGTTATGATTATTATTAAGTGCCTGCTCGCTCATAATTGTTTAAATCCATGCGGTCAGGGCTCTATCGTTTCTTTGCTGCAGGGACCCGAAAGACGGGTTAGCATTAGGCTATAATATGTGCTAACTTCAAAATGCCTCAATGAGCATCTTGGATGTAAATATGTGGGAATTACATCATCCTTTATTTTGTTCTGGACACCACTGGAAACACAAATAAAAAGCATTTCTATTAATCATTTTAAATGTCAAATTCAGACATTTCTAAATAATTTGTTACATTACCGAAGGCTTTTGAAAATGAAATGTCAAATCCCATTTTCATTATCATTTTAATTATTGACAGAATAAGCAGTGTTGAAGAAGAGAATGAAAAAGTATTTTGGTGGATTGCTTTTTCATTTTAATTTTGAGTCAAAAAATGCAACTTCATTTTTGAAAATGAAAAAGCATTTCTGGTATTGACTTTTACTTTTTATTAATGATACATAAATGCTTCCATACAGTCCATACATATAGACTGAGTCCGTCTATATAAATACTATATACATTCAATATTTTCTTTATAATGGAATTTCAGGCTACAAACTACAAATACTAAAGTGTCCTAATTTTCAGGTCTACATAAAAAAAAAAATGAAAGTTCAAGCCCTCTTTCATGTAACACAATCCAAAGATTGTTTTGAACATTTTCAATATATTTATTTTAAAATTATGTATCTACATTTATTACAACACAAAATGTATTACCAATAAACTCAATATCCAAAACCGAGTGAGGATTAAAAATGCTTGGTAACAATAGCATGTTGGTCTTTGTTTTCCTGTTTCCTTTATTTATCATTTTTTATAAGGATCTTCCTTTTTGCGTTTTAAAGCTTTCTAATTTTTTCAAAGCTATTTTTACCCATTTCAATATTAACCCTTGTGCTATATTAAATGACCCACCTTCCATTGAATTGGGCTTACCCTACCATGACAGGTGGATCAAGGTGGAAAGATTTCTTGTAATCCATGGACACCAGTGAAGATCGCAAATCATTGAAGAAAAAAGGTTCAAGCTGTCTAGTGGGTCTAGATGACCCACTGTCAGCATTCAGTCTAGATGACCCCGCTCCCCAATGTTAAAGTGCCTAGGATAGCACAAAGTTGCTGTCATTCATCTCTTCGTCCTAATACCTGTGACTTTTGGTCAGCTAGGTCGCTTCACTTTTAGAAGAAAAAAATTCGTTTATGTTTTTCCACGTAAAAATATTACTGTGGCTTAGAATCGTTTTCAACTCAAACTATACAATAGATAATGAGCGGCAGACACTTACTTTATGAAAACGATTTGTAATTTATACTGGCGTATACCAAGTTGAACAATTATTTAGCTTTCACATTGAGAATCAGTCATGAGTTGCATGCAAAAGAGCTACTAGTTTCAAAACCGACTAGACTTTGGTGTCAGGTGACATTTGTGCCTTACTGTGATAAAATGAGTTAAACTAACAAATCATATTCATTACATGGAAGGATTTTCTTTGGTGGGGTTATTCATATTTATTGGATGAAATCTGTACACAATTGAAATTTAAGTTCCATCATTGAGTTATTTTTGAGTGTAACTTAAAAAGTGATAAAATAGATTACGCATATTTATTGAGGGTTTACCCACACTGATTGTCAACAGACAACTTGCCTAAATGTCAGTTTTTAAATGAGGAGTTAACTATAAGTTGTTATTATTAAATCAAAGAGAGTAGAGAAGAAGAAGAAGAAGCTGCTGGAGTTTTCATGAAATGGCGTTGAGTGACCTGTGTCAGTTCCCTGGGTTGCAGGTTCAGCAGACCATGACATTCAGCAACAATTAGTCTGTTAATCACCTTCAGTGATGGTGATGAGGCGGGGGCTGTTATTGTCAAGCTGCCCCAGAGTGCTGAACTCTTGCAGAGGAAGAGGGCAGGAAGAAATGAAGGGAGAGGAGGAAGTGACTGCATAAAGAAATGTCAAGGTAAAAGTGAGCTAAGCACAAGCTAAAAAAGATATTTAAATTCAAATAAGCTATTTGAAATAAAACACCAAGTGTAAATGTTCAAAAGTAATTCAATTAAACAAATTGCAAACTTCTTACATGGAACTAATTTGAAGAAAAAAATCTATTCAATCTTATTTGGCTGATATTGTTTAAATTAGATTAAAATAATTTGGAGTCACGTTTCTAAAAAAATAGTCAACTTTTTTGACAGTAACTGTCTGAATTCTTTGAGGCTTTAAAACTCCTCACTTTCTACACTTTCTCAGACAGACGTGAACATTTTCAGACTTTTGACCTTCATTGTCCAGTTTTATGGAGTGAAAACCAAGATCTGCTGGATTTCTGTAGATTTGTCAAGCTGAACACCGCCAATCAACCCTCCAATTAAGACGCAGAACACAATGCACTGGAAAAAATCATGCTACAAAAAATCTGCAAAATGGTGTGACAGTGAAAGGGGAACTGTGTTACAGCAAAACTTAAATTCTCTTTTACTAATAAAGTGAATTGATATAATACATTGTGCACTTCTGAATTGACTGTGGAATCATCTGCTAAAATGAGAGCATTCAAAAACTATTGATTTAAATGTTTCTGTCAGAACAATGCTCTGTCATCTGTGGGATGTAGATGTAAACATTTGAAAATGCACCTTTATGTGACACAAGCTCAGAGTGACGTCCGGTCGGACAGTCTGCAGATGGACAGCGGTCTTAGCCGTGTGAAGAGGGTTACAAACCACCAACCTCCGTCCAGAGAGGCGGCACCTCGGACTGTTTGTCTGTCTGTGTGATCAGACTGATGATTAGTTCCTGACACACTGGATTTGCAAGAAGGAAATGACATTGAAATATTTAGCGGTTTACAGTTGTAATCTTCTGTTTCCACATGCGCAGAAGTGGCTGCGGCACACAATAACATACACATCCTTACATTAACACACACACACACACACTGATCCACCTCCCACTCAGCCCGACAGACTGGCAGCCTGAAGCACAAAAGCAGCTTCAGTGCGGCCTTCGGTGACACACAAAGACACACACACACTCGAAGTGAAGGACACCTTACACACCAGCAAACGGTGTCTTCAAAGTGTGTTGATGGTCTTAGAGCTGAAAATTGCAAATGTGCACATCTGAGGGGAGATGTGTGTGTTGTGTGAGTGTCTGCATGAATGCCATGTGTCTGTGTGCATGTGTGTATACATGGTGGGGGGTGTAGTCGTGAATGTGTTTATACTTGTGTGTGTTTGTGTGTGACTGTGTGGGAGTAAAAGTGTGTCTCTACATCTTGTGGTGTGTACACCATGTATGTTTTGTTTGGCTGTGTGTGTGATCATTTTGTAGCTTCCAACAGATATTTCTCAGTCTGTAGGGAGGCGGAATGAAAACGAAAACAGGGATCAATTTTGGTGCCGACGCTGGCGGCAGCAGCAACCGCAGCAACAGCACAGCAGCAGCTACAGCAGTAACAGCAAACGCTTGCTTTCTGACAACAGCAACAGCGGCAACAAGCAATGGCAGCAACTTTCGCGCGCAGCAGCTGCAGCAGTAGCAGCAGCAGCAGCAGCTGCATTAGTAGCAGCAGCAGCTTCTTCTCCAGGTCAGGACACCTTTTAAAACGAGCAGGGTATTCTCTGAGACGGCGTCTGGACGCGAGCTTATATCGTTTAAATAAGGTGATCAGAATGGATGAAGCCGTGACCTGATCTCCGTTCACTGATTGACTGATGATGATGACTGCGCTATCAGTTCTAAGGTGAGAAAAGTCCAAAATGACACATTAACACACTCAACAGTGATGGCGCCTTCTGAATGCTTCTCATCTGTTGGGTCACCTGGACGGATGTTAGACCACACACACACACAGGACTTGGTTTCATCTAATCGAAAAACTATTTTGTATCTCATCTGATGCGCCTCACCAACTTGTTCACTGGTTGAAACTGGCCTTCAGTTATCTATAGATTACTCTGCTTTGTTGTGACAGTTCATTTCTGGCTACAGCCTACTTGCTTATTTTCTGTGTCAGGACATGGCTCATCGCTTCACTCAGCTGAAATGTCATTGACAGTTCTTCATTATTCTTCTCCGTTTTCTTTTTTGATTCTGTCTCTACATGGTTTGAGTTAAATTTTCTCTGTGATCATGTCAACAGACAAGTGATGACCAGACCACTTCATGGGCATCCCTACAGTGACAGGAAATATGGTCCATCTTTGAGCCATGTGACTATTATGGTCAGATTAGGTGTTTCAACAGATTGAAAAGCTGAAATTAGCGGCGATACAGCCCAATCTATTAACGGCTTTATCAATATTGTAAAGTATTGCATTCACCTCAGCTTCTTTTCTGTATTGAAACTCTTATTCCATTGATTCCAATAAATTCTTTCTTCAGCATTACCGCAGGGAACTATATATCTGTCAATAACATTCATCGGCATAAATATGGTGTTGGAAGGAAACCTGGTCGTTTAATTAAGTTTCTCATTTAGATATCTTCGTTTAAATGGCTAAAATGAGTAAAGTAACCATGACTTCCAATTTTCCTTGTCATTATTATATTTATTTCATTTACCAACCAACTTAATTAATTACCTTCAATGAAGCATGGAATGGGTTAAAAGCGACCGTTATAAATACTGACTCTTAGGTAATGACATCACTGGCCACACTAGCTCTTTTACCTCTGGTTCCGGTAACTTGTTATTTCAAGAACCTGGTTTTCCAGAACTGCAAGCAAGAAAACCAAATTGAAACTAGGAAAACAGTGGGGACCCACGGTGAAAAATTATTGACTCATCATGGAAGACTCTATATCCATCTGTCATCTTCAGATTCATCCTTCTGGTGGCTTGGTAAAGGCCATTGGATTCTCAATAAAGGAAGGCTTTTGCCCGTTCATACATCTGTGTGAAACTATGCTGAAAATATAATGAATATCTAAAACCCGCCTCTGGTTTCTTCATTCATAATCCAATACATATATAAACTCAGAACTAGGTTGTATTTTTAATTTTTCTAAGGTTTTAATATTTCTAAAATATAAATCCATATTCTATCCTTTGTGGTTTACTTTGTTGGATTTTCTGATACAACAACTCATTACTTTTTAAAAAAATTTTGTACTTGAAAGGAAAAACTAAGATTTTAAACATTTAGACAAATATCCTGAGCAGTACAATATTGAATAATCAACAGATACCATCAGTGAAAAGCATCATCATTGGAACTACTGGAAGCATCAGGTTCCTCCCAGTGTGGTCCAAAAGAGGATCAGACTAAGGCTTTTTATTTGGCCTGCAAGCCAGCCAGGCTCAAAATATGGGCTATAACGCTGAATCTGTCATTCAAAAGCAAAACTATTGTTAACCGGCAGTTTTAACCGCTTGAAAGCTCATTCCATACATTATGTGAGCGTCAGTCGTACTATATCACCGACTCAATCCGTCCAATCATGATTGAGAAGAGGTTAGATGGATACGGCAACATCAAGGATTAAAATAACGAAATTTAGCCAAATAAAGTGATCCCGTCATCATCCTGCACGTAAATCGACATGGTTATTACCAGAATGGTCAATAAAACCTCCTAAATACATACATCACTGAACATGCCTGTTCCCACTAAACTGAGCACTGGGGCTGCAAGATGTGAGGAATCTTTGCTGATTCTGAATATGGGTCATCAATTTTGGCCTTTGGAGCCCTAAATCAATGATCTGACCCAGTTTACATCCATCGTTCAAAATAGGTGACCTTTTTGACAATGTGATCAGGCCTTTTCTTCCTCTAGATGTAGAAAGAAAATGGAACTCTACAACTGTGGCTCCTTCGACTATTCCAGTAAATAATGAACTAGAATAGAAACGTGAAATCATTTTCCTTTTAAGAGGGCACACAGTGTAACTGCAGTGCAGTTAGGCATTACAATGACAGGTTTCGCTCCTTCTTGAATCTCTGCAAAGTCTTTATCTGTTGTAATCATAAAATATTCATCTAAAATCATATACTTTAATTCTTAATTTGGTTTGTGTAATGATGGCCTTCCCCTGTATGCATGAGGCATTGTAAAATGTAAGTGAAGAAACTTAATAAAGGAAGAAAATGAATAAAATTGATCATAAAATATTAACAGAAAGTCCATATTACGCCTCAATAATAATAAATAATCGATTATAGAGCGTAAAATTCATTAAAATGCAACATTGTGTATTTTTTCCACTCTTTTTATTCTTTGAAGTGTGGAGGTCATTTGATATTCTCTGCATTTTGGACTATAAATTATCATTTAGTTGTTGTAAAAAGCATACGACTGTGGTAAGTCTGGTGCAAGACACAACCTACCTACAGATTTGATTTGTTTAAGATTTGAAATGCTTTTATTTTCAAGAATCAAATCAAAATAATACAATACAATCATCAGTTATACATTCACCTGGCGGGAATCCAAACTTAAGCAATTCAGTAATCAGGTAAAATCTACTGGAAATTAATTTTAATTCATGCAGATCCATTTTGGGAACAAGTGAAGTAATATCATTAAAATCCGTCTAACATCTTCCAATAATTAGTTAAACATTTTATTTTTTATTTTATTATATTCTTTATAGGTAATATCTTGAAATAAAAAGGTCCACAATCTGTTGAATGACCAAGGTTGATTCTTCAATTCTTCTCAGATTCTCATTTCATGTATTAAGACATTAAATTCAGCTCTTTTCTTCTTCAAAGCTGATATGCATGACTGAAAGTTGAGGAATCGTCGTCTGAATTAAGACTTTACTGGTCGTTTCTTCAGACACCGGAAAGCAGTCGACATCATATTTCATGGTGTCGGCTCTTTGGTTTATTCTCCATGTTGTTGTTTCGATCGATCAACCTTCTTCAAATTATTCAAGATTTTAGCAGAACCTTGGACTTGATCAAAGTGGACGAGAGTGGTTTGAAACGTAAAATCCTGCAAGTGTTATAATCTCTTACTTCCTGGGAACCTGGCATATTGGAAATTTCCAAAGTTAAAGGGTTCTCAGGAAGGATTCTTATTTTCGATGAACAAGAACAGTTTCATAGTTTGAATTTGCTGTGGGTGCTAATCTTTATAAAGGCTTAGATGACGACAACAGTAGCAAGAATAAAAAATGGCTGTGGTCAGAACAACCAATAGAGATAAATTATTTGACATTTCAAACTTCAGGTGAAAGAGGTGCAGGTAAGTGGTTGGTGACTGGACATATAAGTGAAAGGTTTAGGGAGGGAGTTAAGTGTTCATGAGTCTGGCTGCAGGAAAAACTGTTTAACTTATTAACCATTGAGGTTCACAGTTCAGTACTCTGTAAAAGAGTAGTTCAAGTGAATATGTTCAGAATTGAGAAGGGTCAGCTTCCATCGGCCTTACCGTCTAGGTTCCTGGAGGCATTATAGGTCCTCAGACAGATGGAAGGGCTGCAATCCTGTTTCTCATCCCTGGTTGTGTCGTGCCACAAGGTGGTAGTGGGAGGGTGATGAGTCTATGATGTGAACTGCCCATCATCTGGCCAGCTTAGCTCTCTTGCAGTAATACATCTCCTTGGGCCTTTTTGGGGCAGAGGAAGCTGATGGTAGCTCCCATTGGGGTTCTGGGTGATGGTGGTGTGGAGAGGAAGCGAGACCCTGATCACCATAATGGGCGTGGAGAATGCAATAAAGGGATGAGAGGAGAGTGAGGCTGTGACTTGCAGTCCACTATCCATCTCCACTGTCATTGCAGTGTTCTGGCTTAGGTTGTTGCTTCACCGACTCAGCAGTCCACTGCCTCCTCCTGTAGGCAGACTCATCTGTCGTTAGAGATGAGCCCGATGAGGGTGGTGTCATCTGCAAGCTTGATCCAATTTGACAAAGTCATGTGCAGCAGTTGGTGTACACAGAGAGAAAGAGCAGAGGAGAGAAATGCAGCCCTGTGGAGTTCCTGTGCTGATAGATTGGTGGTGGAGACATTCTTCCCAGCACACACTGCCTCTGGTCCATTGAAGTCAAGAAATCACACCTGCAGTGGAATGAATACGTTTAGCTAGACTTTTTCATAGACAGAGGGAGGATAATTGTTGAATGCCGAGCTGAACTCCACAAACAGGATCCTAGCAGAGGTACAGAGGAGTCCAGATGCTGCAGGATGAAGTGGAGGTCCAGGTTGATAGTGTGGTCTACAGACCTTTTGGCTCTGTAGGCGAACTGCAGAGTGTCCAAGAGGGGGGAGGTGAAGGACTTGAGGTGGGGGGATGAGGTGCTCGAATGACTTCCTTGACTTCTGGGCAGCGCCTGGAGCCTGCCTGAGTGGATTGAGGCCGAAGTGTCTGGGGCTTCTTGGGGACAGGGCGATGGTGGACAGCTAGAAGCAGGCCGGGACGTAGCAGGACTCCAGGAGGTGTTAAAAATGTCTGTGAAGACCGCTGCCAGTTCACCTGCACAGTGTTTCAGGGTGGCAGGGGAGATGACATCCGGGCCACGAGGAGCCTTCCGTGGATTTTGCTTCGGAAAAGCGAGCTACTCCTCTTCTGTCACTGAGACAGTGGTGGGGGAGAGGTGGTCCAGAGTGGTGGTCCAGAGGGGTCATACTGTCCTCAGTGAGAGTGGTGGGGGAGGTGTCCAGTTCTGAGAAAACAACACCAGAGTGAAGAAAACTAAAATTTTGATTTTATTGCTGAAAAGCAAATTTGATTCATATTTTCAGGGTTTTGTTAGTTTTGCAGCATGTTCCTATTATGAAGTTTGTGCAATTTTAACAGGATCTATTTTTATGGAGAGCAAAATCTTTTACAAAATGATTGCAGTAAGATAGTTGGAATAAGATACTGCAACTATCTTACTGCAATTATTGAAGTTAATTGATGTCTCGTTTCAGAGGTTTAATATTAAGTGGATTTTCATTTTGGCGTGTTTTTACATCATTTCGTGTTTATATGCACAGTGGAGCAAAAAAGTATTCTGTCGGCCATCCACTGTGCAAGTTCTCACACAAAAAAAATGAAGATATCAATTTTCATTGTAGGTAGATCTCAACAATGAGAGACAAAATGAGAAAAAAAAATCAGAAAATAATATTGTCTGATTGTTTTTATTTGTAAATTATGGTGGAAAATAATTAGTGAAGTGTAAACGGGGCTGGGTCTTTCAGCATGACAACCATCCCAAACACATGTTGCCCGGGTAACAAAGGAGTGGCTTCATAGAGAATCATTCAAGGTCCTGGAGTGGCCTAGCCAGTCTCCAGATCCCCCATAGAAAATCTTTGGAGGGACTTTAAGGTCAGTGTTGCCCAGAAACAGCCCCAAAGCATCACAGCTCTAGAGGGGAGATCTGCAGGAGAATGAGCCAAAATACCAGCAACAGTTTGTGAAAACCTTGTGAAGATTTACAGAAGATGTTTGACTCAGGGTTCATACGGTCTTCTGATTGGGTCTTGGGGGTTTTTGGGATTTGTTCGGCCGTGGAGGGTCCAAATAAAAGCTGACTCAACATATTTCACTGCACTGTTCCTCCTAAATTCACAGGGGTGTTGTTTCCGCTTAACTTCTGTCCTACTTCAGACTTCATATTTACAGTTCGGTATCTTAAAAGTAAAAAAGGTCACCTAGGTTTTTGCGAAGAATTCTGGCTTCTCCCATTTGACCCGTTAAGCTGAGGAAGCGATGGCGGCGGGCACTTTAACCCAACCCCTAATGCTGAGAGTTAGACAGGAGATTTGGGTCCCCATTATCCCAGAGTGTTTGTTGGAACCCACAGCTTCACTCTCTTCCCTCTTCATCACGGGCGAATGGTGAAGTGGAAGGTAACTATAAGGAGCTCCAGCTGCTTCCTTGTTAGAATGTTTGTGTTTGGGTCTCCTTCTGCTTCATCTCAAACGTTCACATCATTCACCCCCACCACCACCACAGAACCCCCCCCTGAAGATTTGACTGCATCAATTTTGGTTCTCTAAGACGATGCGTTTTCTTTTTCTGTTTTTCTTTCCTTCATTCCCACCCCTCTCTCCACCCATCACTCAGGCAGAAGAAATTATCATTCCTCTTACTACTGTAAGTAACCTGTTTTGACATTTAACCTGACAACAACAAAACTGTTGGTGAGCAGAACTAAACCAATCAGAAGGCTCTCTGAAACTAGCTTTTGTGTGCTCTAACATTTAATCAGACAGGTGTCTTCCAATTTCTTTCATCACGCTTTAAGGAACAAAACAATACTGGAAAACATTTTGACACGTGCACACCACACAGTAACAGGGACGTGTAACGTGTTGTGGTATCCATTACAGCTAACAGCACCATAATAGATATTAGAATCTCATTCTGTGATTTAGTAAGTTCTCCCACTTACAAATCATGGAGGAATCTGACATTTTCCTCTTAGAGGCATGTTCACTGTGGGAGACATCATTTAAAACAATCTGGAAATTTTTAAAATGTATATGTCTGCTACTGCTACAAATAAGCATTTGAACACCTGAGAACATCAATGTTAACATTTAGTCCTCCTTGTTCTCCTGGCTGTGTGCTTCTGGTCATTGTCCAATTGGAAGACCCAGCCACGCCCATCTTCAATGCTCTACCTGAGGGAAGGAGGTTGTTCCCCAAAACTCACAATACATGGTCCTAGTCATCCTCTCCTCTATACAGTGAAGTCATCCCGTCCCATGTGCAGAAAAACCCCCCATAGCGTGATGCTGCCACCCCCATGCTTCACAGTAGGGATGGTGTTCTTGGAATGGGACTCATCATTTTCTTCGAGTGGAATTAAGACCAAAAAGTTCTATTTTGGTCTCATCTGACCACATGACTTTCTCCCATGATTCCTCTGGATCGTCCAAATGGTCATTGGCTTCAGACGGGTCTGGACATGTACTGGTTTAAGCAGAAGAATCTTCTGAGTCATGCATGATTTCAAACCATGTCGTCTTAGTGGATTACCAACAGTAACCATGGAAACGGTGGTCCTTTCCAGGTCAGTGACCAGCTCCTCCCATGTAGTTCTGTTCTGAGTTCTCACCTTTCTTAGGACCATTGAGACCCCACCAGGTGAGATCTTGCATGGAGTCCCAGTTCAGGGAGATTGACAGTCATGTTTAGCTTCTTCCATTCTCTAAGAATTGCTCCAACAGGGGATCTTTGTGCAATAAGCCTCTTGGTAATTGCCCCGTAGCCCTTTCCAGCCTTGTGAAGGTCTACAGTTTGGTCTCTGGTGTCTTTGGACAGCTCTTTGGTCTGAACCATGTTAGTAGTTGGAGTCTTCCTGGTTGTATGGGGTGGACAGGTGTCTTTATGCAGCTAACCACCTCAAACAGGTGCTTCTGATTTAGGAGAATAAGTGGAGTGGAGGTGGACTATTTAAAGGTGGACTAACAGGTCTCTGAGGGTCAGAATTCTAGCTGATAGACGGGGTTCAAATACTTATTTGTAGCAGTAGCAGACCAATAAATAATTTGAAAAATCCTCCAATGGGATTTCCAAATAGTTTTAGATGTCTCTCACAGTGGACATAAGAGGAAAATGTCAGACCCCTCCATGACTCCTAAGGAGGAGAACTTACTAGATCACAGGAGGCTCAAATACTTATTTGCCTCACTGTACATACATGAACATGCACACACAGAGTCACATAAACAAATAGTTTACCAGTGTGTGAATGTGTGTGTGACTGTGTGTGTGACTGTAAAAGCACTTTGTCCTTGTAGGTAAAAGCGCTATACAAGTATACGCCATTTACATAAACAAATACAATAACAAACACAGTCACACATGATCACACACACATACATAAACAAACACACTGTCACACAGGTTTGCATACTGCTGCATACTTGCACAGTCATGCATAAAGTCTACACGCAGATACACACAAATACAGAAAGGTAAACAGTCACACATGTGCACACAAACATACAGTCACACATACATTCACAGTCACTCACAATGTCACACGCATAAACGTACATTGTCACACACCCACACACAGACAGTTACATGCACACACACTGTCATACATTCACATTTATGCTACGGTCACACTGAGGGTGATTTGTGTCAGAGGCGTCTAGTTTCCGGGTTAAGTCAGTGTTGTACAGATGCAATCAGAGGCGCTATTTGAAGTTTGGGTGCGGCACATTAGTCTGGCAGCTGTGTGTTTTAGGCATTGCAGTGTGATTTGGACATTGCAGCTTGTCGAGAGTTCAAATATCGCAACTTCGGTAAAGAAGACGTATTGCATCAACCATTTAGGGACTGAGCTGTTGGGTCGTCAGGTCTTCCATTCATTGTAAACATCCAGACATCGCTTTCATGTAGCCCTGAGGCTAAAGATGTTAAGCATCAGCTTTATAAACACATTTTTGGACAAGTGTCAGGCAGCGAATTTCACGCAAATGACATTTGGTGTGAACGCAGCAACACGCACACACATCGTCACACAGTCACAAATAGTGTCATGTTGACATAAACATACACAATCACATAGACACAGACCCACACCCTTGTGTTGTCTGTCTTTCACACACAAAAACGACCTCTTAAGACGTATAGCAGCTTTTTCATTTGGACTTCAGCAGAATACTTGACCTGCTGACAGGACCAGGAGTCTCTGACAGAAACGCTGATACACAACACTCTGCAGAGATTGTCTCAACCATTTCTGTATGTGTGACTTCATTTATATTTTTGCTTCTGTTTGTTTATCCTTTATGCATCCTTTTCCACTTCTGTTTGAGTTTGTGAGTGTTTTCTGTGTGTTTGCTTTAATGTGTGGGTCTGTTTGTGTGTCTGTGTGCCTCTATAGACGTCTGATTTTGCATTGTATCAAATTAGCTACTATGAAAATTTGAAGAAAAAGTCACAAACCATCACATTGTAACTTACAGCCTAACTGTTGAAATCCCTCTTCTATTACTCTAGCTACTTACTGTGACCCTTACTAGCTTATTAAGCAGAACCTAAGCTAACGTTCAAGTCTGAGTGGTTGTATCTCTACTTTGTGTGAACCTGTGGGGGTTGTGTAGGAGATGCTTGTCTTCTCTTCTGAATCATGGAGGTGGAATAGCTGCAGGTTTACACTGTCTGCCTGAACAACAAACGAAGAGCAGGGAGACGTGAGGAGGAGGAGGGCAGCATCTTACTTTGGACGCTTTATCATCCTTTTTCTTAACCTCTGTGTTCTCGCTTCAACCATACATGTGTCTGTGCCTCTTTTTTCCAGTTTTTTTCTTCATTTCTGCAGTTTGCAGGTCAAGGTTAGGCTTAGCAGCGAGGGGACTTCTGTTTACGTGTCTGTAGGTGTCTGTTTTTGTTTGTGTGTGTGCTTCTTTGTGTGTCTGTATAGACATGTATTCCTGCTTTCTTTGTGTTTGTTTTGACATTTATGCTTTTTTGTGTCTGTAGACATCCATTCAAGCTGTTTTGTGTGTCTGTATCATCGACTGTATAATATAACTGGACAAATCGTTTGACTGTAGTTTTACGCCAGATGACCTTTCTAACCCAACTCTTTGCATTTATCTGGACTTGGAACCAGTAACTTATGGCCCCTTTCCAGGCAGTCTCCCATCTGCAGACCAATCAGAACCGTCCCTGCTACACTTGTGAGATCAGATGAGCATGTCCGGGGTGGCACAGCCATAGCTTTGTGTCTGTTTTTAAGTCTATTTTCACTTGAGTTGTGTCTCTGCAAGTGTCTTTGTTTGTATGTTTGTGTATCTAGTACATCTGTTTATACCAGTGCTTCTCCATTATGTTTTGCAAGGCCCCCGCCTGGAAAAAAAAGAAAATGCCCCACCCCCCACACACACACTCGCGCAGTGACAATATATAGGTTAGTATCTATAAGAATTGTGTAAGTATACCTAAAATTTTAACATTAACAAAAGAAAAAACAATATAAATCCACTTTCAACAAATATTAACTTTATTTTTCCACACAGAAACTCTGTTCTAGTCTAAAGCAGAAAAGAAGCTTAAAGTGCCTAAAATAAAAAATCTGCCATTCTTTATCTAAACTAGAAACATTTTGACCAACTGAACCATTTGATGCTGAAAAAAATAATTTAATCAATAAATAACATTATATAGAAATTGATTTGAAAAGTTAACAGCACCAATATATTTCATGTTTTAGTCTGAAGAACTAGATGAAAAACATTGTGTTCTTTTTTAAATGATGGATTGATTATTTATGATAGGGTTGGGCGATGTCCCCTAAATTGGCAGTTGACGATGTTTGCAGTCAACCATCGGGATGGATGATGATATCGTCGGAGGGGGGTGTGTGTGTGTGTGTAATTTTTCGTTATATAATTATTATTCGTTACTTTACTTTATTACTTTATTTATTTTATTTCTCAACTAATGAATCATCCGCGATGATCCAGTATAAACTGAGGGAAGTGACTTTAACAAAACAAAAACAAACAAAATAGAAAAGAAGTAGTCTGCGCCTCCACTTAATTAGTCAGTCAGGTGGACCGGTGGAGCGAGCGACCGCGTCTGCTCAGAGCAGACGGACTCATAACTTTGAGTTTGAGGGGAAGATGCTTTGTTACGTGTGGGAGACTAAGGACTGCGATCCGTCCCGCATCCCACGTGAACGAGCTACCGAACTCAAACCGGGTGTCCCGGTAAAAGTGTGCGTCCCGGGCGGAGCTCGGTCGGACCGTCAGGTCATACAGCGGCTGGGGCGGTGTGTGGCAGAAATGTTGCTCAGTCCTTAGAAACCATTCAAACAATCACCTGGATTTTTGTGTTGTTTTGTCGTGTCCCGACAAAATAAAGGCTGATGTTATTCCCACATATTTACGTGCAGCCAAGATGCAGCCTATCCCGCATGGATTTATGTTCACCCAAGCTAATGTTGTTATCCCGTGTTAGCATACTGCTAATAAGTTAACACGGGATACTTTCCTGCTCCGTTCTTCAATAGAAAAAGCACTGACCACACGGATTAAAATTAAAATGATGAGCGAACAGGCACTTCATAATAACCGTAACATTATTAAAAGCACATTTAGGAGATAATCTCGTATATTACCGTACTGACCTATCTATGCATGTAGCCGCTGGGTGGAACTAATGTTCTTTTCCGGTATACTACTGCGCATGTGCGAATGATTTATTTCGACCGAAAGTGTGACCCATGTGAACGTTTTTTTAAAAACTGAAAACGTTTTTCTGGGCCCATCTACACGGTTAGATTCAAATCCGACCATTGATCCGGTCAAGTTATTTTGCACATGTAACCGCGGCTTATGGTGTCGACTCGCAGCGTGGCGGGGGCATAGCGTCACGATGTCGTCTCCCCATCGTGATGTCAGTCACCCATCACGATGGACAATGGTATCGTCCATCGGCACAACCCTAATTTATGATCTCATAAAGAGCTGCTGTTTTCCTGCATTACCTGCTGTCTAATGTCAAATACTGACACCAACTAAACCACAAATGGAAGACATTGATGGAAAATAAAGACACGTCATCAAAATATCTACAATAGTTAAGAATGAAATTATTAGCATTAGCTAAGTAATCTAAAGGCACGATGATCATGGTGTTGCGCGATCTAGCTCTCTGCGTGCTCCGTTCCACCTCGCACCCTGAGCCCACTACCCCTCCCCTCTCCTTCTCACACACGCGTGTGACAGGGGCAGCTGCAGACACGGCAGTTCACAGTTTCAGGCTGTTACAAACTCTGTCATATAACAGATCATAGGAAACCAATAGTGGCACAGATTTTTTTCCAAGCACTGAGCCGCTGTCACCACTGCCCCCACTTTAAATTTGCGCCCCGGGAAATTGCCCGTATTACCTGTGCCGGAAACCGCCACCCTGGCATCGCTCGCGTGCCCCACTATTTGAGAAGCACTGGTTTATACTGTTGTTTGTGCTTTTGTGTATGTGTGTACACACGTGTCACTTGGTATGTCTGTGTGTGTGTGTTCCTTTGCGTACTTGTGTACTTTATTGTGTGTCTGCATTTGCATTTTCTTCTGTGTGTCTGTTTGTAAGTATTTTTTTGTGGCTGTACATGTCTGTGTGTCATAGAGTGTGCTTGTGTGCATTTGTGTCTACGTTTGTTCATCTCGCCTCTGTCCGTTTAGGCTTTGTGGTGTGTGTTTTGTATGTGTCTGTTTATTTGTCTTTTTTGTGTTGTGTATTTGTGTATCAGCAGTGTGTGGGTTTGTGCATCTATTTTTGTGTGTTTAAGTGTGTCTGCGCTTGTGTCAATCGTGCCATTTTGTGTGTGACTGTGTTTGTGTGTATGTGTGTGTGCAAGGGGGCAACCAGACAAATAGATTTTTTCTTCTGACTCAGAATAGAAAGAGAGAAAACAGGGAGATCCAGACGATTTGCAGCTTTCATGATAAAAGGTTTCTTTAGAGATGGTTTTTGCTCTGCCCCTCTGATGCGACACATCAGGAGAAACCAAGAGAGAAAATAAATCCCACCATTCCTCTTGAGAAAGTGGACAGACAGAGCTGAAAGCTCTCTCTTTTCCATTTGTCCCTCAGAAGTGGAGTTGAGCTGAAACAGAATGGTAAAAATGAGCGAGTAAAGAGAAAGCAGCGTTCAAACTGGGATAACACTGGAAGAGAATCTGCACTGCAGGACTTGAGGAGCGAACAGCAGACATTTGTTAAAGAAGACGTTATACCAGCTGCCCACACAAACCACTGCTTTTAAACATAGCTCAAGTTACGGACTGCAGATCTCAAAGCTTTTCCATCTTAACAAGTAAAAAGCGAGACAAAGTTTGTAGGTGAAAGTATTTGGACCTAATTCCCCAATTACAGGTTTTTTTTATCCACCCATTGCTCCTTCAGATGTTAGATCATTTTATCCTCTATGGATTATAGTGCAACCTTTTTAGAGAAGGCAAGGCAGCTTAACTAGTACCTTATTTTTAAACAGCTTTTAAGTGATTTACATAAAGGCAGGAGCTTTGGCAAAAACACAGAAATAAATGACAATTGAAAAACCATGAATAAAATTCAATTTATAATAAAAGTATATTAAGTGTAAATGTGAGAGTTATAGTAAGCGGCAGAGACAAATGGAGGTGGAAAACATGGTCCACTGGGACTCCAGCCTCCCTCTGTACCTGTTTAAAGTTCTCCTGGATGTAGGAGTTAAAGACCTCCCCAACGGTGGGCTCTGCCAGATGTTCCTGGAAGACCCTCACAGTACATTTAGGTCTGCCAGGAACGCCCGGCCTCTTTACCCGCCAGGGAATCCAACTCACTACCAGGTAGCGATCAATGGACAGCTCTACTCCTCTTTTTCCTCGGGTGTCCAAGATGCAAGGCATAAGGTCGCCTGAAACGACTGCAACGATCTCCCCCGATGGTGTCCTGGTGCTACATGTGTTGTGGACACCACTGTGCTCAAACATGGTGTTTAAGTACAAACTATGACGAGCGCAGAATTCCAACAACAAAACACTAGTCGGTTCAGATCAGGGAGGCTATTCCTACCCATCACACCCCTCCAGGTGGCAGTGTCATTGCCCACATGGAGGACGATGAAATCCCCCGTTGAGGCACTTTCCAGTACCCCTTCAAGAGACACCAAGAAGGCCGGGTATTCCAAACTGCTGTTTGGCCTGTAGGCTGTGGCCACAGTCAGACCCTGTCCCCCACTTGAAGGTGAAGGGACATGACCCTCTTGTCTACCGGTGTGAGCTCCAACACTTGACGGATGAGCTGGGGGCTCACAAATAAGCCCACCCCAAATAAGCCCACCCTGGCCCGCCGCCTCTCACCATGGGCAACTCCAAAACGGTAGAGGGTCTAAATCCTCTCGAAGGACTGAGTTTTATACCCCAGACTTTTGGTGGAGGTGAACCTAACTACATCTAGCCGGTACTCAATCTCCTCCACAATTTCAGGCTCATCCCTTCCAGCGAGGTGACGTTTCATATCCGAAAAGCTAAGTTCCATAACCAAGGTTCGGGCCGCCGAGGCACCCGCCTACAACTGCCACCTAAACCCATTGCACCGCCCCCTTCTGAGCTCTACTGCAGGTGTTGGGCCCATGGGAGAGTGGTCCCACATTGTTCTTCCGGGCTAGACCCAACCAGGGCCCATAAGAGGAAACCCAGCCACCAGGCGCTCACTTGCGAGCCACAACCCCAGGCCTGGCTCAAGGGTGGGGCTTCGGTGATACCAATCAGGGCGACAGAACGAAACATTGGATGGTACTTCCCATAAAGGGGTTCGATACTTTTGACTTATTTAATTATGTGTGTGCCAACAAGAACCAAATCATTACAAACTGATGACAACAAATCTACAGACTAAAGGAACTTCAATCTACTGCCTTACCAGCAAAAATTATGGTGCGCTAATGTGCCTTAAAAAACACTTAAACCGTAGAGCTTCATTTGAAACATCACAAAATGTGAGTCCAAGTTTAGTAAAGTTACAGATCTAAAATTGGTCAACGATTGCAAAATACAAAGAAATCCAATGGTTGTGTTCTAATGTGAGTTAAAGTTTAGTAAATCAGATTAGAAAATAAGAATACCCTACAGATACAAATAAAGGAATTATCTTTTCACTATACAGAAAACAAATCCAAACATTCAAAGATAGGAGCAAGACGCCTTATTACATCCAACCTTTCTTTACATTCTAAAGTAAATATGAATAAGTGGGTGGTTTTAGAAAGTAAAGATGTTGGACCAAAAGTCTTTTCACACTGACTGGTTATGTCTCCACAGGAAACTGGCAAAAAAAAGGAAGGAAACGCTGAACTCCAGACAGGAAATGACCTTGATGGTCAACAGCTCCCAACACACAACTGTGGTGGACTCACACGCACTGAACGGACACGGTGAGTACATGACTCCAGCGCACACGCTTGCACCTGCTGTCAGCTATGCACGTGTTTTAACCATCGAATGTAATCAGAAGATTTGCAGATCAGGCCCTACAACTGGGCTGCACGCAGTGAAAGGGCTCTGGACCTCATCATTCTGATTGGTCCTTCATCTAAGCGCCCCCCCATGTGCCACAAAGGGGCCAAAAGTTGAAACTGAAAAAAAGATTTGGAAGGGGAAATTTGATTCACGAAACATAGAAAAAGAAAAATTAGAAACATAAAAAACGAGGTTATATTTGAAAAATACACATTCACTTTTCAAAAAGTCTGTTTTTTGGTTTTATTTATTTGAGTTTCAACACCAGTTTTTCAGCTTTCAGTTTCAAGTTGTTGTATTTTAGTTTCATAACTTTGGGCTGCCGTTGTAAACAAAAGTGAGTAAAAGGATCATTTGACAGGAGCCGGAACAACAGTGGGGTTTTTGTTCTGGTTGATTGAGAGAAAAACCAAACATTTTAGAGAGCCATTGTAATATTTTTGAGCCATTATCTTAACACAGGAGTTGTTTTGGCGCTTAGGTTCCCTAACAGGGGCCTTATAAATGAGCTTTGCTAAAAGGACCTTCTCAGAAGTCATTGAAATAAGTTGTTACAATCAGAAATAACGTTTATAGATTAGAAATGCTTCTTATTTATGTCATTGCTTTACAGGATCAGAGCCTGATTTAAATTGTCTGTGTTTAATTTTCATAAATCAGTGCGGTTTCCAAATGTTTCAATAGACTAGATTTGTTGCAGGACACTGTGTGAAACATGTTGAATCCTAAATAATTTGATGAACTGCTCTCTGAATTTATCAGGTAAGAGGTCTTTGTTTGTCTGCAGGAGTTTCCCAAGGGTTTGTTTTTGGTCATAATCTGTACTGATGATCATTGGTACTTATGTTCTGCTTTCTTTGTGTGATTGTCTGTCCTTTGATGGTCTGCCACCTTCTTCAAGGACTCTGGTACCTTATAGATCACACTCCAACAATTCAAACTCTAATGAAGGCAGAGCCGCCATGTACGACAGCTAGCAGGACTACCAGAAGCAATGTGGAGTTCTGATTCTTGTCCAGGGACTGTTGCCCCCCCCCCTGCTGACGGCAGGAAACACTAGAACCAAACCTATGATTATGCACCTAGAGCTTCAGCGCCAAGGTCACCCAACAGCCTGATGTGCTCATAAGACTGTTTCAGTCCCCCAATAATAATCTCTGTCAAGAATGCACATAAGGCATTCTTCTGGAAAGTTCATGAAGCAGCTGAAACAAAGGACTCGCCATGCTTTTGTGTCGCAATGACATCAACTTTTTTTCCTCTAATCAAAAGGTTTGTGTAAAGGAGTTTCAGCTGCTGCTCATCTAGAGCTTTTCTTCTCCGTTTCTTAATTTCCTGCAGTTTCTAGCAGTTCTTGACAGATGAGCGTCAGTGATCTCTGATGCTCCTCCCTGAGCGTTTGGTGGACGCGTGCCGGTCCAGTGCAGGTTATTTCTGAAGCTTGTGTTTGTGTGCAGCTGTGTCGTCTCCGTCCTCCTTCACACTGAAGACCAACACCATCAGCACCACCGGCCCCACCTCTTACTACCCAGGTAACTCGCACCCACTCCCTCTGACAGCTCTTTCATTGTAAATCAGCAAAGCGTTGACCTGTTCTGCACAGAAACTGGGATTTGTGAAGGGGGGGGTTGAGATGTTTGAGCCAAATCTGCAGGCACAGACGTGTATAAAGTGAAACAGGAGCAGCTTTCCTTCCTCCTTGTAAAGTGTCAGCTGTCATGGAAAACCTTTCAGGAGAGGTTCTTAACGGATCAGGCGGTTCTGAACGAGTATTGGTGAGCTAGAGGGAGACTGGCGGCAGCAAAGAGCAGACAGTCATCACTGAAGCTTCTAGTCCAGTGTGTGTGTGGGGGGGGGGTCACATGAAATGCACTAATGTGGCTCCTTCTCTTCTTTGTTGCGTCTGTGTCCCTCTGTTTCTCTGTCCATTGGTCTGCTGCTGATGTTCCTGACCACAGATCCTTTTGTACCGACCGCCATTCTTGGTGAGACTGTTTTCCTGTTTTCCTCACAAACACAGAACCTGACCAGCTCAGACAGACAGACAGGAAGCAGTCAGAGAAGAGGAGGGTTTTTTTCTTTGGCTTCCATCCATCCCTGCTTGCTTCTCTTTTGGCTGCTTTGGGATTTAAGTTTTCATTTGTTTAGTTTCATTTTACACTTATAAATCAAATTCTTTAAAAACAAAAACGTTTTTTGTCTTCTTCCATAGTTTTAAACTGATTTTCATGTAGGTCCAACAGTTTTTGTTCACTTGACGGTACTAAAATCAAAAGCCTCGTTTTTTTTATTATTTTGTTTTTTTTCATTTATCTTCATGTTTTGTTTGGGTAAACTGGCGGTGGGCTCCACGTCATCATTGCATTCACAACATTCCTGCGTGTTGTGTTGATGTCATGTCTGTCTGTGACCTCCGACCTCTGCATGGAACCAACACACTTATGTGAATGGGGTGGGGGTGCAAAAACAAAAGCACAAATGTGGTTGGTAACAGCTTAGGAGGCGGGTCCTGGCCTTCAGCTGCAGGCTTACTGTTCATTTGAGGCATGAGGCTGACATGACAGTTTAATGATGTGAACATGGGACGACTGCAGCACAGACTCCGCTCATCATCATCTTTAATGTTACATCTGCACAGAGGAAAGGATACCCCCATCAATGAACAGGAAAATGGGTCAACGGCTAAACACTGCTGCACACTAATGATGTCATCACGCACAAACACTTTCTTTCTTGAGAGTCATGATTTGAAAGTATTTAGTGTTGTTTAATAATTACTATTCCTATCTGTTCCTCACTTCCACCTCCAAGGTGTTTAAACTAAAAGTCTAGAGCTAAAAGCGTCAACAGAACCAGAGTTCTTCTTAAGTTACACCTGTGAGACCAGGTGTTCATTTGGTGTCGTCCCTAGGGACAGGTGACGCTCTCATCTGTGTGGAGACTTTATAATCCTGTGTTATACCATGGTCCGGGTGAATACTCGATTCTGATTGGCTGCTGGGTGTGCATTAAATAGTGATATACCACAGGATAACCGCACAGTGAAAAAAGTAGTTCCGGTTAGCTAGCTTAAATGTTTCGTATCACTGCGCCGGCTTCTTTAAAACAACCTTTAGCGTCATCATCTGGATGAAAACAAGCGGTAAGAGATGAACTTTCTTTCTGAACTGATGCTTTATTCAACCCATCGGGAAGATCAGCATATATATATATCGCAGAATCTTGACTGCAGCAGTGGTGCGGCGCGACGCGACAAATAGTCCGCTTTTTCTGAGAAAAGCGATCCAAATTGGAAAAAAACAAGAAATAAGGACTAAAAACTGGTTACTATTTATTTATTTTGTAAGTGACCATGGTATAAGTGGGTTAATGGCCTTTGAAGTGTGCATTACCACTTTTTAACGCAGTTCGCGGAAGCAACCGTTCAGGCTTCCACCCATGCATTAAAAAGTGATAATGCACACTTCGTAGGCCCTTTAACCCTTACTTAACAAACATTAGCTGGCATTGCACTTTTTTTGTTTTTTTTGCTGTAGCTGGAGCTGACATTTCATGTTTACCTCAAGGCCTGCAGTCCGTGTGATACTTTTACCCGTGTGAACTCAGGATCCTCAAACATCTGAGTGGTGAAGACGATAATCTCTCTGCAAGACAGGATTAGAAAAAGGATTCAGTCAGTTGTTCAAGCCTAGCTTAATGCTATCATATGACAAAAAGAAAGATGCATTCACAAAGGTTCCACCTCCATGTCACATATCCCATACACATGTGTGCTGGAATGAAACTAAGCATGTTAACATGCATAGAGCTGCAACACTGATTCATCCTGGTTTGATTTGTTCAACTAACTGCTCATAATATCCTGAAAGACGCTCTTGCTGCAGGTTGAGGCCTTTGCCTGAATGCATAGAAAAAGTTAAAACCTTCTTTGAGGTGAACAAAGTGTGGATTCCTTTGACTTAGCAGATCAGAAAAGCAAAACTGGGAGAGATTTGAGTCTTAAAGCTTTCTGATGTTTATTTTTGTTTTCCTTCTTGATTGCACTTTAGTCCGTTTCTGAAGGAAAGGCCTGGTCAGGCCGCTGGAAAACTCAAGTGAAAGTAAAGAACAGTGCAAAGTCATTTTGAACACAATCATTAGATTCTAATGCTAATTAGATTGCAGGTAACCAGGTGAGCCAGGTTAGGATAGATGTGTCTTCAATTCCAATAGATGAACTGTTTATTCATGTTAGCTGTTTATGAGCTGCAGACTAGCTGAAGCTGAAGTTGTTGCTTATCTCGTGTTTCTTCTTCTCTTCTATCTTTCTCTGTCTAAAGTGCCAATTAATGGTAAGTGGGTAAATCTGGGGTTAAACGGGAGGCAGGGGTCTGTCATCACCACGCATGAGCCTCACCCACCACCTGCTGTGATCATTAGCGTGGCAAAGCTTCATTTTTACCCTTTGTGAGATTTGTGAAGTCACACTTCCAGCTCCTCCCACCATCTCACCTAGAACCAATCATCTGTCTTTCTCTGATTGCTTCCTTTTTTCCAAATGGTTACACCTTCATCTCTACGCCCATCTCCTCTCCATGATTGGTAGTTAGGGATATTGGTTCTGACTGGTCAGGCCCCCCTCAGCCTAGCCAATAGGAACAGAGTCAGCGAGTGTAGTTGAAGGTATGTCCAGGACAGCTAGAAAAACAGATATGGTCTGTAAGGACTCTGGTATCTTCTCTTTTCACACAGCAGCTCTAAGAAACTGGACCCGCTTGTGGACCACTCCTCATAGGTTCTAGAGCACTTTTCTTGGGGTACTGGAACTGGGAAGGCCAGTACCCAGTTGTACTGGCCACTAGCCACATAAATCACTTAGGTGTACCGTCCATCCGACTACTGTTACTAGCAGCCGTGTGAAAAGAAGCCATCATCATCCTCTTTCCAGACATTTGATCTGACGCCACGTCGTGTACGTGTGCCTCCATTTGTGTTGTCATGGAAACAGTGAGGCAGGTACAGATGTGGACCAGGACTCACTGAAAATTCCTCACTCTTGAAGACTCTGTGGTTTCGTCAGCTGCGTAACAGCATCTATGTTGTTTTTATAACGGTTGTTCTGTTTGTCCAATCACAAACCAGCAGATGGAACTACATGAAACGTGACATTTTAGTGGTTTGATTATCAAACGTTCTGCTGTGTTACATCCGTCCTGGAAAGCTAGACTTATTATTATGAAGCTATGAAAATGTTGTGGTGGATTTAGTGCAAGAAAAAAAGGAAAACACGAGAACAGAAGAACCTAAACTTTGCCTGAGGGGATGAGAGTTATTAGAAAATGAAAACTCTATTCCTGTTCAATATCAGGTCATGGTACAGGATCTATACTGAATCATTTCACTGTATAAGCTAGCATCACCATCATTATACATCCAAACGCTAGATGGCAGTTTCTGTAATACATTCTAGGAATCCATCATGTGGCAGCAGTTTGCACTTATTGCATACACGAGTAATGGAAATATTGTCCTGCATTTGTGTTTTTTTTTACTTTGTAGCACAGCTGTGAATCTGATGCAGCGCACTAGCTCAGCTAGAAGAGCAGCTTCGGTCTGAAGACAGTCATAGATCTTTCTCCGCGCTCCTGGTTTGCCTTCACTGTAGTTTTGCGCTTCCTAAAACTGCTCAGAGTCTTTCGAGAATGAAGCTGAATCAACAGAAATCACAGAGACACAGAATTTGTTTCCTCAGTGCTGGTGGTTCTGGTTCTATCTGGCACAGCCTGCTCTGGTCCAGTGTGTCTTTGCAGACAAGTGTCCAGCACTGGTCTGATCCACCTGTGCTCTCCACTCTGTTCTTTCTCCAGATGACAGCCACACCATGACCAGTGAGACCAGCAGTCTGGTCCAGTCCCACTACAAGCAGCGCGAGTCGGAGCGCGAGGCGCCGCCCTATCAGACGGGACAGCTGCATCCTGCCATCCGAGTGGCCGACTTGCTGCAGCACATCACGCAGATGAAATGTGCCGAGGGCTATGGCTTCAAAGAGGAGTACGAGGTGAGGAGCAGCAGCTCCTGTTCAGTTCAAAACCCAAAGGCTTGTGTAGCGCACACTCTGCTTGGAATGGAAAGGTATTTAGGCTGAGGCCAAGAGTCCCAGACAGTTTGGGTCCAATGGAAACAGATCTAATGAGACCGCTGTGGTCAGTGCTTTGCACACAGTCAACCAGCTCAACACAACCACTGACACAACACACACACACGTCTGTGTGTACGTTTTACCATGGAAAATCAGCAAAGTGGGTATTATGAAAGCTATCATTTTTTTGACCTGAGAGCTGAAGGTCTCTCAATATGCGTTTGTCACATAGAAGGTTTAGACGTTGAATTAAAGCCCAGAGCAGCACATGCGCGGGCAATACTCAGCCCGCCTTTTGACCCGCCCTTTCTGGTGAACGCTGCCGCACCCCTCTCACCCCCCCCCTCTGGCCCTGGCCAAAAGAAACTTCCAGTTGTGTTCACCAGACTTTACTTGGTGTAATGTGTGGGAAAATGTGACAAATAATTTGGCTAAACAGTAGATCCCATGTGCATCCGGGTGGGGCATCATTTTCACTCAAACACGCAGAAGAAAGAAGAATTGCAAAACAACTGGATGCATGCAGTCCAGTACTGCTGCAGGACACGATGAAGACTATTGAAAACTGATGAAGATGAAACCTTCTGTGGACCAAACCACAGCAGCCAGAACACAAGCACTTAGTCAAAACCTTTCCCAGACCTGTTCCGCCTCCTAAGGGCTCCTCCTCCCAACCGGATATTGTCAGACAGCAACAGAGGAGTAGCAACAAAAACCAATCAGGATCAGATGTGGTCCCATGATTTCTACAAACCTTTGAAGTGTCTTTTCCAGCCAGATGGCTGGTGTTCAGTGGACGACCACACAGTCCGCACCGCTGGGAAGAACCTCAGTAAAATGGCTGTCTGAAAACACAGCAACGAAAATGGAGGCTGAAAGGAAAAGGAGGCGGCGTGTGTGTGTGTGTGTGTGTGTGTGTGTTTGTGTGTGTGTGTGTGTGTGTGTGTGTGTGTGTGTGTGTGTGTGTGTGTGTGTGGGTGTGTGTGTGTGTGTGTGTGTGTGTGTGTGTGTGTGTGTGTGTGTGTGTGTGCGTGCGTGCGTGCGTGCGTGCGTGCGTGCGTCATCGTGCGTGCGTGCGTGCGTGTGCGTGTGCGTGCGTCGTCGTCGTCGTCTTGATGCGTGCGTCATGCGTGTGTGTGTATATTAACTTATGCGGGTGTTCTGCAGTTTTCTTATATCAAAAGAAACTCACTAATGGATGTTACTTACAGACCCCCCACACACACACACACACACCTGCTCTCTACAATACTCGATTTTTCCTCCAGCTAATGGGCCAAACTAGCAAATGGCCTGTGTATTTATTTTATTGATATTGTGTGTGTGTGTATTCAGGTCTGGTTGCCTGCTAGCAGGCTGCCCTCGGGGCTAATCCATTATACATACTGAATTCACACAAACACACACTCACGAACACACACGCGCGTTTTTCAAACTCAGTTTCTAGGGTGTTAATGTTGAGGACTTTTCCAGTGGCTGTCCTTTTGTCCACTAAATGAACACATTCAGAAACAGGAAGTAAGTCCATTGTGCGTGAGCGTAATCGCAGGCTGCAGATTCTTTGCACATGTTTGTATTTTTCTGAGTCAGGATGCTGCTAGAAACAGAACAGACTAGGTTAATTGCAAATGTGATGAGGGAAGCGATCATGAGTACTGCTCGTATTATAATCTGGATGAAGGATTTGGACCTGCGTGGAGTAAACGCCGAGCAGAAGCAGCTTCCCCAGCCTTCATTAGTCTCTAAAGAAACCATGACCATTATAGTCTTCTGATCATCCAGATATGCAGCCTTCTGCTCCGAATTCATCTTCATCACATTTGAAAACCCTCTTCAGGTTAGATAAATATTGCATCAACAAACAGATGGGTCAGTCTTGGTAGCGCCCACATGTAGTGTTATTCGGGCATGTCTCTGTAAGAGCTTACATTTTTCAGAGGAGGCGGTGGAGCTTCAGATCTCCGGGTTTGTCAGAATCACTGCCTCACTTTAATCCAAACTGATGCTTTTCTGTGTTTCTGTGTGAGATGGAGTTTGATCAGAGCCATTCCTGACTCAATCCTGTCAAAACATTTGGCAATAAGTGTCAGAATGTTAAAATTAAAGACCTGGATGCCTGTGCTTTGATCTGTTGATGTTCTTTAATAACAGTTGATCAAGTTTTAAAGAATCAACAGGATCAGCTGATTTCCCTCTCATGACTCTTGTCTCCCTGATCCCTCCATGCTGCTCCTTTACTAATTAACCTGATTGGACAGCTTAATGAGGTAAGATGCCTGCTGGGCTTTCTGATTTCTCTCCTTCTGTCTTTTTGTCCTTGTCAGGCACTAGTTGCTTCAAACACTGCCCAACTATTAGCACTCTGGCTCCATGTCGGTGGTCACCATCTTAGCCTGTGCCTGTTTGTGTTTGGGTGTAGCCCATGGTTGCTTTCTGTAAACCCTGAAAACTGAGAACAGGTAAAGATCCTCCACCTTCAACACAGTTTAAAGAAAGGATGAAGTAAACATAAACCAATTTGACCAAGCTCTATGTATTCTGTAGAAACCTTTAGGGTTTTGTGTGTCCTTACTTTGGATTCGCGTTCCACTCCCTAATTGAGGGAGGTTATGTTGTGGCTCTTTAAAAGAAATAAACATACAAACACATTTGATCACCTGTGGTTATTACAATTAAATTCACTTCAATTTAGGGAAAATGATTAGATCCTTTCAACCCACCCATTCGTCCGTCACAGCCATCCATCACACACACACACACACAACCCCACCCCACCACCACCACCACCACCAGTCACCATAAAGTCTTTCCAGTGTGTCCTGGATCTGCTGGGGGGCCTCAGCCAGTTGGTCAAACCTGTCTCTGTCTCACACCCTGTCTCTAAGGAAAGACCAGCTGACCATTCCTTAGAAAGGAGCTGATTCCAATACTTAATGTTCCATCTGATTTAAAAAAAAAAAACCCACACCTCTCATCAAAAATGTTTTTGTCCATTTGCCTGAACTCCTGTAAGGTTTTTCCCACATGACACCATTTTAAACCTGTGTATAGTTGCATGTCCACTCAGAGTGCAGAGCTTCTGATGGAAACAAATCCATCGTTCCATCATCTCAATGTTGGTTCTGCAGGTCTGCTATTATGATGCTGTTATTTCTAGTTATGTCAACCGATTCTGTGAGTGTGGATTCTGCAGGCCTTCAGAGAAAAGAACCATTAGTTCTGCTTCTCTGGCTTCATCCTTTACTTCTGCTTCAAAATCCAAATCTTATCCATGTTAGAAGGTTTGATGCTCCACCATTATTGCAGAACTGAGACGAAGCCCCGGTCTCAGGTTTCAAACTCTGAATCTCTTTTTTGGTTTTTACACTCAAAGTTCTCTCTTATTTAAAATCCAGTCTGGATCAGAAACTGTCCGGTTTGTAATAAGTGTCATTCAGAAAACCCCAGTGCTCACTGACTTCCCTTAAATTAAATGTATTTGGAAATTGGACTTGGAGATGAGGCAGAAAATGTCATTCATTAAGGTGTTTCTTAAAATTTAAAAATCAAATTAAATTAAGGCCAAATCCAAATTGTTTCCCTACGCCCTCGGCTTCTCCCTACCCCAATATTAATTTGGTTTTGGGCAAATAGTGTCAAAATGTTTGGACTTTACGCCCACTCAATGACGTTATAATTAGTCGCCGGTCATCTACGTTAGCACTCAGCTGCTAGCGCTCAAGAAATGCATAACGTCAGTTTATGACTCAAAAAGTCATGCTAAAAACCAAAAGTCATTACGTTTAAATGTGAACGTTTGTGCTTCATAGAACACCAATGTGAAGAAATGTTTCTCCTCTGCGTCACAAGCACCACGTGGATCACTCTACCAGGGATGGGATATCTATAGACTGGGGGGGTGAACAAGTTTGACACCAAGAGCCGAAATTTTTAACTGTGAGAGTCAAAGAGCCACACAACACACTGACCTGCCAAAACGCACACACAAACACACAATTGAAGCAGTATTATCGTCCATAACTCCTCTCCCTACAACACAACAGCAAGTATTGTTCTTGTGTTTATTTCTAGTGTCCACCCTGAATGCACACATCAAATGCAGCTTAGCCAGAGTTAACACAGTGACTACCCTGGAGGTCAGATACCCCTCCACACACACACACACACACACACACACACACACACACACACACACACTGTCTCTCTCTTTTCTCTGACACAACTACTTGGTGACATACAGTGACGTTGATGCTGGTGAGGCACTGACTCCTCTAAAGTCAGATTTACGATGATAAAAACTGAATATGTCACTATTTATCCAACAGTATTTAACTGGTAATTCTTTCTATCTCAACATTCCCCTTTTAATGACCCTTACTCCAAAAGATACACAAACATCTGGACAGAGCATCCTTCTGGTGTCTAAGTCATTCATATTCACAATAATCACATTAAATACATTACATTTCAGATGTGTGTAGCATAAATTTCATTTGAACCTTCAGTAAAAATGTTTTACTTTTCTAACTTTTCTTTTCTTCTCCACAAAGAAGGAAAGTGGGATGATGGCCGTTTTGAATGTGCAATTTAAAAAGCTTCAACTTGTTAATAAAGGAGACAATTTGTGTCAGATCAGGAAGAGTTTTTATTTTGTTCTTTTCTGCCATGAACTATTTCACTGCTTCCAGAAGCTCATAATGATAAACATCGTGACTTGCTGTTCAGTCTGTTCAGTCTGTGTTTATCTTTATTCTCTGAATTTCTCCATTTTGACCATGAGGGTGACAGTCTGCACGCACATCAAATGTTTACTTATTTATTCCGGCAGTGGGCGTAACCCCCCCCCCCCAAATGATTGGCGGTCACTTATGTGTCGGAAGCAGCGTCAAAACACACACACTGCCAAATAACTTTTATTATTATTTATTTTAATACCCTCTGATGGATTTGAGTGTGCTACATATGAAATGAAGCACAATATAGAAAACATAGTAACTGCCCGACTGGTTCATCAGTGTAGCCCAGTGATTCTCAATTGTTTTTTCCCTCTTGGAAAAAGAAATTTTCCACGCACACACCCACACGCACGCACAGGTAATATATTACGTTAGTATCTATAAAAATTGTGTAAGTATATATATATATTCATGTCATGTATGTTTTTCAATGTCAAGAAAGCACTTCTCACAGAAATCCTCACACATTGTGTTGTTTTACGTTTTTTCTTCATTGTTTCCACATTGAATTGTTAGAAGGAGCTCAGTTGAAGCAGATGATGTACGTCCAGTCCACCACCAGATGCCGCTGTTCTTTGTGGTTTCAAAGCCCCAAATTGTTGGTTCATTTTTCCGCCACAATTACACGAACCCCGTGAACGCTTCATGGGGCTTCTACTCTCATCCCTAATAAATTCTTGGGATTTAATGGAAACACAGTAATTGCAAAATTGTGTTTTTTTTTTTTTCATTTCTAGAATTTGGATAAAGTTTTGCACATAGTGAAATGGAATCACAGCTGGTGTGTTGTTAAAGACCAAATCCAATGAAAGTTGTGTTTTTGGGTTGTTGAACATGTTCTTAAATCTTCTCACGATGTTTAAAAGAATGTAAGATTAAAACAGCAATTCTGAGTATTTCTTTATTAAAATCATGGTGAATCAGGAGCAGATGAAAAAATGATGTTGGAAAAAGTTTGCAGTTGTGACACAGCTGATGCAGTCGGCGGGCCACGGGCTCCCTGCTCTGCTCCATTCTGATGCATCCTCTATCAGACACATAGATCCATGAACGTCTTTGTTTTCCTGGTCTGAGCTGGAATCTGGATCAGAACTGGATGGATGGATGGCTCTGATGTTGATCACTATTTTTGTTGCACCGCTAACGTTAGTTTATACTCCCCCCACAATCCCGAGGCGAGTTTCCGAGGAACTCCTGCCGCTGTGCAGAAACTGTCCTACAAAATGACCCAGGTTTTAGGAATTTGCTTAAAAACTGCATAATCATAACCAAAAGACCACTGGAAACACTTTGACAATAGATGAAAAGATGATTGGTGTAAACAGATTTTGCACAAGCTCTTCATCTTCAAATGCGAGTCAGAGTAGCTAATCCAACGACTTCTCAACTGTTCTCTGACTCTGTGTGTTCTCAGGGGTTCTTTGAGGGACAGTCTGCTCCATGGGATTCAGCCAAAAGAGATGAAAACCGCATGAAGAATCGATACGGCAACATCATCGCTTGTAAGTATCCTTTACCACCGGAACACGCTATAACACAGCTGTCTTTGTTTGTTCTGAGCAACTAGATTGTGTTGTACCTGTGCTAGTTGCAATGACAATAACTGATGATAACGACAAGTCGTTCAGTCATTCATTCATTCAAACTTATTTTGCGGTGTGTGTGTGTGTCTCAGATGACCACTCACGTGTGCGTCTGCAGCATCAGGATGGCAACGGTGGTTCAGACTATATCAACGCTAACTACGTGGATGTGAGTAACTCTTAGTTTCTACAATAAGAGTGTAATCATCAGCTAATTCTTGGAACTGTTTGTCTCCTCAGGGATACCACAGACCCAACCACTACATTGCCACTCAAGGTGAGGCGTCCTCCTCTGCCCCATGTGCACGACTCTCCTTTCTGAATCCTGCGTGTTTCTGCCGTTTTGCAGGTTTTCTATCCACCTAATAGCTGAGCTGGTAGTAGTAGCTAAACTAATTTAATAAGTTAGTTCAAAAGGGTTCCAGGTCCAAGAGGTTTGTTTTTCCAGGAAATGATTTTAACTGCATAGCTTAAAGGGAGGATACACATAATGATTCATACTTTACCCAGATTTAGCTCCAGTTCCTAGCTTCCAAATGCTATAATATGAAGCACCTCACTTTTATCATTTCAGAGGACTAGCAAACTAAAGTCTCTGGACTTGGGCCCTTCTTGAATTAAACAGGGGAGCTGCCATATTGGATAACTAGTGCTGCCATCTATGGGATAAAGCTCAACCCACGCAAGAGAGGCCCAAGGCCAGGAAATTAGCACTTAATGCATTTTAAATGTCAAGCATAGTCAGTACATTACAACAGACTTGGGACTTTTTGCACATAATCAGATAGTTTTACCCTTGAAGACCATAGAACATAGAATATCTCTATTTGAAAAACTGGGGACTTGGGCCCTTTTTGAACTAACCAATTCAATTGATCTTAAAATTTATCACGAACCAAGAATTGGACACATTATCAGCAAAAAAACAAGTTAAAAGATTTTAATACATAAAAACATTTCAGCAGAAAAGTTTATCTCATAATGTATGCATTGCATCATAAAGTCCTCAACAATTCCACCTGCTCTGAGATCCTGAAGAAAAAAGAGGTGGTCCAAACCAAGGCCCGGTCTCTAGTTAAACATACACACTCGCACCATTTCACAACATTGCACTGAAAGAAGGAGGAATGATAAATTATAGTTTGACAAGATTCCTCAGCCTAATTTCAGAGCCGTGTAAATATTTTGCCAGTATTTTCATCTCAACCAACAACGTTATTTAATGCGATGGCAGATGACCCCTGTCAGCATTTTCATTTTTAAATCAATACAACCACCAAAAGTATTCTCTTGATGTGGTTATTGCTCACATTTTAAACAGAGCTTTTGGCATTGAAGCGATTCCTTCATATCTGCTTTAAAATGCTGTAGTTTATCTTCGTCTTACAAAACCTCACATGAACAGATTTTTTTAAAGGTTGGGGTAACCCTAACACTAGTTTATAGATCCTTTACTTAGAATGAGTGTAAGAGGAAGTGACTTTAAAGGCAGTGTTCAGACCGCATGGATGCAAGACGTCAGTCCAGATTCCATAATGGACACACAAACACACTCTGACGCACAAGTTTTTCTTCTAAACGTTTTTGTTGGGTTTTTGTGAGTAATCACATTAGTGTGTGACTGGGCATACAGAGCCCACAAGTGTACATGTACAGTGGGGCAAAAAAGTATTCAGTCAACCACTAACTGTTCAAGTTCTCCCACCTAAAAAGATGAGAGAAGCCTGTAATTTTTATCATAGGTAAACCTCAACTATGAGAGACAAAATGAGAAAGAAAATCCAGAAAATGGTGGAAATTATGGTGAAAATAAGTATTTGGTCATCTACATTCAAGCTGGACTTCTGTCTCTCCCAGACCTGTAACTTCTTCTGTAGAGGATCCTCTGTCCTCCACTGTTAACTGCATTAATGTCACCTGTTTGAACTGGTTATCTATAGAAAGACACCTGTCCACAACCTCAAACAGTCACACTCTAAACTCCACTAAAGACCAAAGAGCTTTCTAAGGACACCAGAAACCAAACTGTTGACCTGCACCAGACTGGAAGACTGAATCTGCAACATAAGCAGCTTGGTGTGAAGAAATCAATTATTAGGAAATGGAAGACATACAAGACCACTGATGACTCCCTCCATCTGCTGCCCCCCAAGATCTCACCCCATGGGGCAAAATGATCACAAGAACGGTGAGAAAAATCCCAGAACCCCACGGGGGACCTAGAGAATGACCTGCAGAGAGCTGGGACCAAAGTAACAAAGGTACCATCAGTAACACACTACACCACCAGGGACTCAAACCCTGCAGGGCCAGACGTGTCCCCCTGCTAACGCCAGTACATGTGCAGAACCGTCTACAGTCTGCTAGAGAGCATTTGGAGGATCCAGAAGAGGATTGGGAGAATGTCCTATGGTCAGATGAAACCACAACAGAACATTTTGGTAGAACTCTACTGTTTGGAGGAGAAAGAATGCTGAGCTGAATCCAAAGAACACCAGACCTACTGTAAAGCATGGGGGTGGAAGCATCATAGTATGGGGTTATTTTTCAGCAAAGAGACCAGGACGACTGATCTGTGTAAAGGAAAGAATGAATCTTTTTTAGGAAGGAGAACTTCCACAATGGGTGGCTGGCTAAATACATTTGGCCCCTCTTTAAGTATAAGTGAAGACAGGAGCAGCTCAGATGAAAACACAAGTCACAAACCTATTTGTATGTATGTCAGGTCCCATGCAGGAGACGGCATATGACTTCTGGAAGATGGTTTGGCAGGAGAACTCTGCAGCCATTGTCATGGTAACCAACCTGGTGGAGGTGGGCCGGGTGAGTCCACAAACACACACACACACACTAACGCAGGGCGAGTACTGAGACCATGTGGCTGTTACTGATGGGGACTGAGAGTTCATTTCCCAGAATGCACTTCTTTTGTGCAAGATTCTGCGGCTCCTTTGTTTTTTTGTTGAAACTCAGACTCTCACTAACACTGCTGTGTTTGTGGCCTTCATTTCCCCTAAACTACACTGCAGCTTGAAATAGAGCCGACACGCACAGAAAGATTCTGAGGTGGCAGAGCATAAATGCTGGGTATGAAGTAGAGATCAGGAGATCTGTGAAGACATGGTCTGGATGACAAAGTCTCCTGCTGTTTGTCAACAGCTCAGTGGACTGACAGGATGTTCTCAGCGAGTCTAAGGAATCACTCTGAGCGTGCTCACAAGACCTGCTCATTAGAGAGCTCCTGCTAGGCTCAGATCTGCTCCCCGAGGAATTCTGCTCCTCTTCTAGCCCAATTACTATCCTCACTGCTGCTCAGCGAACAGCCCGTCTTTCTACTCTCCTGAAGAAGAACCTGTTCGCTTTAATGACTTTCTATTCTGAGCGGCAGCCTTCACATCCTGTGTTCAGTTGTCGAGCGCCTTTCCTCTTGACGGCGATGCTACAGATGTGCACAGATTTGTCGCCGGAATCAGCAGAGCAGCTCAGTGATGCTGATATCACAATAAACCACTGTTGGTTCCTCCTGAAATTGGAGGATTTAACCCAAGATCAAGCACACACAAGTGGGCGCGTTTACCGTCCCAGCCCTCATTACCCACAAGGCACCAGAGATCTGCCTCCTCCTCTACAAAGGGGGATTGTAGGACAGATCTGGCTGATTATCCTCTGCTTTCTTTTCCAGTCACACTTCCTCCCTGCTCTGCCTCTGGCATGTGGCCTGTTGTTGTGGCAACAGTGTAATTAGCTCAAGTTTGATTAGCTGTTACAGAGGAGGAGATGGGGGTGGGGCCTCTAATGAGATTTTAATATCAGCTGCACTTGTTTGTGTTCTTGTTAATTTGATGAGTTCATTTCTAAACATTTTAATGTGGAGTAATAAAAGAAAAGCTCTGTGTGTATTTTGTGACGTTTCTGTGTGTGTTTGTAGGTAAAGTGCTGCAAGTATTGGCCTGACGACTCCGAGATCTATGGAGACATGAAGGTCACGCTGATTGAGACGCAGCTGCTCTCAGAGTATGTGATCCGGACCTTTGCTGTGGAAAAGGTACAAGAACCTGCAGGGCTTTGCTGCACAGCAGATGAACAACACAAAGGCCTCAGTGGTTGAATGTACTTTCATACTGCAGAGTTATGTCAAAGACATGGTGCAGTGTCGCTGGAAGACTTGAATTGGTAGACAGAGTCAGAGGTACCATTAAGAGCTTTACGGAATTGGACCAGCAGTTCTGTGTTTTGTATCATTTTTAATGGCAGTTTTTACAGTTAAGTTGTAACGTTGCCACCTTTGAAATACCGTTTACACAGTTATCGTGATTCCAGCTGATTCTGACACGGTCAAAGCCAGTATGTTATACTTAACTGAAACATGAACAGAATAGCACACGCTAAGTAACAGCGTGGCTTATTCTGCTGTCACAGCAACATAAAGGGTCAAGCTTTAGTTCAAATCTATTTTCACTGCTAACATAGCAACTCGCACTGTTTTCGACAGATTTAATTCATGTAAACTTGGTCACAAACTTGTTAGTCATTAAAGTGGGTTTTAGTGATCGCTATGGTAACTGTTTCTGTTTCATCCAATCTTAAACTGGTCTAGAATCCGTGATTCACACGACTTTGAAAGATTCCCTGCAGTCACCGCACAAAAACCATGTGAGGTGTTACCAACCTCAGGGTCCGGTTGGTTTGTCTGCTGTGATTGTTTCGTACTCAGACGTGATGAAATGAGCCGTGTACAAGCCGGCTTGCAGATGTGGTTTAGAACACGGTTCAGAGGACTGTGACACCTCACAGGTCACCTGGGATTGCTAAACATGCCAGGATGCCATCCTGCAAAGCCAGGACTTCAGCTGTTTGTGTCAGAAGCTGAAAAATGTTGGTGTGAACCATATTCCAAACAACATTTACTGCAAAGAACAACCTATAGTGGAAAGTAAAAACTACTCTGCCTTTCTCTTCTATGCACCCCAAGCATTTCTTTTTATCAGGAACAATCAGTGCTACACAGTGTAAAGGCAGACAGGAGAACAGCTGGAATCTAGCACAGACTGAACATCATCAGACAGGCTGCCCCACCCGGACTAGTGAGCTCCTCTTACTTGGGTATCTCCAACTCTTCTCTTCAGAGGGGTGTCGCCGAGATCAGAGAAATCCGACAGTTCCATTTCACTGGCTGGCCCGACCACGGTGTGCCACTCCATGCCACCGGCCTGCTGGGCTTCATCCGGCATGTGAAGGCCAAGACTCCACCCACTGCCGGCCCCACCGTGGTCCATTGCAGGTTGTCTGTGTTCCTACACCAGTGATGATCCTGTTAGATGATCTGCAGCTCACGTGTGTGTCTGTGTGTCTTGGTGAGTCAGTGCGGGAGCAGGACGCACAGGCTGCTTCATTGTGATTGACATTATGCTGGACATGGCAGAGAGGGAGGGCGTGGTTGACATCTACAACTGCGTCCGGGAACTGAGAGCACGGAGGGTCAACATGGTCCAGACTGAGGTACACAACACCAAAGCACAAACACAACTGGCTTCTTTTACAAGAATGGTCAATGAGAAATGTTGACTAGAGGAAGAACTGGGAACTGTTCATAAAAGCTAATCAAGTTTAGCTGTACATACTCCGACAAGGACAGTTCTGAGCTTTTTACACAAGCAAAGACAAGAGAAAGGCATCATCAGTGAAGTTGAGGATCACGATGGCAAAAGGTAAACGATAACGCAAACTTGTCGGTAGTTCAGGAATGGAGGTATGTTTCAGGGTATGTCAAGTTGCCATAGCAACTCATGCTCTGAACATAACCTGGTCTGGAGCAGGTTTAGTTGAAGCTTAGTTTGTTTTCAGAGAGGTGAAGCAGCATGGCGTGTCCATTTGAAGATGATTTAGTGGATGAAGAAGCTCAGATAATACTTTTTACACCATGAGACCACATATGGATGTTGGAAAGATAAACTTTTTACTTTGATCTAACTTAATTATTTAATCATTTGCTTCAGTTAAGATAAGTAAAAATCTTTTTTTTGGTAAGTCAGTTTAAAAATAACACGTAGTTTTCAGACAGTTATTTTACTTTCATTCAAATTAAGTCAATTAAGTAGGTGTAACTCTGGTGCTGCTGTTAGATCGGCACCGCAAGGAATTGTGGGATACCATTCCCTTTGCCTGTCTGGATGGATTTGGGTTTAAGTGTGGCTTTTTGACCACGTGAGTTTAATTGTTCAGCTGTTTTACCGTGTTTTGTCGAGTTATTTTGTCCTACTATGATTACGTCTCTGCACCATGAGTGAGAGTGAAGGAGAGGATGATGAGTTTATATAGCACCCCTACCGTTCTCCGCTGTAATGATAATGACAGAAAACTTTTTAATCAATTTATGCACTCCATGCATTATTCCCCCCGTCCTTTTTATTGTTATACAAATGAGCATATCTGCCGGCTCAAACTTAGACATATGAGAGATCAAGAAATATAATTAATTAAGATGGAAAAAAGATTAACTGAATTGGAGTAAAATGACATTTAGTTAGATTAATATGTAAATTTGAGTTGTATAAACAATTATTTTTATAGACGTAAGAAATTAGGTTGAATAAATTTAACTCAATTACTTGTTTCCAATTGAATCAATTCATTAAAGTTTTATAAGTTATATATATATATACATCACAATGAGAATTGAAATAAGATCAGAAACTCGTGCGTTTACTTTGTCTGTTCTTTTTCTCCAAGCAGAAACTCTTTCTTTTGCTGATGCAGCCGTATTACTTTATTGATGGACGTATAATCTTCATACGCCGTCATTAAAACCTCAGACTCCGTCTCACTGAAGTATAGCGCTCTCTTTTTTCACCACGCGTTTCCATGGTGATTTCAGAAATCGGCGATCCATTGAGAATGTCTTTATGTACCTGCTGTGCACGAGCATGAACCCAGGGTTACCAAGTCCAGCGTAATTATGCTAACTCATATCCGGTCTTTTGGAACCGACATACCCAGAGTAAGCAAGTTCAGGTGGATTTCAGCCAGAGTTCAGGGTTAAAGTCAGGCTAGTTTAAACATGCTTCCTGGAATACCCCCCTGAGCTGCTGATGCTTTCACATCAGAGGAGGGATTAAGTTTCAGCTGCCATTCATTCTACAGTCATGAAGATGTTTTCATCCAAAAATTAGTTTAAAATAAAGGGGGGAGGAATGGGGTGGGCAAAACCAAAAAACGACTTCACCCAAAGATGCTATGCATTTAGTTGTTCATATGAATATGCGTTTCCTTTTTTTTATTCATAATTGAGGTTTTTTCCGTCTTTTCCTTTAACTCTTCGTCTGCATGTCTGCTAACAGGCTATGATGACATCAGCTCTGCCTGACAGGAAGTCACATGCAGACAAAGTCATGGCCCCCATCCAACTTTTAATGTCACTGCTGCTGTTGTGTGTCATCATAAATCATACATGAAGTGACATTTCAGCAGCGTTGCTCCTGTCACTTCAACCTGGAGGAGGTGGAGAGCATCCTCTGACCCCGTGTGTCCTGCTCTCTGCTGCAGGAGCAGTACATCTTCATCCACGACGCCATCCTGGAGGCATGTCTGTGTGGGGACACAGCTATTCCAGCCAATCAGCTGCGATCTGTTTACTATGAGATGAACCGCCTGGATCCTCAGACCAACTCCTGCCAGATCAAGGAAGAGTTTCGGGTAATGCACTGACCGGACATGGGATTGGCTCAATGTGGTGGGCTTGGTTTGAGGCTCTGAATCTCTCTGTGCAGACTCTGAACATGGTCACACCCACTCTGCGGGTGGAAGATTGCAGCATCGCCTTGCTGCCCCGAAACCACGAGAAGAACCGCTGCATGGATGTGCTGCCCCCAGACCGCTGCCTGCCATTTCTCATCACCATTGATGGAGAGAGCTCCAACTACATCAACGCTGCCCTTATGGATGTAGGTGACACGTGTTTGCACAAGCATTTGCACCAGGAGGCGAGTCGAGGCTGAACATAGTTTCCTGTAAATGTTGTGATTTGACAGGACCAAATGACGCTTTGACGCTCATGCATTGTTGCTTTTTACTGATTTCTGAGTGTTTTGCACTGAAATTGTCAACCCGATGATCTTGCCACATGGACTAGAAAGCTAGCTAGACTGAACTCTGAACAACTAAAATAATCTTTAAATGAATAATGTAATCCTGTCGAGTTGAGTTAGTAACCTGGAAAGTGAAGCCAAAAGTTATTACTGTAACAAATTTAAATCAAAGGAAAGCTGTGACCTACAGTATGTCCATCATGCAGTATGTCTATCAAGCAGTATGTCTAAATGAAAGTTGAGCTCGCTGCTAACATCTATAGTTCTGTGTGGAACAGTGACATAACCTTTCACAGTCACACAAACAGCCCAGGATCCAAAGGCTTTTTACCTGGAACACTGCAACATCACCATTTTTAGATTGCATTTCCTTTTTCTCTTCATTTGCAAAAGACAGCAAACCAGGGTTTGTTGGAGAAGACGGAAAGGATATGATCAGTCTCCAAGGCCCACAAACCTTTGATTCTAGTTAATGTTGTTAAGAGTGTAGCTTGACTTAGGGACATGACCCCAACACACCAATACAAGCCGCAAAGACTGGGGCAATGGATTTGAAGACCTGCTGCAGAGCTCAGTGATTCAGCGTTCAGTCTTTGCAACTCATTGCTGCTATCCACTGATTCTTCCTACCGTGATAAACAAATGCAGCAGGCATGCGGTAAAACCATAGCCTACTATTGTAGATCAACAGTTACAAAGAACAAAGAACTCCCACAAGGCTACCGAGTGTCCGCCCTGAGACTGGAAGTTCTGGAGTTGAAATCCAGGCTGAGTCATACCAAAGACTAAAAATGGGACCTAATGCCTCCCTGCTTAACCCTCAGCATTAAGGGGTTGGATTGAGGGTTAAACCCCCAAGTGGTTCCTGAGTGCGGCTGTGTCTGCAACTCACCGCTACCCCCCAGGGTCAAATGTGGGAACAAATTTCTCGCACCGCAGTGCGTGACACCTGGGACTTTATGTGAACCCTTTGGAATTACTGGATGTCTGCATTAATTGAATAGAAAATAATTTTTAAAATTCAAAGTTTTCATGTATTTATTACGGTGGCCAACAGGGCTCACACTACATGCAAAAGAAACAACGCAACGGCATTACCCGAAGCACAATGAAATTACCCGCAACACAACGACATGACGTAGCAATAGCATTAACCTCAGCACAACGGAATTGGGGTTTTTTTTCCTACCGGCGGAAAAACCCCCAATTCCGTTTCAAACTATTCGGCGCTCCAGAGAGCTACGTGATATTTGGACAAGATTAGAGTTTTTTCTTACTAGATAACGTAATTTCTTACAAATATATGTTTGTCTAAAAATATAAATTTACCCAGCTCTCCACAACTGCATCTAACGCTCTTTGTCTTTTTTTTTAAATTACGACTTTTAAATCGTAAATTTACGTGAAAAAAGTCATAGGTTAATGAGGAAAAAAAAACAAAGGTTTTCGTTTATCGGAGCCAAGCTAGAAGATGAAATATGTGGAGCTTTTTGTGAAGCTTTATATCCGGTTAAGGTTTAAAAAACAAAGAGATTCTGAACCTTATTTTCAGTCTAGTCGTCTTTCCGGGGTTCGGTGTCGGTAAAGCAGAGTTTCATCTGTAAAATAAGGAGCTCAGACACGTTTGGGTGTAGAGGACCACTGCAGACTTTATTTTCCTTTTCATTCACAAACCCTGAAGTTCATCTGTCACCTTACGTCAAGAATCTGTCATCCGAACACCAAGGCAGAAGTAAACAGTGTTACATACGGCCCCTCCTCCAGATGAAACGTCCCGTTTCAACATACAACAATAAAGAGGAATGAAAATAGTCTGTTATATTAACATTAGAATGTTGACAGTCCCAAAAAGTGCTCCTCCAAACCACCCATCAATAAATAAAAAATGAATTAGTCATAAATCAAACTAATGAGCTTCCTAACATTTGGAACGTTATCAATAAACATTCAGCTCACCTGTTCAACTAAGTTTAGTCGGTCTGCTCTGCTGCTGCGCGGCGTTCACTTGCTGCTGCACTGAATGCTCACTTCCACTTTAATCTCATAAAAATGACGATTTTTTTCCGTACACTTAGTAACTGATAGGATAAGCACCATGGAGAAAGGGAAAAAAAAGGGCATAGAAAATTCTGACTTTTTTTCCCAGAATTCTAAAACTCTATTGCACCGAATAGTTTGAAACTGATTTTTTTTTTCCGCCGGTAGGAAAAGAAAGTCCTCATTTCCGTTGTGCTGAGGTTAATGCTATTGCTGCGGTAATGTCGTTGTGCTTCGGGTAATGCTGTTGCGGTTTTTCTTTTTAATGTAGTGTGAGCCCTGTTGGCCACCGTAGTTTATTAAACCCAGCATGTAATTATTTGGTGGAAAATGGAAGGGACCCTTTCAGCTGAGAAGCAGCTGAAAGCCTCAAAAGCCTCGACCAAACGTTTCCTTGAAGTTGGAAGTCAGACTTCCACAACAGTCAGGGGGAACTTTGGACTATTCCTCTTTGTAAACCTGTTTCAGTTCAACCATACTTGGAAAGTCCAATGTCCTGACCTCTCACTGAGGTCTGACTCTGACAGGGCCTCTCTAGAAGGCGTTTCTTCTCCTGCTGAAGCCGTTTGGTTGTTGATTTCTCCTGTGCTTTGGGTCATTATCCTGTTTTATACCATGGTCCGGGTGAATACTCGATTCTGATTGGCTGCTGGGTGTGCATTAAAAAGTGATAATGCACAGTGATAATGTACATCAAAAAAGAGGTTCCGGTCACATGGCCTGGATCACTGCGCCGGCTTCTTTAAAGGAAAATTTAATCTTCATCATCTGGACAAAAACAAGCAGTAAGAGGTGAACTTTCTCTCTGAACTGATGCTTTATTCGACCCACCGTGACCATGACTATAGATATCGCTGTCATTTGGCGCTGCAGTCGAAATCAGTGCCAGCTCAGCCGGGTAAGCGGCGCGTTGCAACATCAACATGACAGGTTTCTTGATGTTAACCTAGAGCCGGCTTATGCAGCATGTCTGTGTTAAGCCAATTAAAACAAACAACATCCTAACTATTGCAAAGATGGATGTTCATTTAGTTTTTCTGGACTTGGCCCCTTAGTTCCAGTGAAAGAAACTCTGAATGCTTCAGGATACCAAAACATTTGGAAAACGCCATTCTTCCAACCTTGAGGGAACAGTTTGGAGTGGCCCCTCCCTCTTCCACCATGACTGTCCACCAGTGACCAAAGCATGGTCCATGAAGACATGGAGGACAGAGTCTGGTGTGGATGAACTGGACAGAGTCCTGACATGAACCCCATAGAACACCTTTGGGATGAATTAGAGCAGAGACTGAGAGCCAGGCCTTCTCCACCAACGTCAGTGTGTGACCTCACCAATGACCTTCTGGAAGGAAGGTCAGAAGCTCCTAGAAACCCTCCCCAACCTTGTAGACAGCTTTCCCCAGAAGAGTTGAAGCTGTAATCTCTGCTGAAGGTTGAGTCACATCATATTGAACTCTATGGGTTAGGAATGGGACGGCACTTCAGTTCATATGTGAGTCACGGTAGGTGAGTGAATACTTTTGGTAATATAGTGTTGCTCCAGGACTAATCATGAGTCTCAGGATTCACTTATATTTTTTCCCTGAACTGTAATTTTTTACAATTTGTGCTTAATAAAAGCATGAAAACATCTAAATCCGGGCTGCTCCCTGTTCCCTTCTCTACTTCTGTGCCGGTCCCAAGCCCGGTTAATTTGAGAGGGTTACGTCAGGAAGGGCATCCGGCGTAAAACATTGCCAAGATAACCATGCGAATCATCCGCAATGAAAAAGCTGATTCTCTGTGGCGACCCCTGGCTGGACAAGCCAAAAGAGAAAGAAGAAAAGCATGAAAACATCTAATTCTGTGTGATATGAGTAGACGATGTGTCTTTATCGTGATTTAAACATCAAAAGCTATTCTCTGCTTAATTCATGCAGAAATCCAAGTAGTTCCAACGGATTCACATACTTTTTCTTGCAGCTGTTTATTTTGTATTATGGCATCCAGTAGTGTAACAGGATGAATCCATTGTTTAGTCCAATTCCCAACAATGAATTTGTCCAATATGGCGCTGGCCAGCCTGTGGCGTTATGTTCCTGTACTCCTGACCAAAGACAGCTCCTCTTCCAATGAACACACTGACTTATGGAAAGAGTTTCCATAGAAACTCTCTTTTTTTGGATTCTATTTTGAAATGTTCAGACTCAGTATTTCCAACCAGTGTGCGCTGTATGTGTACATAACACACACACAGTCACCTGACTGAGAACAATAACCAACTGCATACATGTGTGTCACTTCAGAGCTACAAGCAGCCATCAGCCTTCATCGTTACCCAGCATCCATTGCCAAACACAGTCAAAGATTTCTGGCGTCTGGTTATGGACTACCACTGCACGTCCATCGTCATGCTGAACGACGTGGACCCGGCCCAGGTGGTTCACACACCAACTCTGACACGCACGTTCACATCTACAGACTCACTGAACACACACACAAAGCTTTAGATACACAATCTCAGTCACAAACATGAACACATTCATAAACACACTCAAATACAGGCACACACTGAGACACACACACGCTAAATCACTCAGCAGTTGTGACAGAAGACTGTGATTAAACAAAAGTGACCTTATCTAAGGATGGATGTCCGTCTGTCTGTCAGCTGTGTCCTCAGTACTGGCCGGAGAACGGCCTTCATCGTCTGGGCTCGCTGCAGGTGGAGTTTGTGTCTGCAGATCTGGAGGAAGACGTCATCAGTCGCATTTTCAGGATCTACAACACAGCGCGGGTGCGTTTCTGGATGGTTGATTCCGGTTAGCTCTGGGGTGGCTCAGCTCCAGGTTTAGACCAGAGGTCAGCAGCCTTTACCACCAAAGAGCCGTGTGGATCAGTTTCCCACAGAAATGAAAACACTGGGAGCTGCAACACTCAGGAAAACCTGGAGTTTCCAGTGAACGGCATCATTTGACATGTTTTTAAGGTTCCTCTTAGATGTTCCTGTTTTTTATGTCATTTATGGGTTCAGATGAGAACTATTTCCACAAAACCTGCAGTTAATCTGCTTCTCCTAGAGATTTTTGTCAACAAACAACTGTTTTCTCATCTGGATCAGGATGTTTTGAAGAAAGCTGCGTGTTTATTCTGGGATCTCACATTGGGAGCTTTGTTGTTGCCTAATTCTCATTACATCTGAATCATTCCACTGCAGTCCAATGTTCACACATGATCCTCTGCCTTTGATCTGACCCCCCCCCCCCCCCTGCTTGCTTTGTCATGCAGCCACAGGACGGGTACCGCATGGTGCAGCAGTTCCAGTTCCTGGGCTGGCCCATGTACCGCGACACGCCCGTGTCCAAGCGCTCCTTCCTCAAACTCATCCACCAGGTGGACAAATGGCAGGAGGAGTACGACGGCGGGGAGGGCCGGACCGTGGTCCACTGCTTGTAAGAACACACACATACACAAACAGATGCACACACAGATGCACACACACAGATGTACACACACACAGATAAACACACACACACAGATGGACACACAGGTGAACACAGAGGTGCACACACAAATACACACACACAGGTGCACACACAAAAGCACACACACAGATACACCCTCACAGGTGCACACGCAGATGCACACACACAGGTGCACACACGTAGATGCACACACAGGTGCACACACACACAGGTGCACACACAGATTAACACACAGATGCACACGCGTAGATGCACATACACAAAAGCACACACACAGATACACACACTTAGGTGCACACACACAGGTGCACACAGACGCACACACACACAGATGAACACACACAGGTGCACACACAGATACACACACAGATACATACACAGGTGCACACACAGATGAACACAAACAAAGATAAACACATACAGAGCCACACACACAGATGTGCACACAGGTGAACACACACTGATGCACACACACAGGTGCACACACGCAGATGCACACACAGGTGAACACACACAGATGCACACACACGTGCACACATACAGATAAATAAACAGATGAACACAAACACAGATAAACACACACAGATACACACACACATAGGTGCACACAGATAAACACACACAGATGCACACACACACATAGATGTACACACACAGAGATGCACACACACAAAAGCACACACACAGGTGCACGCACAGTGACGCACACAAACACAGATAAACACACACAGATGGACACACAGGTGAACACACAGGTGAACACACACAGATACACACACACAGGTGCACACGCACACACACAGATGGACACACACAGATGCACACACAGGTGCACACACAGATGCACACACAGATGCACACACAGAGGTGCAGAACATGACCTGGTCAAAGGAGAGTCTCCACAAGCAACACTCAGAGCACACGAGTCAAACTCAGGTCTGGCCCAAGAGAGGCTCATGTTTGGCCGGCATGAGGATGTTATCTGACCACTGTGAATTCCCACAATGCACTGGCAGTGGGTTTGCACATCGAAAGCTCTTTACGTCATAGATGAGCTTCATACAGAAGTCCTTTTACTGATGACTTCCAACATTTCATCCTGAGGACACCGAGCACTGATCTGGGTCTAAGCTCAGACACCTATAGAGTCTCTGACGTGTGGGCATCCAGCAGAGCGGCAAACGGAGCTTCAGGTTCTGTTTCACTGCTGCTACACACACATTTGGAGATGCCGTCTGTTCTTGGCCTGCAGAAACACGTTTTCAGTTAACAATCAGAAACGCTGTGATGGAAAATGTAGAAGTAAATGCAGCAGAATTTAATGTTTAAAGCTGTCTTATGAGCTTTGCTTCTATTTTTTGAACTACTGTGAGACAAATTGTGCTTTAATGCAAACTTTCTTCTCAGTCCTACAGACATTTGCGTTTTATTATTACTGTTAATATTAATGTATTTGTTGTTGACATGTGGAAGATGTTTTCAGTAGAAATGACGATGAAAAGTGAATGCACTTCTTTTTCAGATTTATTTAATGATTAGAATTTTTGCAGGTTTTGTTCATTTCAGACGGAACTTGTGATCTTTTACAAGTTCTTGATAAAGATTGAACCAGTATAATTGGTATAATCGTTTCTGAACATTGCTCCGCTGTATTTGAGTTTGACCCCCTGACCCCGGCCTCCAGCTGGACCCTCTTCTCTCTGCGACATGGGTGGGGTTTTGGCTCCACCTAGTGGTAACAGGAGGAGCTGTCCTTCATCCGTCTCCTCTTCTTCAGGAACGGCGGGGGTCGCAGTGGCGTGTTCTGCAGCGTCACCATCGTGTGTGAGATGCTGCGGCAGCAGCGGTGCGTGGACCTGTTTCACGCCGTGAAGATGCTCCGGAACAACAAACCCAACATGGTGGACCTGCTGGTAAATGAACAGCTGTCGTATTGATCGGGACCATCAGGGTTCCTTTGGTTCTGTCTCTTTCGGTTCTTCGGGACTTGAAGGTGCCGTGTCTGATGTGCACGTTTGGTGTGTTTCTGCAGGAACAGTACAAGTTCTGCTATGAAGTGGCACTGGAATATCTTAACCCTTCCTAGACGTTCATCCATCTCCTCCTCTTCATCCTCTGGGGAAGCAGGGCCGCTGATGAGTGTGACGAAGAGGAGGAGGCTCTTTCTGCGCATGAACACACCGACAAACTCACAGTTGTCACTCTGTGGTCTTTTATTTTTGTCCTGTTGTGTTGCCCAGTTCTATCTGAGATGTTGGACTCTGTCGTGATTTAAAAACTATGTGATCCAAGTTTTAGTCGGCCCCCTGAGGCCCCCCAGCTCTGACTGTTCCGACCTGCTTCATTCCATAAGCAAACTGTCTCCTTGCTGCTCCTCATCAGGATTTTTTCAGGCTTCCACTGAAAAACCAACCTGAGGCTCTGACATTGCAAAGGTTTTCCTGGTAGCTCCAGCTGATCTGCCCAAATCCAGATGGATGACCACGACCTCGCTGGCGGCCCAGAGGTCACGTGCGTGTGCTTGGACCTCAGTTGGGAGCGTAGAGATGGAACGGCAGCTTCTCTTTGCCATGGCAACCAGACAAGCTCAGCTGCTGTGACTGCGGTCCTCCCCGGAGACCTTTACAGGCCATGAAGGACTGGAGTGTTTCCAGGGCAACAACAAAAAGGATGTAGTTTTAACCTCTGCTGAAGGCTTCTGTTCACCTGTTTTACATGCTGGGAGGGGGGAAGTGTTGATAATGTACATAGAACCTGAGGAAACAGGAAGAAGAATATTTCACTTGTTTCCATGTGGATGTGCTCATTCTTTTGAAGCTCGCACAGACAATCAGCACAATTCTGCTGGTCGTCACAGCATCTGTAATGAGACTTATTTATGTGGTATGATTCATAAATAAATACCTCTGTACACTCTTCAGCCTGACGTGCCACATCATTCTACAACCTGTGGGTGTGTGTGACAGAAAAGAGCTGCGATGCTTCATTTTCTACTCTGACAAAGGACGTGGCAGACACAGCAGCAAACATTCGCCATGCGACCGTGGACGACGTGTGACCAGGTGAGCAACAACACAGATCTGTTACAAAGAGGCACGTCACACTCATGTAAGGCCTTTTGTTGACTGTCTCTGGTGGGGCTGGGGGGTGGGTCCGCCTCTGGGGTGCTGGCGTGGGTCTCCTTCAACCAGTCTGTCCTAAATATTTGAAGTTTTGTGTGCAGAAGAAAACCTTCCCCATTTTGAGGATGTTTCTTTTTCCATCCAATACTCAAGGTAGAGAGTGTTGTTCTGATATAAAACCAATCTGTGGTCCAGATCAGCGTTTGGCGAGGAGGAAAACTGTGCATGAGCTTCCAACACAGCAGCACCTGTGTGTGAAAGGAGGGCAGGTTTGTTAACACAGAAACCACATTTGAGGACAAAGTCTATCATTCAAGTTTTTAAGGACTCCCCCCACCACCACCAGGTGGAGGAGTTTACCTTGGGGTCTTGTTGACGAGTGAGGGAAGACCAGAGTGTGAGACCAACAGGTGGATCTGAGCGGCGTCCGTAGTTATGTGGTTGCTGTATCGGTCCGTTGTGGTGAAGAGAGAGCTGAGTCAGAAACCAAAGCTCTCAATTTACCATTGATCTTCGTTCAAATACTCACCTATGGTCATGAGTTCTGGGTCATGACCCAAAGAACCAGGTCCAGAATACCAGCTGCTGGAATGAGGTTCCTCCATAGGGGGGCTGGGCGCTCCCTTAGAGATAGGGGGAGGAGCTCGGTCACCCACGGAGAGCTCAGAGTAGAACCGCTTCTCCTCCACATCAAAAGGAGCCGGTTGATGGGGTTCGGACATCTAGTCCGGATGCCCCCTGGACACCTCCCTGGGGAGGTGTTCTGGGCATGTCCCACTGAGGGGAGGCCCCAGGGAAGACCCAGGACACGCTAGAAAGACTTAGAAAGACTACGTGTGTTGGCTGGCCTGGGAACGCCTCCGGGTCCCCCCCAGAGGAGCTGGAGGAAGTGGCCGGGGAGAGGGAAGTCTGGGCATCTCTGCTTAGACTGCTGCCCTCACTGGTACTGGATGAGTGGAAGAAGATGATGGATGAACATTTTTCTGCACGGTGGTTGGCACTCTTGCTTCACAGCAAGAAGGCCCCCGCTTCAAGTCCCAGCTGGGGGACCTGAACCAGAACACCAATGGGGGAGCTTTCTGCATGTTCTCCCCGTGCATGCGTGGGTTTCCTCTAGCTTCCTCCCACCGTCCAAAAAACATGTTTCATGGGTTCATTGGTTACTGTAAATTGTCCCTGTAATGTTAGAAATGACCAATAGACGGCACTGGTAAGTTGAGCATGAAGGTATTGATGTGGAAAGAGCAGGAAGGAGAGTTGATGAGTGACTGGAACTGGAATGTATGTCAGAGAGCAACGGAGGAACAAAAAGTCTAATATATTTATATTTATTTATATTCTATTTTATGTCTGTAAGACAAAAACAGTCATTACAGCCCCTAGGTGTGAATGTGAGTGTGCATGGGTGTGTGATTGAGACCCTGGGACAGACTGGTGACCTGTCCAGGATGTCCCCTGCTTTCACTCGCAAGTGGCCAGGATAGGCTCCAGCAACCTCGTGTCCCCCAAAGCGACAAAATGGGTTTACAGCAGTGGTCCCCAACCACCGGGACACTTGGCACCGGGCCGCAGGAAATTTTGGCACTGGGACGCACAGAAAGAAAAAATAATTTCCATTTTATTGTTTTTTTTTTCGAAAGAAAAAAACCTTTTATTTTGAAAAGTGACCGGATTCTCTCTGTTACATCCATCACACTTAACGCACGTCGAAGTCGCGACACCAAACATCACGTGATACACCCCGCTAAAATGAAACCCAAACAACCAAAATGAGCAAAAAACAAACTTCTTTAGAAAGTTGCTTTGACAAGGGGAAACGGGCCAATGAAGGGACATCATCGTACCAGTCCTTTTAACGGTAACTACGCTTTTAGCATGTTTGTATTTCTGTTGCATCCATCCATCCATCCATCTGGGGCCGGGTCGCGGGGGGAGCAGTCTAAGCAGAGATGCTCAGACTTCCCTCTCCCCGGCCACTTCCTCCAGCTCCTCTGGGGGGACCCCGAGGCGTTCTCAGGCCAGCCGAAATACACAGTCTCTCCAGCGTGTCCTGGGTCTTCCCCGGGGCCTCCGCCCAGTGGGACGTGCCCAGAACACCTCCCCAGGGAGGCGTCCAGGGGGCATCCGGACTAGATGCCCGAGCCACATCAACTGGCTCATCTGGACGTGGAGGAGAAGCGGTTCTACTCTGAACTCTCTGTGGGTGACCGAGCTTCTCCCCCTATCTCTAAGGGAGCGCCCAGCCCCCCTATGGAGGAACCTCATTCCAGCAGCTGGTATTCTGGACCTGGTTCTTTGGGTCATGACCCAGAACTCATGACCATAGGTTAGTATATTGGAGCGAAGATCGACCGGTAAATTGAGAGCTTTGGTTTCTGGCTCAGCTCTCTCTTCACCACAACGGACCGATACAGCGACCACATAACTACGGTCGCCGCTCAGATCCGCCTGTTGGTCTCACGCTCTGGTCTTCCCTCACTCGTCAACAAGACCCCAAGATTTTAAACTGCTCCACTTGTGGCAGGGACACTCCACCCACCAAGAGATGGTTAACTTCCTTTCTCCAGTCAAGAACCATGGCCTCAGATTAAGCTGTGCTGACCCTCATCCCAGTTGCAAACCGCCCCAATGCACGCTGAAGGTTTCGACTGGATGAAGTCAACAGGACAGCATCATCTGCAAAGAGCAGAGAGGAAATCCTGTGGTCCCCAAACCAGACCCCCTCTGGCCCCTGGCTGCGCCTAGAAATTCTGTCCATAAAAACTATGAACAGAACCGGTGACAAAGGGCCGGAGTCCAACGCACACCAGGTTTGTACCTGTCTTACTTGTTCCTGCTCTCTTTCTGTAATTGGTTCATTTTACATTTTACTCACCGCAGGACACTCCAACGGTTATCTGCTGGGGGACAGAGGGGACTACAGAGGTCCTGAAGAGCAAATCACTCCATGCTACATTTCAAAGATCACAACAACAATCAAAAATGCAAAACAAACATTAAATATATGGCATTACATTTTAGAAAACAAAAAAATCCTGACACCAAACTGTAAAATACCAAAAATGAAAAAAACATTTCTAAAAAGAAAAGTAATTTCCAAAAAACAAAAGGAAATGTTAAGAAATGAAACACAATGAGAAACTGGAAAAGGTAGGTATTATGGGATGTCGCTGATTGGATGCTGATACCCAGCATCGCTTCATGTCAAATAACTTTCAGTTGAATTGATGAACAAACGTCTTCATCCAATCAGCGACGTCCCATAGGCGCCAACCTTTTCTGGTTTCTGTAGAAAAGCAGAAATCTTGAAAAACAAAAGTTATTTACAGAAATAAATAAAAAAATGGCCCTGTTTTTACACATTTAGATTTCTGACAGTATCCAGGCCAAAGTCTAACCAGTAACAACTGCCCTGGTATTTTCCAGTCTTGATTGATTTTTGGTTTTTGCTGTTGTTTGTGTTTTCTGTGTGGTTGGTTATTGTGTAGACATGGAGAAACATTCACAACGGTAAAGTCCTCCATCCATTCAGCTTCTTCAAACAACATTCAGCTTTGTGGACCCTAACCAGACTTTAAGCTAGAAAGATCATGTCCATTTTCATCCGTTTAGCTTATTATTTCTGTACTGTTTGTTGACTCTTGGACATTTTTGAAGTTTTGCTTATTCTAGTTTTCTTTTTTTAAATGAATTTCAATTTTTTTTTAGCTTTGGTTGACTTTGATTAGTCACCATTTTCTTAGTCTTATGGGTTTTTTTAATTCTTTGCTTATTTTATCATAATAAAGGTGAAGGTTTATCCATTATTTCAGCTTCTTCATTTCTTTCTTTTTCTTTAGCTGTCAGGGTTTTCACCGGACCGTAAATGATTTTCCTTGTTCCTACTGGTATCTGGTTCCTTTTCCATCTGGATTCTTGGTCTCTCTGGGTTTAGTGAGCAATCTTTACCTAGTATTGTTGAGTAGTCCAAAATAGTACAATAATGCAGTCCATCTGAACACAGGGGGTTGACTTGTTTTGCTGTAAGAAAACATTTCCTCCAGGGATTTTTTCCAGAATTGTCTCAGGTTTGTTGTCTGATTTACAAACAGGAAAAGAGCATCATGGAATTATAAGTGGATATTTTTAAAGGTTTTTTTTTTATGTGGCTGTTGCTGCGTGTTCATGTGTGGTTCACTGTCTGATAGGAGGTTTTGTGTTTTGTCTTGTCTTCTAACTGGTGGATTTCCTCAGAGATGCGCTTTGTCACGACCCTTAAAAGGTTAATACTTTGCTAACAGGACTGTCTGGATGTTAGGAACAGATGAAACAAATATCTGTGGTAATAACAAATTCTTTGTGCATATTTTTATGAAGTTTTTGTAAGGACCATTGAATCTCCAGAAACATGAAAATCCCATTTATTGGCATGATGCTGAGACAAGAATAATATTTAACTCATATTGGCACAACTGTTAGGGGAAAACCAATGTCTGTATAGAAGACCTGGAGTGAGTAATTGTGACGTCACCCGAAGAAAAGGACTTGCTGCCGGTTCCAACCAAATAGAGTCCATGCAGTCGCTGTTTTTCCGGAATACGACCGTCATCATGTTGGCCAATCATGCAGCAGCAGTGATTGATCAGTCTGAGTCTACGTTTCTATAGCAACCACTTTCAGGAGTAAGCATGTTAGAAGACCACAGCTCTTCCACTGAAAGTAGGCTATGGAGAATCTGTCAATCAAACGCCTACCTTTATTGGGGAATCTGATTGGTCAGTTTATATAACTTGAAAAACGTGAATATCGTGAAGAAAAAGAGGATCATCAAGAACAGGAAATGAAACTAGAATGACTGAGTAACGGCTGATTATTTCTCTATAGACGTAGACGTATTCCCTACATTCCATGCAGAGATTTGTTTGTGTTTTAAATCAATAAAGTTTATGATAAACAAAAATGCAAGAAAACTGTCCACTTTTATTGAAGACAACCTGCTGCGTGACAATCCCTAGTATTATATTCTGATATTTGTTAGAGCACAATTCAATTTTTCTTTTTCTTTTTTCATCTGTATTTCCCTCTGCTCTATTCCTGTGGATTTGTCTGTGATCTTCTGAAGTTCCAACAAAAACAGAATAATAAAAGAGGTCCTGTACTTCCTGGTTCTTCAGTTTAATTCTCCCCCACAGTAAATAGGGAAAACTCTTTTAAATATTCCAGTAATCTTTCTATCAATATTTTGATGCAGAACTGACTGAGGTTTTTTTAATTTTATTTTTTATCGCTGTGTTGAAGGTTGTGATTCAGCTTGACGTGTGATTCTGGCGGCAGCAGCAGGGGGCGACAGAGAGCCCAGCAGCCACTCAAACCGGAAGCGGAAGTAGAACGCAGGTTTCCGTTTGTCCCCGTTTTGTTCGACTGTGAGTTCGGGGGTTCTCCCGCTAACGCCACGGCCAACGGGGAGCGCGCGGGTCGACGTGATGTGACTGGTCGACAGTCGTTTCTGATGATTGATCTTCAGAAGAGCTTCGCGCGCTAACTTTGAGGACGTACCAGCGCTCTCCGCCAATCAGAACGGAGGGCACCCCACAGCACGTGACCATCCGCATGTGGTCGTCTGAGTCGACATGGAGGCGGACGTAGCAGACAGAGTTCTAGTGGGCACGAGGCAGGAGGTGCGCTTCAGGGAAGTGGGCTGCCAGTGGGAGAGCCCGGCGGAGCAGCAGAGGGAGGCGGGCTGCCAGAGCGAGCCCACCCCCACCGCGGAAGCCGGCGTCCAGGTGGAGCTGCCGGGCCATCCGGCCCGCTCAGGACAGGCAGGTGAGGTGAGCTGCAGCCTGACGGGCGCAGGTAATCTGATTACATGGAGGTCACCATCCGTACCCCGGATGTTGGTCGCTCCCGCTTTCTCTGCTGTTTTGAAGAAGAACAAAAAAACAAAACAGAAGGGGGTGATGAAGAATTCAGCCCAACATGAAACCTAAAAGGCTCTAAATAGACAGGAGATTGTTTAAATGTGTTTATTTAAGGTAATCAGTGTGGTATACCTAATCCACAGTAGAATAACAACAAATAACAGCTTTATATCTTAGATTTTAAAAAGATACCTTAACTTTTTGGATGTTAAACATTTCTCAGCATGTCTGCAGAGGCTAAAGAGAACAGATCCAGACAGACAGATGACATTTTCAACGCAAGGAAGTGTGATTGCTGAAAGCAATCAGTCGTAAAACGCTTCTTAGAGTACTGTATAAGAAACTCCTGTAGTGTTTTAGTAAATGATTGGTGGATGATGACGTCACCTTAAGGGCTTGAACTTTAATTCCTCAGGAAGTTCCTATAAGCAGAAGGTGAACGTTTTTCATTTACCATTCAGCAGATCTGATCAAAACGGTACGATTAGAAACTCCTGCATAGGCAATCACAAGGTGGCGCTAAACACGAAGACATGTTTATTCCAGACCAGTCAAGTATCAAACGTCCAGTTTCTGCTCTGCAGCTTTAGTAGAGTTAGAGACATTAGGCTGAAGGCAATAGTACCTTTGGCAGCGCCACCTATGGACAGTTGGTAGTACACTTGTTGAGCCCATTCGTCATTTGATAAGGACATTTGAAGTTAGGTGGTTTAAGGAGTTGCAGCATCAGAAAGTTGACCACCACACCCGTCTAATTTGCATCAGATATTTTAGAAAATTGGTTAAGAGTTTTACTAAACGAGGGGAGCATTAAAGGTAAGAACTACTGACATTTGTAAAAATTATTTACCAAAATTTCAAATCTTTGGAAAATCTTTTCAGATGGATGTGGGCGGTTCCGTTTATAAAAACGTTTAGTTGGCATCCAAAGATTCTGAGAGGGAAATGGTTTGTATGAGACGAAGGCCTAACCGCGTTTTGTAGTAGTGACTACACAAAGGCCAGATTGAGGAAAGAACTCTGCAGTTATTGGTCGCTAAGTTACATCACAATATCTTACGTAGTTTTAGATGCATACCTTCAAGGTTTAGTCTAATTTATTTATATATATATATATACAGTGAGGTCAATAAGTATTTGATCACCCTGTGATTTAGTAAGTTCTCCCACTTAGAAAACATGGAGGGTCTAAAATGTTCATCATAGGTGTATTTCCACAGTGAGAGACAGAATCTGAAGAAACATTCAGAAATCATGTTGTACAATTTAAAAATAAATTTGTATATTACTGTGACAAATAAGTATTTGATCACTTGAGTTAAACAACTTTAATATTTGGTTGATAACAGAAGTCAAACGGTTCCTGTAGTTCTTCTCTAGGTTTCTACACACTGCAGCAGGGATTTTGGCCCACTCCTCCATACAGATCTTCTCTAGATCTGTCAGGGTTCGGGGCTGTCGCTGAGCAAAACAGAGTTTCAGCTCCCTCCAAAGATTCTCTATTGGATTTAGGTCTGGAGACTGGCTAGGCCACTCCAGAACCTTGATATACTTCTTACGGAGCCACTCCTTGGTTTTCTTGGCTGTGTGCTTCGGGTCATTGTCATGAGAAATGTAAATGTAATGTTTAAAAGGGAGCAGATAATTATAAGAATTGTGTTCTTCAATTCTGCTCCCTTCCAATCATGAAAATGTTTAATATGTAAGAGAAACATGTAAACATTTGAACATCAATTTTCATGAAAGGAACAAATAAATAAATGAATGAATGAATGATGAAAGACCCAGCCACGACCCATCTTCAACGCTCTGACAGAGGTAAGGAGGTTTTTGCCCAATATCTCACAATACAGAGCCCCGTTCATCCTCTCCTTAATACAGTGCAGTCGTCAGAAAAACACCCCCAGAGCATGATGCTTCCACCCTCGTGCTTCACTGTAGGTCTGGTGTTCTTGGGATGATGCTCCTCCTTCTTCCTCCTCCAAACACGCCGAATGGAGTTAAGACCAAAAAGTTCTATTTTGGTCTCATCTGACCACAAGACTTTCTCCCATGACTCCTCTGGTTCATCAAGATGGTCATTGGCAAACTTCAGGCGGGCCTTGACATGGGCTGACTTCAGCAGGGGAACATACATGATTTTAAACCATGACGTTTTAATGGATTACTTATAGTAGCCTTGGAAACGGTAGTCCCAGCTCTCTTTAGGTCATTGACCAGCTCCTCCCATGTCGTCCTGGGCTGATACTTCACCTTCCTTAGCATCATGGATACCCCACCAGGTGAGATCTTGCGAGGGGCCCCAGTCCGAGGGACTCATTAGCCTCTTCCATTTTCTGACAATTGCTCCAACAGTTGTTCTTTTCTCACCAAGCTGCTTGGCCCCTGCTTGGCCAGTTTTTGAAGGTCTACAATTTTGTCTCTTGTGTCTTTTGACAGCTCTTTGGTTTTGCCCATGTTGGTAGTTAGACTTCTGACTGTGGGGGGCACAGGTGCCTTTATGCAAGCTAATGACCTCAAACAGGTGCCTCTAATTTAGAATCATGAGCAGAGTGGAGTTGGACTATTTAAAAGCAGAACAGCAGGTCTTTGCTGGTCAGAAATCTATCTGATAATCAAGTGATCAAATACTTATTTGTCACAGTAATATACAAATAATTTTTTTTTTAAACGTACGTGATTTCTGAATGTTTCTTCAGATTCTGTCTCTCACTGTGGAAATACACCTATGATGAAAATTTTAGACCCCTCCATGTTTTCTAAGTGGGAGAACTTACTAAATCACAGGGTGATCAAATACTTATTGACCTCACTGTATATGTAAAATATTTTATTGAAATATATTCATAATAAATACTAAAACTAGATGCTACCAAAAATAGTAATGAAGTAATATTTAGTGATTTAAAAAGTAAGAAGGATAACAGTGATTGATCAGCAGTCAATCAATGACGCAGCGGTCAGCGTTGTTGTTCAGGAAATGAAAAATGAGTGAAAATGAGTTTGCCCCCCCCCCCCCAAGCTAGCTCATCCTTTGAGCTGACATGGCGACAGAGAGCAATTTTTCATGGAACATCATCCATGTTTTATGTGTTCTCTGTTGACGACAGTTCAGATGTCGCTGCTCAGCTCCTATGATGTCTTTGAAGTGTTGGGGGGGGGGGGGGGGGATTCCAGATTATGTCTACTAGATCTGAGCTGAGGAGACGTCCCTCCAGCTGTGGGATCCAGTTTGTCATGGAAGAGACTCGGCCGGTGGTGGCACTGGGTTAAAGCTGGAAGAGGACGGGGCTGACGGCTTCATCATAGCAGACCGTCATCTGCCTAAAGTCGGATCATGGGAAGTTTGTTGTGGAACCACAGAAAATGCAGGGGACCAATCAGATGGACCCCTTTTGTTAGATGCACGCCTCCTATGTAGACGAGAGTCATTTGGAGTATAATTTAAGTTATTTTGACTCTTATTTAAATGAAACTAACAGTGAAATGGAAATGATTTGGGTTGTTTTGCTATTTGTTCATGTTCCACATGTGATTTTGTCAATGCAATATTGACCACTAATATTGCAAATCACAAGCTTTCCTCATATTGTGCAGCCCTAATTTAAATCAGTCTTCCAGCTTTCATGTTTGTCTGCAGGAATATTTGATCAAATTCAGCTCCCAAGATGATTGATCTGATCTGGAAACCTCAACCAAAGCTTCCTCAAAGCATCAGACCACCTTTGTTCTGCTGTTTCCTGCAGCATCCTCCTCAAAGTTCTGAATCCTCGGTTGCTGTCGCAACACATTTGATAAGTTCAGATCCACACAAAGCACATCCCTGCTGACATGAAGATGAATGCAAAAAACAGAGAAAGTATAGATAATTTACCCAATAAAAGATTCAAATACACAATCTGACACAGATTCTGACCTGAACTAACTGCTGTTTCTGATCCAAACCCACAGTATCCATGTAAACCGAACGGTTCTGCCCGAGCCCTAAGTGTTGATGTGGACTTTGTGTGCAGACTTCTCTGCGATGCTGCTCAGCTGCCACTCTTCCAACCGCAGCCTGGTGCTTCAACACAGCTCCACCAACCGGACCAGAACCAGAACTGTCCGACCTGCTGTCAGGCTTTTAGCTGAACCGGTCCAGACCAAGCCCAGAGTCCGCAAGAGACTTTTGCCTCAGAGTTCTGATCCAGCAGAGTCGAGTCAGCCGACCCAGCGCCGCCGTCGCAGATCCACTGAGGTGCCGCAAGAAGAAGGGGACATTGGTGATCCTCTCTGGACCCCATCTGAAGGAGGTATGGTGGACAGTACCAGACCCAAAATAGGATAGGAATTGGTTCTGAAAGTAACTTCTTGAGCTAAAGTCTGCTGTCCTGTGATAGTAGTGGGGCAGATCCAGAAACCCTAAACCAGTGGTCCCCGTGCCACAGACCGGTACCGGTCCGTGGGCGCCTTGCTTCCGGGCTGCAGATAGAAAAAAAAAGTACGCTAACTTAAATTATTTCTGTGTATTTTTATATAAAGGAAGTATTATTTTGAAAAACTACCAGATTCTAGGGGTGTAACATTACACTAAAATCTCAGTTGGGTCCGGTTCAGTATTTCATGAGGCTCGGTTCGGTACATTTTCAGATGTTTTTTTAGCCCAAAAAAGACAGAAAAAACGACTTACAAAATGCATTTATTGGTTTTACATAACGATAAATAAAATTGACCTCTGTAGGTGATCTGCTTAGTAAAATAAGAAAAACTTTTAGCTGCCAGGAACCACCACACAGGACAGCGTAAGGGGGTGGGGGGCCCTCTGCATTAGCCATGCTAATACCGTTGACATGCTAACTGTCACCTCGGTGGTTTAATACAAATACATGAACCGTTACCAGATTCTGTTCACCACCTGTTAGTAGCTGAAAGCTAAAAACCAAACAAGTAAACGCGTTTGGAAAGTTTCTTTAGGGAGAAAACTGAAGAAGATCCTTGAACTCAGAGACATAAAGCTGCTGTTCCCAGACAAACCAGGAGTCTTCCTTCCTTCCTGATACGCAGCGACTGACTTCTGATGTTTCACATAAAGATACATTTTATTCGGATTCATTTATCCATCAAACCGTAAGGCGGCTAAAGTTAGCATCCGGTTGTTAGCATCCACTTGACATCTTTATCACAAAGTCTAAGTTTAAACCAGCCGTAAACATTTGTTGTTTCTGATTTGTGGAATCTTGTAAAACATACATTTATGAGTTTTCCTAAAGAAAGGGGGAATTAGGCCGACATGGAAATGTTTCCCTTTTTCCAGCCGTGTCCAGGCATCCACGAGCGCCGAGCGTTTACTCCATGTGTCCAGTTTACACGCTGTCATTTCCAGTTTGTTTGAAAAACAAGTTTAATTAATCAATCAAACAGTTTTAACGTTGTTTTATTTACTTGATTAAACTTCAGGAAGCTATAGATTTATTTTCATATTTATTAGAACTCATAAGACACTACAGTACCAAAGAACTCCCTGTTTACACTTATTACAAAGCAAAGTCCTTTCATTTGCTAGAAAACCCTTTAAGGAAGCGTTTACCGTAAATTCTGGGTTATAGAGCGTACCTGGTTACAAGCTGGACCCACTCATTTTCACGTATTAAGCTGCCTTCATACATGCATAACTGCATCTATATACAAGCCGCAAGCATTAAGCGACGCGCCCAGCCTGACGAAGCATTTCCTGACTCCCAGACTGGAGGCAGCTTTTCACCTCACTGTGGGAGGAGTCAGCATAGCGTCAGTATTTGGATACACCCACATCTGCCAAACAGCATGGACCTCACTTCTGTTCACAAATTCCTCAGTTATGTTTTTTTTTTGTTTAGTTTTATTTTACCTATTGACAATCTAGGTATCATACATAAAATTACAAACAGTAACCATATAATCAACATTACATCCCTCAGTTATGATGAGGAAATTTACACCCGTGATTCCCCATTTCCCATGAGTCTTAGGGGCTTAAGGCGGGGCTAACCCCCAGGTCGCCACACTGTTGTACGTGTTTAAGATTGAGCAAGTAGCAGCAGTGCATGGAGGGGAGAACGGGAGAGCAGCTCTCCTTCCGCTTGTGTCGCGGCAGCGTTATGGGAGTAACAGGGCTGGTTAAAAAAACCACACCAGTAAAATAAAGCAGCAGTGACTGAAAAGCGCGCGATACGTGGACCTCTGCATGGCGCCCGGTCGCTGCGCGCGGCTGCCGGAGTGAATCGTGTCTGTGCAGAGCAATCGGACTTAATACTGAATGTTTTGTGGATGAGGGGCGGATGCGTTGTTACGTGTGGGAGCCTTCAGACTGCCATCGGCCTCGCAGCTCTATGTGATCGAGCAGCAGGAGAACATGTCTCCAGCTCACACAGAGGCTGTGAGATTTTCAATGCAAAATTCTGCTCAGTCCTTAGAAACTGTTCAAACAATCACGTGGATTTGTGTTTCCAGTCGTGTCCCGACAAAATAAAGGCTGTAAAGGATGTTATTCCCACATATTTACGTGCAGCCAAGCTGCAGATTGCAGCTTTTCCCGCATGGATTCATTTCCATCCAGGCTAAATGTTGTTAGCGCCTGTTAGCCTTCACCTAACCGTTCTTCCGGCTTCAGATTTAAAATAAAATGAGTGAACAGGCGCTTCATAATAACCATAACATGACAATAATAAACGTACGTTTAAAAGATCATCTCATATATTACGGAGCTGCTAATAGATGGACTAGTGTCACTGTGACTCAGAGGTAAATTCACTCCTGAGCATGCGCTGTTCTCTCCGTCACGCAGCTGACCGGCTTTTCCAAACCCGTTGGTGATGGTGGATTTTTTTCACGCTGCTTTTAACTTGAAAGCTTCATCATATTGTAGCAGCGATCACGTGCACGTTGGGTTTAATGGCACCAAAGGATTCTGGGATGCGGCTGGGCGTGCGTGTTTCGTTTTGTTGAACCATGACCGAAGTGTCTGAGACCTGAAGTGAACTCCATGCTGTTTGGCTGCTTAGAGCTTAGAGCTATAAAAGATGCTGCTGAGCGTTACTCCCTGCACTTCTAGCTATGTCTTTGATTTTTTTAATTACATCGACCGCAGGACTATTCTGCCTCTCAATACCACACTCCAATCTTCCCTCACTTGTGGAAGCTCACCTCTGTCCCCCCCAGGGAGGTGACATTCCAAAACCCAAGCTCCATACCAGGGTTTGGGCTGCTGAGGCACCTGCCTTCAACTGCCACCTGAACCCGTTGCACCGACCCCTTCTGAGTCTCCTGCAGGTGATGGACCCACGGTAGATTGATCCCATGTTGTTTCTCCAGGCTGGACCCAACCAAGGCCCATGGGGGGGGGGGGCCCGGTCACCAGGTGCTCGCCTTCTAGCGCCAAGCCCAGGCCAGGCTCCAGAGTGGGGCCCCATGACGCTTATCCCTGAGATATTACCAAATCTTTGTTATTCTCATGAAGGGGGCCCAGAACCACTCTTTGTCTGTCTCGTCACCTAGGACCTGTCTGTCATGGGAGACCCTACGAGGGCCAAAAACCCCAGACAGCTTGGCTCCTGGGATCACTCTCGAGCCCTAAGCCCCTCTACCACATTCAGGGGGCAGTTCATGGAAGGGTTATGAGTCTTACAGTCTGAATTTGTGAACCTGCTTGATGATTGACATCATCTTCAGTCTTTTCCAGGACTCCAAACCTGTTTAATGATTTTATTGTTGAAGCATGGTTGAAAAGCATGTCTGACTTTCAGTGGTTTCTTATCAGATACATTTTATTTCTAATTATTTTAAGCTTATTTCTTTGACCGTGGTCACTTTTTCCTTCACTAACCAAAGGGTATCAACAACGTCTGCATGTCCCGGACCCGCACCCCCCCACACCGTAGACCAAACAATCATAATCTTCATAAATAAATAACTCTCATATTTGACTGGAGTGCTATGTTATAAATGAAATCCAATGAAACGCCACAGTAGATCTAAAAGGAAACTGGTTTGAGCGTTGCATAGTAGTCACAGGTGTAGCTAACTTTTGTCTTCTTATTGAGAGTTTATAGTTTTCCTTTCGTTCTTTTTTCCACCGATTCTTCTCCTTGTGTGAGGAGCCAAATGATAAACTGAAGCGGACAGTTGCAGCCGGTTTCAGGTCTGCTCAGGCGGGGGCCGTTGTGGTTCTGGCCTTAGTCCTTCCTGCTGCTGGACTTCATTGTTGTCCTTTTGTCTCCTCAGGCGTTGACGCCGTGTCCTCGGTTCCGCCGGACGCCCTGGATGGATCTCTGAAGCAGGAGCTGGACAGCACCGTGTGTGACGTCTGCGGCAAAGTGATGAAGAACAAGTCCAGCCTGGCGCGGCACTCCTTCATCCACACGGGGAAGAAGCCGTTCTCCTGCCACCTGTGTGAGCTCCGCTTCAACCGCCGCGACAACCTGCAGCACCACCTCAGCCGGCTACACCCCGACGGCGTGGCCAAGCTGGAGAAGCAGCGCGCCGCCACGCCCTGGCTCTGCGCCGTCTGCGGGAAAACCTTCAGCTGCAGGTCTCGGCTGCAGACCCACGAAGTCATCCATTCGGGCGTCAAGCCGCATCGCTGCGACCTTTGCCCCAAAGCCTACATGAGAACCAATGACCTGGAGCACCACAAAAAGGTGGTCCACTCTGACAGCAGCAGACCGCAGAGGCCCAGTTCGCTGCTCTGCCACCTCTGTGGCAAGGAGTTCAAGTGCCGTTCACAGCTCGCCGTGCATTTGCAGACGCACTCGGGCGAGCGGCCGCACCTCTGCGACATCTGTGGCCGCAAGTTCAGCCGGCAGTACCAGTTGAGGCGCCACAAAGTCCTGGTCCACAGTGGCCTTGGGAACGGCGAGGAGAATGTACCGCCTGACGCGCCGTACACCTGCGGCGTCTGCGGGAAGCGTGTGACGACCGAGGCGCTCCTGCTGGCTCACACTCGAATCCATTCAGGTGACAAGCTGCACCGCTGCAGCGCCTGCCCCCGCAGCTTCCAGCGCGTGGCGTTCTTGAGACAGCATCAAGCCCGCGTGCACCTGCGGGCTAGAGGCGGCGAGGTGCAGCCCGCTGCTCGCCGCCGGAGAAGCACGGCAGAGAGCGACGCCTTCCCCTGCCCCGTGTGCGGGAAAGTGTTCAGGTTCAGGTCCCTGCTGGCCAGCCACGCCCTGATCCACAGCGACGTGCGGCCCTTCGACTGCGACCTTTGCAGCCGCAGCTTCCGCCGCCTCAGCCACCTGAAGCGCCACCGCGAGGTGGTCCACGACAACGGCGCACGCCTGCCCGAGAGTTTCATCTGCCACATCTGTGGCGTGGACAAGAAATGCCGCTCGCAGCTCGCCAGACACGTCATCATTCACACAGGTGAGCGGCCCTTCACCTGCGACCTCTGCCCCGCACGCTTCAACCGCCGCGGCAACCTGCAGCAGCACAAAAGACGCATGCACGGCATAAGACAGCCCACTGCAGAGGAAGCCCCGCCCATTCTATTCGATGAGGAACAGGAAGAGGACGTTGACACTGCCGACATGGCGAGCGGCTTTGAGGACGCTCCCAACGCTGAGCTGCTGGACGCCACATGAAGGTGGTTCCTCCCTAGAGACGGGAATGTCACAGTCCAGACTGTTCAGATGAGGACCTGATCCACTCATGCTCACAGTCGGGAAAGGGGCGGGACTCTGCTGAGGTCCTGCTTGGACAGGAAATGCCGCGGGTCATTAGTCCACGTGTGAATGAACACGCCACTCCATCAGGGTTGACATGCCAACCGGCAGTCCACCTGCTGATTGACAGGTTTGAGCAAAAGGAGGGGCGAGGAAGAGGAGAGTCAATAAAAAACTGCAATCAACCGGGTCATGTGACTGTTTTTGGGGGTGGGGGTGTGGCCTCGGCCTCCGGGGGCAGCAGCAGCTTTCTTCAGCAGCAGCAGCAGCTTTCTTCTTTGCCTTTGGGCTTCTCTCTGCATCTACATCCCTGTTCCTCTGCTTTGGTCCGTGTTCAAATCCCTCCCAGAGGTCCTGGAGTGATGACCATGCTAAATCAATACAACCTGTCCTTTTGGAGGACATAGTGTCTGCAGAGCCGCAGACGGTCTTCTCAAATTTGCCTTTGAGTTGTGGGCGGAGTTAGCCTTTGCTCTTTTCCTATGATCCCTTAGTTTACAATCCATCCCACTAGCTTACATCCCTCACAAGCTCAAGCTAACATTTCAGTCCAGTTCTGATCCAGATTCTGGCTCAGACCAGGAAAACAGATGGATGATCAGAATGGAGCAGAGCGGGGAGACTGTGGTCTGTACAGTCATGGTCAAAGGTTTTGAGAACTGCAAAAATATAAAGTTGCTGTTAAGTTTTTACTTTGCACAAACTAATATTTGTGCCATTCTCAGGACCTTTTGGTCACGACTAGTTTCTGTGATAAATCTGGTCTTTTTCATCTGCTCCTGTTTCACAGTGATTTAATGAAATACCAATGAATAAACTTGGAGTTGATCTCTAAATGTGCTGGTTCTGTTCTGATCAACTCCAACGTTCTTCTCTGCTGCTCCAGACTTCCTCATGCAAACCACAGCTCCTCTCTGGATCCTCTGGATCTGCAGAGACCCGCTGCAGATCCATGTGATCCTCTGCAGAAACCTCTGAGGTTCTGTCCCTGCATGAAACCATCCTGCTGCTCACAGAACTCCTCGGCTTTCTGCCACCTTTCCCTAAACTCTTCCATACCATGTTGTCAGTTCCAACTATCTTTCCACTCTTCATCCTCTTCTTCCTCACAGATATTTGCTACTTTCTGCTCCACAATAGCCACCTGTATCCTCCACATTCTTCCTTCCACACCATGATAAAACAGCTTTAACCAGACATGCAGTCAGTCCCTCCATGAGGCGTTGGATGTGGGAGCCTCCTTCAGCATCCTCCTCTTCCTCTGCAGCAGAGCAGCTCAGAGACCACGTTTGGTCTGGAGGTCACTGAGCGTGGCGTGCCCTTTGGATGCTGAAGCACACGTGTAGAGGGTGATTAGACCACACTTGGATGTTCCTTATTGAGGAGTGACGTAGCCTCACAGGAAACAATAACTGGGCTTTATGCAGCAGCTGATCACAGCTTCGCTTTCTGTAAGTGAACCAAACACACGGCTGTTCTGTGGTAAAAGAATACAAAGATTTGACCACCTGAAAAAACAGAGAAATAAAAGCTGCAGTGGACTCTGACTACAGAGAAAGAAATATATAAATCAAAAAACTGAGGAACCACTGGAAAATTTTCATCCACAGGAAATGGCGCCGCCTTCTTACACGCCAAACAAGCATCATGGCTTCCTCACTCCCACGACTCGCATCCCAGTCGTCCTTTGGTCCGTGGAAACACGTCAAGTAACTCCAGTAAAGTAAAGCAAAGCTACGTTTAACTTGTTTTGTGGTCATTACCTCACAACTTCATGGAAAATGACGAATTGGCAGCGGAGTCGGAAAGCTCAACAGGAAGTCGACTTTGTTGCGTTTTTCAAAGTAAATGTGTTGCAATAACGTTTGCAACACTGAAAGGGTTTTTATCCAAATTTGTTACGTTTTCTGGCCAAAAACCTGCATGTCATAAAGTGAAATTCCTCAGAGTGGCAGGGTTGTGTTTTATATAAACTTCTACGTGTCAAGTATTCCAAATCCATTCCCTTGTACCAGTGTCCTCTGAGACTTCAGGAAATGATGCTCAGTAAACACAGTTTTATCGTGGCTAAGCCGTTTCATTGCATGGCTGATTCTTTGGACCTGCGTTCAGTGTCAGGATGCATCAGAGGCGCCCACATTCCCATCAAAGCAGCATCTGTGAATGTGAGCAGATACTCTGTCTATACTACAGCGTGGATGTGGAGGGCATTTCCAGACACGGTTGTGTTTTCCACGTTTCCACAGACGTCTTCGTCTGATCATAGAAGTCAGTTATCAATACAGACGCTATGATTTCCAGTCTTTAATTTGTCAGAGTTAAAGCCACAAATGTCATAACTGCTTTCCTGTAACTAACGTGACCCCCCCACAAACACACACTGCCAGTGTTGAGGCCATAGGCGTCTTTACACGCATCCAGAGTCTTCAGGCAGAAACTGTTATGCCAGATCTCCCAACAGGCTCCGGTTAGCTCTCCTTTCTAGTGTTGGTTCTTAAACATTGATATCATTCCAGGGAAGTTCAGGTCTGCCTGGTCTGCCCCTATGACGAGTCCCTACCCTGGACCTGGACCACAGACCAGGTACGGCGTGGTTCACAGCTGGTGGAGACGACGATGGGCATCCTGAAGGCACACTTCCGGTGTCTGCGTGGCCCCCTGTGTCATCATGGTCGCCTGATGAAGAGGGCCCACCCCCACCCCACCCTGATGAAGAGGTGCCTCCTCATGTGGTGATCACAGAGATGCAGGAATGATGGGGGATGTTGTGTTGTTGCCGAAATCACTCGAATTCTTCACTTGCATATTTCTCGTTGCCGTCCCGGTCTGGGTGGACGCTGTGGCGATGTTCCTTTGGCGGAGCTGCTTGCTTGCTCCGCCCTTATTGTACTACATTTGAACCTTACCATAATGATTAACAACCAGTAAACTTGTTGCTTTATGCTGCTTCATGGTCTTATCCCCCTTCCCCTCCTATTATCACCCCCTACCCCCCCTCTCTCTATCGTCCCTCTCTCTTCTTCCCCTCTTTCCTTTTCCGTCCGGTCCAACACCAAAGATTTTCAAACATGATTGAAATTAATAAAGTTTGGCCTCAATTACAAAATGGGTTTATCCAGACATACCTTTGGTTTGTCTGAAGATTAATAACCCCTCTTGTTAAAGTAAAATATGTCCAACCCAAGAGGCCCCCAGCTCTCATCTGTCTGCCCAGCTGTTGGACAGGACAAGTTAAAAAAAAAAAGAAAAAATAAGGTTTGCAACTTAACGTGAGCTGAAAACAATAAGATGCAGCACATTCATCCCACCGTGTTTTTACCTCTGGTTTTCCTCTGTGTACGACTATTTTTGTTCTGCTCCACTGCAAGCTGAATTCGATCCATCTCCAGTTCACTTTTTTAGATTTGCCTTTGAAAATGGACCCTCCTTTGCTGACAACTTTGTATGGTGGATGGAAAAAGACTTTTTGATAAGACAGTAACACACAGAGGAACAGCTGTAGACGGCTTCTAACGTTGAAGGACCGTCTCCAGGCAGATGCTGTGACAGGACTAAGAAGGTTTTTAATGTGTTGTGTTGAAAGGGGCGTATGTCCTGCATCACACCTCTTTGCTCCTCCCACTATGGAGGGAGATTTCTGCACACAAAACTTTCTGAGTAGCAAATGAAAATGTTAAATATTTGCTTTGCAATTATTTTTTGTTTGGTTGAAAATACTTTTTTGATTTTTTTTTTTTGCTTTCAAAAACTATTTTTGCATTTGCAAAACAAATGTTTTCTTATGTGTTGTGTGTCATCTCACTTTTTTCCTGTCTTTGATTTTGCTGAGGTAATGTACAGGATGAACAGTGTTGGGCCCAATATTGACCCCTGTGGTACTCCACAGCCTAGATTTTCTGCTTTAGCTTGTTTATCTCGTGGTAAAGACAACAGAAATTAACCAAAGGAGGGCTAATAAACACTCACGGCTGGTGAGGCGCTGACATCATCAGTCACATTCACAAACATGAACCCTGCAGAGTAGCTAATTCACCAGTTGAAGTGGTTTGTTTAAAATTTTGTTTCAACATTTTTCTTCTGTTTATAAACTGTAGCATTGAAAAAGAAATCACCATAATTGTTCTTATTGACTTACTTTTACTTCTATATGAAGTCCGTGTGCCGCTCCTTCTGAAGAAACAACTGGATAACCTGGTTGGAGAAGTCTTCCTTTACTTTCTTCAGTGTTAAAAGTCTCTCCGTCTCCATGGAGACCACTGCCAGAGACGTGGCTCCACTAATTCCTGAGTTTAGACACAGAATCCTCCATGTAGAAAATATTGTTACACAATATTACAGAAAAAAGAGGAAGCCCACTTCAGCCTCGTAGAGACAGCTCCGTGAAAAAGCGCTTTAATGTCTGACAGTGCTGTCGATATTTCCCAACATCCTTTGTTATGATTCTCACTCAAAAATTTAAACAGTCAACAGGTGAAACCACAAATGTTCTCTAAAAGAAACGGATCCTCAGACACAGCAGTAGCTAAAATCCTTTTAATGCATCAGTGAAAGTAGGGCCTTCAAAAGTGAGGGAAAGGAAGTGAAGGAGGTAAAACGGAGAGAAGCATGAAGTAAGAGCTAAGCTGTTGGAGGAGGAGCTTGAGAGGACGAACAGATCCACCGTCACTGCAGGCTGAAGTCTCACACCTCCATGCTGTCGGCTTTGGGCCTTCTGGAGATCCACAGGGCAGACGGGTCAGGGGGGGTTTTGGAGGAGTGGCTACAGGGGAGAGTGATGGCATCATTAGTGCAAACAGCAGACATGCATGACTGGAGGGAAAGTCCCTCCTTACATTCTGCAAGAAAGAAAAAGCCTACAGTAAAAGGGTGAGGGCGAGTTATGTGTGACGCTCTGTTGGTTCTCCCCCAAACATGAATCAGATCTCACCCCTACTGCACTGAAACCTGCTGTCAGAAGATCTAAACAGCTGATTACAGCAGCGTTTCCCAAGCCTGGTCCTCGGGGAACACTGCCCTGCATGTTCTCCAAGTTGGCCTGCTTGAGCACACCTGATTCAGCTCAGAATGACAGTCCAGACAGGTGTGTTTGAGCAGGAGTGGACTCAATATTACACTGTTATCCTAAAAAAAGCAGAATTAATGGAACTGATTCCTGAAACAAAACTAGACCTGATTGTAAATACATTTATTTGGGGTTTCATGAAGAGGTCGTTCAGGAGTGAGAAGCCTTAGTGGCAGAGATGACCACTTTGCATCAGCCTGTCATTCTGTTTACCGCCTGTAGGGGGAGCCAGCGGTTTGCTCTGGCGTTCACTGGTTGTCCCGCAGCAGATTCGTGTCAGTCTTCTCGTTAATTTGCATATTTTCTTTATAATTCAGTTCTTTACTTAAGTTCACTGTGGATTATTACTCATTTTTCCATCTAAAGAAAAGGAGTTAAAGATCTTCTCTTTGACTTTTGGAATGTTGATTTTTTCTGTTGGATTTATGAGGAGAGCTGCAGGAGCGTCAAACCCGCGGACGTAACACTGGATCTATGCAAGGAGTCTTTGCTCACAGACAAACAAAAACGTGGAGATGTTCACAAGCAAAACTACATGAATTTCAGTAAGTCGCGTGTCGAGGAGTCAGTGCCTCACCGGGGAAGTCTCACATGTCCCAGGAATGGGTGGACCAAAGACCAAGCTTCTAGGACCATTTTATTATTTTATAAGAATTTTTTGGTTTCCAATTCCCAATTGTTCAGTAATTTTTGAGCATGTGTTTTGGAACTGTTCCTGATTTTCTTTTTTACACACACCACAGTTGAAAATACAAAAAGCACTCTAATTTATTATGTGTTGTCATGTTTTGATCTATTTTTTATGACAAGTACTTTTTGTTGGGTATATTATGTCGGGTAAAGGTTACCCAGCAAAAGTGATGGTGTCACTTTTTATAGCGAAAGTGTTGCAGGGTTAAAAAAAAATGACTAATGAACACATTTTACTCTTCCAGTACTCCCTAGCTAACCGTTTTATGACTCAGAGAATCCCTGGTGTGACTTTGGAACATGTCTTGGCTTCCAAACGTGAACACTCTCCCTCTGGAAAGGCAGGAACACGTGCACTACGTCTGTGAAGAGTTTCATCTTGTGCTGTGTAGCAGCTACTCAGTCATGCAAACCTGTCACAGCATTGTCCTGAGCATCGGAAAGCAAAGTGTGTAGTTTTCTCTCGAGAAAGTACTTCATGAGGAGCCATCCGTGGTAAAATGAGGTGTGGAGCGACAGACTTAATGAAGATCTGTCACAGTCGGAGGCCACGGCAGAACCGAATGATTCCCCCAACTCTCCGGCTCCCCCCTCTCCTCTCAATTGTGGGGGCATTTGGAGGGGTAGGGTTGTCTGAAATAGTCTTTTTAAGGGTTAACCCTCGCAGCAGAGGGATGCAGCCGGCTGTTGATGATGTCATCGAGTCGGAGTAACGTCCAAATTTGAAGACACTAGTTTTCTATGACTCTGCGTTTGGGGGGCTAAATGTAGGGGTGGGGAGGAATTCGGATTCGGACTGAATACAACTCTTGAGACTCTGTGGAACCTTTTAACCGCACCATTTGCAGCAGGCGTTGTGATCCTGTGGGTGTGCGCTCCTCCAGTTCCTGAGCCACACCTGCTGCTCTACATATTCTTCACATGGACCTCCAGCCAACGACAGACTGTTGTTAACCTCTGGTAACACTATTGGCAAGTACCATCAGAGCTAAAAGTGTTTTTTATGTGTCCTAATCCTCCCGTTTCTTCTTGCCTTCCTGCCTGCAGAACTGCCAGCCCCCCATCCTCACTCTCTACACCTGTTCAAAATAAAACTTGTTACCCGGAAAGCTGTGTCCGCATTTGGATTCCACCTTCCCACCTGCCATAACAGCAGGGTGGTAAAGCGAAGCTCTTATGTGCTTTATGTCCCTGGAGTGCAGGAACACAGCAGAAGGAAACTCACTTCCACTATCAGAAACAACAGTCCGAGGATTTCCAGACCTGCTAAAAACTGAACCAAGAATAGAGATCACCGTCTGAGCCGTATCAGAAGCAGCAAACCCCATCCACCAGTCTGATTGCAAACTTACAGCCCAACAGCATTCTCAAAAAGAGGCCACAACATCAACTGCCACATTGTCCCATGACTAAGAAGGAAAAATCACCATTACAAGAGGAGCTGCAGGAGCTACAGTTTTATCACCTCTTTGACATAGTTGACACCCTTTAATGTGTTGTGTCACTCATGCCAGGCCACCAGTACACATCTCCGAGTCTCTGCTTGGCTCTTACAATGCCTTGATGACATTCGTGTGCCAAAGTGATCAGTCGATGACGTAAACTGACTGGCCTGGACAACCAGCTGAGAACCTCTGAACACATTATCACGTACAGAAAACTCCTCCCTCAACCTGAAGTCTGGATGCACGTTTTCAGGCGATGCAGCCGATGAACGAGGGAAACCTAGTTGCAAACGTAAGGTAGATAGGACAAGGCCTGCACAAATGCAGAAGGAAAGTCTGCAAGCGGTATTGCAGTCAAAGCTGTAGACAACATTGCAACATATTATGGCTCTGGGTCAAGGCTCTGCAGAAAGAGGCAAGCGTGACAGGCAAGCAGCAATGCAATTCTCAGAACCTGGACGGTAAACCACATCATAGTTGTAATACCCCTTGTGCTATCCTAGGCACTTTACCATTGGGAGTTGGGGCATCTAGACCCACTAAACCAGGGGTCGGGAACCTTTTTGGCTGAGAGAACCATTAACGCCACATTTTTAAATGTAATTTCCAAAGAGCCATACAATAAAGTAGTGTCCCTCTCCCACACTGTGGCACGGAGACTTAACCTCTTTTAGGGTTCTTCATTCTGGTTCTTTATTACGCCGTACAATTAATTCAGCAACTCCTGAATCTCTCTCGAGACGAGAGCTCTTCTCCCAACTTTATATTCCGCCCTCCCGCTCCAGCCCTCCCATTTCCCTTATTTGGCCCATAGCTGAACCCCATTGGTCCAAACTACCTAACAACAGGCTGAGCGACAGAACTGAGAGCCAATCAGATCTCTGCTTGATGCCTTCAAAGAACTCCGGAATTTATTACGCGACCCAACAGCCACCCAGTTAAACTCAGTCCGCTACACGACTGTTTAAAACTAAAAATACAAGTGAATGTGTGTATTTGATGTAATTTCAACATTTTTAAAGAACAATAAGTCTGTGGATTCTTTTTAATAACATTGTTATGCTGTTTCTATTAAATGATGAGTATTTGTTAGCATGAATATGACTTCTGGTGCTGCGTGGTGGTTTTGGTGATGGTGTAGTCCGGTCGATACGTGGTGAGTTTAAGCTTCATGCAAGGGGTTGAGACTTCCATCCGTTAAACCTGATCGTAGTTTGGTCTGAATGTTCTTTAGATGTGAGAAAGATTGCTCACATGCATGGAGCCAAACACACACTCACGCTGCAGCGAGTGACGGGTTGTGTGTTTTAAGTTATGACAATGTGCCCACAAACACCCCCCCCCCCCCCTTTTTCTTCCTCACACATCCCGTCCCCGCAACTGCGCGTTCTTTCTCAGAGACGGGATCGTGCAGTTTTAGGCACGGCAATTAACAGGTTTCCAGCTGGTACAAACTCTGTGAAATAATAGATAATAGTAACCGATAGTGCTGGCGTAGATTTTGTTCTCCAAGCACCGCTACTACTGCGCGCCTCTGGCATCGCATCGCATCCGAGAAGGACTGGTCTAATGAAAAAAAGATTTTATAATTAAAGATTTGTCTGCGAGCCACATGTGACCATCAAAAGAGCCATATATGGCTCGCGAGCCATTGGTTCCCGACCCCTGCACTAGACAGAGCTCTGAACCTTTTTTCTTCAATGATTTGTGATCTTCACTGGTGTCCATGGATTACATGAAATCTTTCCACCTTTATCCACCTTTGTCATGGTAGGGAGAACACGTCAATGGAAGGGTGGGCAGGCGAGCAGACCAGCGTGCCACACGCTGACCACATGCTCAGCATCACCATGAACCTGAGGGAAAACAGCACCTAAGCCATAATCAGAGGTATCAGTTGAAACAGCAGGAGGTAGGACTGGACCAAACGAGGCCAAGGCTGGACTATCAACCAGAGTCTGCTCCTCATCTCAAAGCTTCGTTGTTCTTCTGACACCTGAAACTCATCTCCTTGACTAAAACAAGTGCGTGAAGCACTGACGTCCAGGATGTCCTACGTGTTTTCAACCAACCTGCCATTGAACTTCAAAACTTCAAATTTTATTCATTTTGGTTAAAAACACAAAGTGCTTCACCTTAAAGCAGATAAAATAGTCATAAAATGTGAAAAGTATTTAGAACAAAAAATACAGGACAATCACACACAGATGGGACCCCTCCCTCACCAGATACCCACCCAGTTCCCCCAGTAGAACCCTGAACAGAAACCAAGAACTGCAGCATAAAGAAAAGGTCTGGCTCGGTTCTGCTGTGAGGAAACGGTATCATGGTGATCCATTTATTCCAAAGCCCACCCCGACAGTGGGGGTCATTACCACAGCGGCCGCCCAACACACAGCAGTCTAGGGCCTACTCCATGCCTATTAGACCACAGAGCGGGACCCCAGCCAGCCAGCCCAGTGGATCCTGTCTGCGGCTCGACTCGCACCCCTGGCCGTCCCCCCAACTGCATCTGGATGAAGCTCGTCTGCTGGACTTTGTATATGTAGTTGTAGATTTAGATAAGTTAATTCTTCTCTATGAGTTTCGGTAAATCACCTGTCTTTCCTGGGGGAGGATCCCTCCTTCATGTGGGCACCCCTGAGGTTTCTTAGTTTTTTTCCGGAATCCGTTTTTTTAGGAGTTTTTCCTAACAGAGAACGAAGGTCTGAGATGTTAGTTTAGTTTAGTCAGTTTGTTAGTTCATTTTAGTATTTTTCTATTGAATTCTATGTATTCATGATCCTTTTGAGTTCATGTTTCACTTTTTCAATTACCGATATGAAGCGCATTGAGATGACTGTTGTTGTGAATTTGGGCTATACAAATAAAATTGAACTGAATTGAATTGAAGATGGTAAATGTTTTTACATCAGTGAATGGGTAATTTCCCACGGCACACTGGTTGAAAAACACTGATCTAGATAATGAACAACATTCTGTGTCCCAGCCAGCACTGTAGCTAGTCTTTTTTTGAAGAGCAGCTGGCGCTGAAGCCAGCCCATAAGGCAGCCTGCACAATCTGAACAAGCCATCATGGGGGGTAAAGGCTGTCATATCTCTGCCGTCTTCATGCAAAGGTAGCTGGAAATAAGCAGACTCTAAAGTAAGAGTAGGTAAAACAGTTTTGTATCTCTGAGTTTGGAAGCATTTCATAAATGTGTGGAAGTGGGTAACTATGGCAACAGCCTGACACACACATCTCCATGTGCCCTGATTTCTTTTGAATGACAGCAATGGGAGAAACCCATGAGGATGCATCAATCGTTTCGATTATCCCGGCTTACAAAAGTGTTTCAAGTTCTTCACTCACAGCATCTGACACTGACAGAGGTAGACGTTGTAGCTTCTGTCTGACTGGAGGAAAACTTTTGGAGACTTTATGTATAAACTTAGCTGCCCATCCCAGAGAGCAACAGTCTCATGGGCAGCGTTGTGTAGATTTGCAGACTGGACTGGAACACACCTGCATGACTGTAACTTTGGCTCAGGTCTGTGCTGGCGACTCACCTCCGGCTCATCATCTGGAAACAACACGTGCCAGAGGCCACCAGGATGAGCAGCAAAAGTGGGATTGTGGGAATGACGACGTACAGCAGCAGCAGCCCTGAGGACGACAGCACACAGTGAGAACCCATTACGCAACACAACTCCCCCAAAACACTGTCCCCACCTGAAGCTCCAGCCACGGGAACCTTTGTGGGGGCATCCTCACTGTCTGCAGAAAGAGTTACCCCTCTGCCCCGTGCGGTGGATGCTTGACATTTAGGCAAACAGATAAACAAAAATAAACAGAGACACAAATGGACACAGACACATACACAACAAACAAACAGACACGCAGACATTTGCACAGGTCAAAGTTCAGTGGGTGTTGCATGGGACTCCTTGTGTACTGGTGGTGTTTTTGCTAACCTGTGTCTCGCCCTGCTGGGCCGTGGCTGTGCTCCTTAACCCGCAGGCTCTCTGGAGGAGAAGAACAGAAGCTGATTGGCTGAGCCTGGGGGTGTTGTCCCGTGTGTTTGGAGCTGCTGGTTACCTGGATCATACTTGCAGATGAAGTTGTGTTTCATGTTGCAGCGATCGTCATTCCATTGGTAGAGATAAGCTCCGCCCAGACCCGGAAGCGCAGTCGGCTGATGGTACATGACTACGCAGGCCTCGCTCCCACAGGAAGGCTCATCAAAATACCAGTTCCTGTGCCATGGTCACAATGGTTACAGACGGCCAGGGTCACCTGGTGGAGTGGAACGCCACAATACCTGAAGGAAGCCGCACTGCCATCCGTCCAGTAGTAGAGCTGTGAACAGAAGGCCAGAGAACTGAGGTCTGACTGAGTCTGATTAGCCCCGCCCTCCCGTGTCAGACCGATCCAGAAATCTCCATCTGCCTTTCCGGCTCTCCCTCTTGCCCCGCCCATCGCTCCCGACCAAAGAGCCTGGAGAGAAGGACGAAGAGGAGAAAGGAGAAGAAAAGAAAAGAAGAAGACTAGGTTAACCCCTGTATGGTGTTTTTGCAGTTTCTGTGAAAATGGAAAAAGCATTTCCAGAAGCACAAATAATTGACAGAAATCAAAACGAAATCCAATCAGCAATGTCCCATAGTACCTACCTTTTCCGGTTTCTCATTGTTTTTTTCTTTCTAACTTGTTCTGTCCGACAGCTGAGCAAACAGATAAGACACACACCAACAAAAAATGAGAGAAAATGTTAGACTAGATGTATCGGGCTCTACGCTCAGAGCTGTGCGACGTCTTCGTGTTTAAAAGGAAAACCGCTGAGTTACTTCTGCCTGTGGCTAACTGCATATGTCGATTTCCCAAAAACGGAGAATGGGTCCATGTGTTCATGGACTTTAGTTTGCATTGTGTGTTCGTTGTTGTGTTTGCCTTCCAAAAACAAGAAGACTGCAGATCAATTACCATCACTGTGTCCCTGAATGTGCAGCATCAGCGCCACGAAAATCCTTTTCTAACTTGTCTTGTCCAACAGCTGAGCAGACCGATGAGAGCTGAAGGCCTCTTGTTTTGGACAGATTTTACGGTTACAAAACCAGGTTGTGGATCTTCTGACACAGAAGGTGTGTATTTGTATAAACTCCTTTTGTAATTTAAGCTAAACTTTATTTATATTAATTCTATTTGTAATATTTTCTTGTTGGACCGGATGGAAAAGAAGAAAAGGAAAGAAGGGAGTGGAGGAAGGGAGGGGGTGTTGTAGACAGGGGGTGAGGGCCCAGAAGAAAGGGGGAGAAGGGGGAGTTAAGGAAATCTGGAGGATTATTACGGAGGTGGTCAAAATCATAAAGCAATAAGATGCTGGAGGATTATCATCATTACTGTCTGCTAATCAAATGTTACAAACATACCTGTTCACACACACATGTCAACATGGCCGACATGTCAATCCTTAACCCTCATTGAAGAAAAAAGGTTCAGCACACTGTCTAGTGGGTCTAGATGACCCAACTCTCAATGGTAAAGTGCCTAGGACAGCAGAAAGGGTTACGTTTCCACACTTGGGTCATTAATATTCATAGAGATCTCTGTCATTTTTATTCTTTTCCTGATGACCTGATCGAGTCATTAAATCCTGACGGGTGCAGGCCTTTAAGAGGGAACAACTACTAACTTCCTGCCGTCCGTCCTGGTGTCTGGGAAGAAACAAAATGACCAAGTAGTCTGTGATGACTGGGAAGAGCAGACTATGGATGCCATCTATTCTGATCACGACTACTGCTCTACAAGTGAGGCGGCCGCCTGGATTTATCCAAAGCCAAAACGAAGATCTGCGGTCTGAATCAGCAAGGCTCCGGAGTCGAGGGGGGGTGATGGTGATCAGCAACAAGTTTGCTTCCTCTGATGAAGACATCAGGTTCTGTACAGGCCAAGCTATGAAGTAGTGCGTCATATCTTTCAGTTTTTAAAGGCTCACAAGTAGGGTAATCCTTTGATTTAATTGTGTTTGTCTCAAGTTTAACAAAACTAAAAGCATTTTCCGACGTTTTTCTGAAAAAATTGTGACTCTGCGGCAGACGGTGGTGGAGTTACAGCAGTTTGTTGGGAAAGTTTTGTCTTCACTCTAGCGATGATGTCACCCGCTCTGGCTCTGCAGAGGTTATGCAATACAGCCTAATGTTAAAATCTGATGAAAGGTCAAAAATGGCCGAATTTCAAAAACCATTCAATTTATCCAAAAGAATAGTAACGCCTGCATAGCCCCGTCCCTCCTCGTCATTTTTTACAGTTTACATAGTGTCTCTTCCTGAAACGTTGAAGGAGGAGATACATTTGGAAAACAATGAAGTTGAAGCATCGTCTCCGTTGACTTCCATTATATTTGAAATTTAAACAACCTAATAAATTAAAAAAAACTATAAATATTTTCAAACTTGTTTGAAAATAGTGGAAAAGTCCACATAAGACTGAACAAATCCATGTTTGAATTTTTTAACCCTTGTTCTATCCTAGGCACTTTAACATTGGGAGTTGGGTCATCTAGACCCACTAGACAGTGCTCTGAACCTTTTTTCTTCAATGATTTGTGATCTTGATGACCCCAGTGACTGCCTAGGAAAGGCTTTTGCAGCTTTATTAGATGATGTTGGTCTCACCCAAAGTGTGAATGAACCCACTCACTGTCATAAGCACACCCTGGATCTTGTTCTAACCCATGGGATGAATCAGCCAGCTGAGTGTCCTTCCTCTTAACCCCATCATTTCTAGTCACTTTATGATTACCTTCAGTTTACACTGGAACATCCTTCTGCCCAGTGAATAAGAAACAGCTTAGAAGAACCTTAACTGACCGTTCTGTGTCTGAGGTTTAAACACAGTTCAGCCAGTGCCGTGATATTCTGAGAAACTACTCTGAGTCCAGCTCACAGTATCAGTCCTAGTATAAATGACCACTTTGTTAATGATGCCTTTACAAGCCACTCCAGGGGGTACACTCGATGTTGTTGCCCCCTTGAAACCTAAGTTAGTCAGACAAAACCCGAGTAACTTTTACCGTGGTTTAACGTGGCTTCGTTCTCTTAAACAAAAGCACGTAAGTTGAAGAGAATAGGCGCCGCTCGGTTCAGAGCCTCTCTGGATATCTGGAAACATAGCTATTAAATTATAAAAAAGCTCAGTGAAACTAGAAGCCAGTACTGTTTCAACCTTAATATCAGAGAATGGGAAACAATCCAAGATTTCTTTTTTAGCACTATTGCTAAATTAACTTCATGATCAGAGCTCAGTAGAACCACAGCATTCATGTTTCACTCAGCTCTGATGATTACTCTAACCCATTTTTCGCTGTAAAATCTCAAATATTAGACATAAGTTAAAATCAAGAAGTTATTCTACTATCAGCCCAGACGAACAGGCTGAAGTGGTGAAAATGGAGAGCATCATAGAAACCTCTGTAACATTGGACTGCTTTTACTGCTGTGGATCAGCCGAAATAACATCAATTATTAGATCCTCCAAATCCTCAACGTGTCTGTTAGACCCAATTCCCCACTAGACTTTTAAAGAAACTTTCCCAATCAATGATCCATAACAATGATAAATGCCTCTGGAAAGCAGTTTACGTGCACCACAGTCTTTTAAATATGCAGTTAATTAAACCTCTTCTGAAAAAGCCAGTTTGGATCTAAGCGTATTGGCCAACTATGAGCCGATATCAAACCTGCCCTTTGTTTCTAAAAATCCTAGAAGAGTTGTAGTTAAGCAGCTTTGAGTGCCACCTACAGGACAACTGCCTCTTTGAAGACTTTCAGTCGAGTTTGAGACCCACCACAGTACGAAGCTGCACTAGTTAGAGTCTCCTAATGACTTGTTATTGGCCTCAGAAAAGGGTCTACTTTCTATTCTTGTCCTGTTGGACCTCAGTGCAGCCTTTGACACTATGACCACAGTATTTTTACTCCATAGACTAGAGCAGGACATAGGGATCAGAGGATCTGCTCTCAGTGGTTTAATCTATCTGTCCGATAGGTATCAGTTAGATTAGTAATAATGGCCATTCCTCTCAGTGCACTCGAGTCCTTCTCCAGGTCCCACAGGGTGTCAGTCTTGGGACCACGATCCTGTTTACGCTTTATATACTACTAAACATAATCAGGAAGCAGCATTAATTTTTCATTGTTATGCCGGCGATCACGCGAGTTATTATTTATCATGAAGCCTGACCAGAATGACAGATAGAGAAGCTGAGCAGCTTGCATCCGGTAATCAAGGCCTGGATGACAACTAATTACCTCTCTTGAACCCAGAAAAAACTGAGGTCATTATACTTGGACCTAAAAACCTCAGAGAGATGCTCTGTCACTCGAATAGTCTCCCTGGATGGCATAAGTATAGCCCCCAATTTCCCTGATTAGAAACCTTGGGTTTTATTTGACCAGGATTTATCATTGAGCTCACATATCTCAGGCGTGTAGAACTGCCTTCTTTCATCTCGGAATATTGCTAGATCAAGAAATCTACTTTCACAAGAGTGATGCTGAAAAACTCATCCATGCATTTGTTCTCGGCTAGGACCCTTTGTAACTCCTTGTTAGCAGCGTGTCTAAGAGTTCCTTAAGAAGTCTCAGCGTTCAGGCAGCAGCTAGGTGTTGTAGGAACTAGCAGAAGAGAGATCACCTCCTCCTGTGTTAGTTTCGCTCCATTGGCTCCCAGTTGATTCCAGAATCAAGTTCAAGATCCTCCTGTTAACCTATAAGGCCTTACATGGAATGTCCCCGTCCTATATTAAGGACCTCATAGTCCCTTACCATCCAATGAGAGAACACTTATTTCGCAAAATGCAGGACTGCTATTGGTTCTAGGAGCCGTAAGAAATCTGGTTGGAGGTAGGCGTTTAGCCACCAAACCCCTGTGTTATGGAATAACCTCCCAGCTCATGTAAGAGAGGCACGACTCAGTTTCTACATTTAAAGTTAGATGAAAACTTATTCCTCTTTGGTTGGGCTTATTGTCAGACAGATTAGTATTCAGAGATTATTTAACTTAATGTTAAGTTGTTTAAATTAAACTTAACTATTTCTTTTAAAAGGCTGCTAGAAGTTGAAGCTGGGGTAACTTATGGTGCACAGAGTTCTGTCTTCTTTTCTTTCTACTTCTACCCTTCCTCTCCTCATTCTGATCATCATTTATCATTTTAGTTCTCCATGCCTCTGTCTGGTACAGTGCGATTCATGTGTGTCCCTCTTTTCCTCTCCCCCTCCTGGGGAGTGGGAGTGCTTCCAGGCCAGTTGGCTCATCCGTGCTCCAGTTCCTGACCGTCTACCTCGCCTTTGCTCCCGCTCCTACACCTGGCTGTGGTTCCTGTCTCCGGCTCATCTCACCGTCATCTCTGCTCTGTACCTGACCGAGTACCTCGTCTTTGCTCCTGCTCCTGGCTGTGGTTCCTGTCTCCAGCTCGGCTCGCGCCTTTGACTGTCCCCACAACCGCGACTGGATGAAGTTACGTCTGGACTTTATATATGTAGTTATAGAGTTAGATAAGTTAATTCTTCTCTAGAGTTCTGGTATCGCCTGTCCGTCCTGGGGAGGATCCCTCCTTCATGTGAGCACCCCTGAGGTTTCTTCGTTTTTCCGGAATCCGTTTTTTAGGAGTTTTCCTTACGCGAAGGGGTCTGAGGCAGAAGATGCCAGTATAGCTTTGTCAGTTTGTTAAGTCCATTTAGTATTTTCCTATTGAACTCTTTGCATTCATGATCCTTTTGAGTTCATGTTTACTTGAAGCCACTCGAGAGCGACTGTTGTTGTGATTTGGGCTATACGAAAAAATTAATTGAATTAGATTGAATTACTTCTGCCTGGCGGCTAACTTGCATATGTCGATTTCCCAAAAACGGAGAATGGGTCCATGTGTTCATGGACTTTAGTTTGCATTGTGTGTTCGTTGTTTGTGTGTTTGCCTTCCAAAAACAAAGCTGCAGATCAATTACCATCAACTGTGTCCCTGAATGTGCAGCATCAGCGCCTGAAAAATCCTTTCTAACTTGTCTTGTCCAACAGCTGAGCAGACCGATGAGAGCTGAAGGCCTCTTGTTTTGGACAGATTTTACGGTTACAAAACCAGGTTGTGGATCTTCTGACACAGAAGGTGTGTATTTGTATAAACTCCTTTTGTAATTTAAGCTAAACTTTATTTATATTAATTCTATTTGTAATATTTTCTTGTTGGACCGGATGGAAAAGAAGAAAAGGAAAGAAGGGAGTGGAGGAAGGGAGGGGGTGTTGTAGACAGGGGGTGAGGGCCCAGACGAAAGGAGGAAAAGGGGAGTTAAGGAAATCTGGAGTTATTACGAGGAGGTGAGTCAAAATCATAAAGCAATAAGATGCTGAAAGTTATCATGCATTACTGTCTGCTGTCAAATGTTACAAACATACCTGTTCACACACACATGTCAACATGGCCGACATGTCAATCCTTAACCCTCATTGAAGAAAAAAGGTTCAGCACACTGTCTAGTGGGTCTAGATGACCCAACTCTCAATGGTAAAGAAGTGTTAGAAAGGGTTACGCTTCCACACTTGGGTCATTAATATTCAGAGAGATCTCTGTCATTTTCATTCTTTTCCTGATGACCTGATCGAGTCATTAAATCCTGACGGGTGCAGGCCTTTAAGAGGGAACAACTACTTACTTCCTGCCGTCCGTCCTGGTGTCTGGGAAGAAACAAAATGACCAAGTAGTCTGTGATGACTGGGAAGAGCAGACTATGGATGCCATCTATTCTGATCCACGACTACTGCTCTACAAGTGAGGCGGCCGCCTGGTTTTATCCAAAGCCAAAACGAAGATCTGTGGTCTGAACCAGCAGGCTCAGTCGAGGGGTGATGGTGATCCAGCAACAGTTTGCTTCCTCTGATGAAGACATCAGGTTCTGTACAGGCCAAGCTATGAAGTAGTGCGTCATTCTTTCAGTTTTTAAAGGCTCACAAGTAGGGAATCCTTTGATTTAATTGTGTTTGTCTCAAGTTTAACAAAACTAAAAGCATTTTTATGATGTTTCTGAAAAATTGTGACTCTGCGACAGGCGGTGGTCGAGTTACAACAGTTTGTTGGGAAGGATTTTGTCTTCCTCTGGCGATGATGTCACCGCTCTGGCTCTGCAGAGGTTATGCAATACAGCCTAATGTTAAAATCTGATGAAAGGTCAAAAATGGCCGAATTTCAAAAACCATTCAATTTATCCAAAAGAATAGTAACGCCTGCATAGCCCCGTCCCTCCTCGTCATTTTTTACAGTTTACATAGTGTCTCTTCCTGAAACGTTGAAGGAGGAGATACATTTGGATAACAATGAAGTTGAAGCTGTCATCTCAATTGTTCCATTATATTTGAAATTTAAACAACCTAATAAATTAAAAAAACTATAATTTTCAACTTGTTTTGAAAAATAGTGGAAAAGATCATAAAAGACTGAACAAATCCTTGTTTGAATTTTTAACCCTTGTGCTATCCTAGGCACTTTACCAGTGGGAGTTGGGTCATCTAGACCCGCCAGATGATATCTAGAACCTTTTTCTTCAATGATTTGTGATCTTCACGAATTGTCCATGGATTACATGAAATCTTACATGCTCACCTTTGTCATGGTAGGGAGAACACGTCAATGGAAGGGGGGGGGGGTCATCTAAGATAACACAAGGGTTAATTACAGAAAAACAGAAAGAATTGCAGAAAAGAGCATGAATGTCCTTCATTTGAAAAGCATTTTGATACTGGCAGAAATCGGATAAAGTATGCATAAGAGCCGCATGGAGGGAGGAAGAACGTATGGAAGAAAATAGAACAATAGTTTGGTATACACAATCAAACTACCAAATAAAAAAAACAAGATATTATTCCTCTGAGTACAGTGGAGACTCATCCATTCACACGTACAATATATGTGAGACATTTCAAATAAGTGGAACCGAACATGAACTTTTCCATGCAACAATGTCTTTGAAAATTTTCCACAAACTTTCTAGAATGACTCGTTTTGATAACAGCAATGATAAAGCAGCACGGCAGTAAAGATATAAGCTATCTACCATCAGGACAGGGGTGGGATAAGTGGGTACAGCGGCTCTCCCTGTTTCACCTCCCTGGGCCTAATGATGAGCAAACTGATGCCATTTAGAGGCCGCTGTCCCTTTAGGCAGTATATAGCATCTAAACCTGCAAAACACTATAAAGATCTGACCAGGTGATGTCACTTCCTCATAGGCTTGGAACTTACAAGTCTGCAAAGGGGCCCTGATGGAGGACCCGCCAAATAAATCAAGGGATGAGAGTCGTTCAGGAGCTGGCTTAGGGACTCAGTGGACACATCACATTTGACTTTTTTCACACAAGCTTGGACAGGAGCTCTTTAAAATGACTATTGTGGGAAGAATACAGACAAACAAACCTGAGCTCCCACACCAATGCTGACTACGAAGAACAGGCCCGTCAAGCCCTCCAAGTTTGTGTAGACAGCTGACACATCCCTGGTTTCCTATGTGCCAAAGAAGGCAACTGTGGTACCCATAATTGCTCTGCTGGGGATGGAGATCTGTGACCAAATGCATCAACAGCCTGAGATGGGCATGGATGCCAAAACGGAAGGGGTGGATGACATGGACAAGCAGGTGACTGCCCACAGCTGCAAAAGGAGGAGCCTACGCTGGCCGCTGGGGGTATTCTTCAACATGTTAGCCCTTGTGCTGTCCTGTGGGGTCCAGATGACCCCCTTCCAATGATGTTCTCCCTGACATGATAAAGGGGATAAAGGTGGAAAAGATTTCATGTAATCCATGGACACCAGTAGAATCTGCAAATCATTGAAGAAAAAGGTTCAGAGCACTGTCTAGTGGGTCTAGATGACCCAACTCCCAATGTTAAAGTGCCTAGGATAGCACAAGGGTTAATGAGGCTAATGTGTTCAGACAGATATCGCTTTTGTGTTCACCGTGTGTGACACTGCGTTGGATTATGTGTCTAATGATGATCAAACTAATAAAAATCAATAGTTGTGAAACTTATTACTTCAAATGTAAATGTGTTTTTTTTCACCCACTCCACTTGATTATAAGTGATTTAAGTATGTTAGTAAAAAAAATAGATGGACAATAATTCAAAAATGTGATCTAACAAAGTTAATTATTGCCATGTTTGCTGGTTGTATGACTTGTAATTAGAATGAAGCAATCATCTGTTGAGCATCTTGCCACCAAATTGTACAAATAAACCAACACCCTAGCATTTCCACCAGACCCATGAACACCAGCTGAGTAACAAAATGTTAACAGCACACATGGGGGTTCAGAAAAGCAGGAGGCAAGAAGAAGGAGGATGAATGGGTGTTTCTGTTGTCTTACCTGCAGCAGGTGTTCAATGTTTTTCTGCTCAGATGGACTGTTGATGCTTAGCAGCGTCCCTTCGTCCGTTTCACAGGCCTGCTGAGCTTCTTTGAACGAGCGGGCTTGATACGTCATGAAAGTATGCAATTTTGTAGCAGGGATGCTGTGGACCATCCAAACATACGGTCTGACCCGGGACACAATGCAAAGGTTTTCACCTGCCTGCTCAATCTAGTCACAGGTTTACCGACCTGCAGAAACTAGGTTTCTGTCCTTCACAGTAATCATCACTTCTTCCTGAGCGGAAGCTCCAGTGCTGACGTTGTTAAACTGTTGATGGAAATGAGGTGATTCTGATGGATTCTGAAAACTACAATGTTGATTTTAAAGTTAAATAAACTAATATACAGTAATAAATCATCGGACTCGTGTTGAAAAAAGCAGCTATGTGTCAACAGTGTTGCTCTACTGTTGTTTAGAATCTATTGGAATTACATTTCTTATGGAAACAGGCAACGTTCAAAAGTGTGTTATTTCCTGTCTCTAGCATCAGCTCCCTTTATTTAAGGGTTATAAGTGGAGTCAGTAGTAATTTGCCATAGTAATGCATTTTGAAGAAATCCGATTTCTCTTAGATGTCTACAATAAGAGACGAGTTTTCTCGTTTTGAAAACCCAGGATGATCAGAAACTATTCAGTTAAGTCCCAACCGAATCACATTTTTTGAAACACTAACATTCTCGCTGTGGCTTTAGCATTGCAGCACACAGACTGCTGTCTCAGAACACACATTTTGTGAGTGCTGTGTGTGTGCGTCGCACAGACAGCAGCAGCAGTGATTAATACACACTGCCTTGCTCAGAAGTAGGCCTACTTTAAGTGATTAGCTGGAAGCTCTGCTGCACCATCATCATTTTGCTGCTACAGCCACTAAAAAGCTCCGTGTTCTCGTTTGGCCGTGCTCATCTGTGCACGACTGCCTGCTCAGGCTGCAGGCTCATGCGCTGCACTGAGAGCTTCCAGAAACTTCTGTTAGGGACCAACCTGGGGAATTTGAACAAAAGGCAGTTTCTGAGAAAGCTTTAAATCTCATGAAGAACAGACTCCTGAAACACTTTGTCTTTTAGAATGGATGTTTGTAGGACTAGAAGCTGTGCTGCATGTGCGCTAATGCTTTTCCGCCTGAGAAACGTCCAGAATGATACATACCACAAATGATACCTTTTGCTGTAATGTATTATTTTTAAAAGGCATTTTGATCTACTTGTTGTATTGCGCTGCAATGCACGATGCTAGGACACAACATTTAACAGGTTTTATTTAGCAAAGATTTCCACTTTCTAAAGAGAAACAAGTACACTTGCTTTAAGCTTAGCGTCAGTCATGTTTTATGGGTTTGTGATTGACTGCACTGTGTAAAAAACATTTCTCTATGGTTGTTCTCTGCTAATGCAGGACCTGGGAAAGTACCTAAAGTCATTTAGGAGAATGTTGGAAGAAAAACAGGAAAAGAAGGATCTGGAATCTGAAGAAAATGTCTGACTGAACATGAAAACATAAATGAGGAGGAAATTAACCACAAGATCTACAGGAACATGAAATATGCTGATTCTGAGGGAGCAGAAGAGAACTTCTGTATGTAAAAAAGAAAAAACTATTACAGAAACACAAGAAAACCTCTGAGAGTACACGACAGAAAGTCTTAAGGATGAAATAAGAGCCTCCTAAAAGCTCCAAAAGGAACATGGGAGACCACATGCAGAAACGAGAAAAAACATCTGAAGGAACAGCAGAAAATATCTAAAACAAGATGGGAGAATGAATGGGGATGACGTTCTAATGGACAGATGGACAGTATGAAGGAACGCCACAAGAGAGGACATCTACACACACGAGAACTAGACAAGAAACACAGAAGAGCATCTGAAGAAACATGAAACATCTCTGAGAACATAGACGAACATCTGAGAGAAGCTCAGAGTCTGAGGAGCAGCATCCCACTCACCGCTCAGCACCCTGGCCGCCTTCAGGCGCGCAGCCACCATGACGGCACACATCAGCAGCATCGGTGGGCAGAGAGGCATCATCTTCAAAGAAGTCGGTGAAAATAGGGGCTAAGTTTGAAAGTAAAAGCAGCTGCTGTCCTCTCATGTCGTGTTTGTGTGCTTCTGAGGTGAAGCACAAGGGAGAGAAGGCTTTCTGCTGCTGCCCCCTCCCCATTGATCGATCAGAGCCCCAGCTGGATCATCCTCTTTCATTACTCCCCTCCCACACACACTTTAATTCACTTATCCAGCTGATTGGCTGCAGCTGAACAATGAGCAGCGTCTCCCTCTGGAACCTGCAGTTATGAGCAACACTTCCCCGGTATTGATCTGGACAAGCAGGAATTCTCTCAACATTTGTGCAGAGAAGACACATGCACACACGTGTGTATTTCTGAAACAACTTTAAATGAAATCCCAAATGAGGCCTCATCACCTGGGGTGTTTGTGGTTTTATGTACAGAGGGGACATTTACATGATTCACACAAATGTCTTTTAAGTGTTGTAACATAGTTGGAATAAGATTATCGTTCGGGTCAGGCAGTCAGTGATGGTCAGAGAGGGAACAGGAAGAAGACAAACGATAATACTGAGACAGAAGAAATAAGTTAGTTGCTGAGGAGGTAAGAGTCCAGGAAATAGATGAGAAAGACTTTATGTTCATTTACTTGTTAGTCGATTAAAGAAATGTTATTAACTGCCACAGCAAGAGGGCAGAATGAAGATGGACAAACTAAAATCTATTTCTTGCTAAAGAGAAACTAGGCAATTGCTTAAGACCCCCGAGCCACCAGGGGCCCCAAAGCCTCATGTTCAGACTCTTCTAAGGAGCATCAAAATGTCCGTTTTTACCTGTAGCTGCTAACCCTCAAATGATTAAACAGAAACTGAAATAAAGTCAACAGTAAGGTGTGGCTGAGGTTTTTATTGGTATTATCAGGTATTTGGACCACACTGTCACACAGTAACGTAGCTGACATGCCACGCCCACAGGTATGGAACGATTAGATTCCATTCAGCTTTACTGTCATCACATTGTTTGGGTCTTCCCAGAATGCATTAAGCAGTAAAGTTCAGGATTTACTGTAGTTGTTTAAAAAGGGACAATTCATAGCCGAGACGAGTAGAATGAATGCAAAAACTGGAGAGGCACTGAGCCTCAATGGTTGACATTTTCAGTCCTGTTTGATCCCCTATCAAAAACACAGACCGTAACCGTAGGCATCAGTGCTGATGGGTAAGAGGCAGGGGAAAACTGCTGAGGGGAAAAAGCTAATGATAAAATTAAGTTATCTGTTAGTGATGTGGCTGTAGAGATGGAAGTGAAATAACCCCCCTCCCCCCACCACCACACACACACACACCCATTCCCCCACATGCTGGAGGAGTTTGAGAGCTTAAGGATCCCAGAAGCTAAGCTGTCTGGGGCTTCTGCCCCTGGTGGGGTCTCCCATGGCAGATAGGTCCTGGGTGACGAGCCAGACACAGAGCCGCTCAGAGCCCCGTCCTGAGAAGCTAAAAGATTCTGCTCCATCGCCCGGGTTAGTGTCACCAGGACCCCAATCTTGAGCCAGGCTTGAGGTTGGGGCTCCCAGGCCAGCGTCTGGAGACGGGGCTCCTCGTATGGGACGACCCTGGTTGTTTCCAGCCTGAAGGAACGACGTGGGACCATCCTCCCATGGGTCCACCTGTTACCTGCTGCTGTGGCCGTATTTAGTTGGGTGGTTCTTTTTATTCTGTGTTGTGTATTTTCTTTCTGCATCAGTTTGGGACTGTGTTGTGTTTGCGAATCTTTGTGTTTTGTCTGATTATTTTCAGCTGTGGTGCTGAAAGGTGTGGCTTCCATTGGACCCAAACTGATGGAGGCAGCCTTTAAAAGCACCGTGTGGACCTCCAGCCTGCAAGAAGGGAGCTCTCCTGGAACACGTCTCCACTGCAGCTTAGCGCTCTTCTCCACCTGTTTTGTTGTTACACTTTGTAGTACTTTGTAGTATTTGTGGTTTTGTGTTAAAGCCCACTCTGTTTAGTCTGTTGTTTGTAGTTATGTTTAAGTGAAGCTGGGGTGAACTGCTATTTTCCTTCACATGTTTCTCCTGTTCATGTTAGTCCTGGGAGGTTAGTGTTTTCTCATTTATTTCCCTTTTCTTTCATTTACAGGTAAGGTTTCAGATTTCAGTTAGTTTGTACATAAATTTGTTATTTTTATATTGAGAAAAGTTTTGGGTGTTTTTATTAAGTTAAAGTCAGGGCAAAAACTTTCCTTTTATGTTATGCCCCTCTAGGTCCCCCTAGACAGCTCAAAGGGACCAGTGCAGCATGGTTTGGGGGTGAAAAGGCAGGTGCCTTGGTAGCTAAAGCCTCGGTCATGGAACTTGGCTTTTGGTACATGGAACGTCACCTATCTAGGGGGACGGAAGCTGAGCTTATGAGGGAGGCTGAGAGTTAGCGGCTAAATTGTTGTTGGGCTCACCTCCACGCACAACATGGCAGTTGGTAACTGGCCGCCACTGGACTGGCAGGCAGGTGGTGGTTCCCTTTCAAGAAGGTGGAGCAGACGGTGTACTGGGGAGTCACACTCCTCAGCCAGAGTGGTTCATTTTAAAATTAGCCTGTTTTGCAATATACTTCTACAGTACGTTGAGTGAGTCCAACCCATCACCATGGTGACCAGATAAAGCTTGGCTGTATCTACATGAGGTCATCCTGAAGGCCTCTGGCCTGTGTGCACTCATTTCCTAGACTTTAATTGTAGGCCACACAAATGTCTAGCCAATAGACTAGAAAGCCAGATGCTACTGCGATTACTGAATGTATCAGAGTAATAGATTACTGATTACACCTATTATTCTATTGTAAGTATTCATGTCTGTGTTCACATGTGAGCTGAATAGAAATGAACACCACACTAACATGAATCGATCCCAGATAGGCATTTTGCCATGGCGATGACTAACAAACACGAACGCAATCTGTCAATCTGTACTTTCGAGCAAGTGTGGCAGATCCAATGCGAATCCTCGTATCTGTAATTTGTGGCAGATTCAGGCCAGTGTCTGATCAGGCAGCTGCTCTGACTGGGAGGACTCATTTACGGATGAGGTGAAGACCCTTCTGTGTCCATCCGACTTTAAAAGGGTTTGTCCACCTTTAACTGAGTGATCACCTGGTACAGCACAGAACCCTGTTCAAGTTCATTTGACACAGCTCTAAATAACATTAATATTATACTGCCTTTGACCCAGGTGTGACATGATAAATGACGTTGCATTTCTTATTTTGCTCAATCTTGTCTTTTGGATGTACCAGTAGTTGCCTGCTTTTGTTGCACAGTTTAACTGGGGGTATTCCAGGAAGCATGTTTAAACTAGCCTGACTTTAACCCTGTACTCTGGCTGAAATCCGCCTAAAAGAAAGAGTTTCAGATTGGCGTAAGCTTGGAAAGCGAAAACACATGACAAACAGGCACAGGACAGAGGGAACGCAGACCATAAATACATATGAGGAGGGACAGCACAGGTGAGAAAGATCAGGGATGATTAAGTAAACACAGCTATGAGGGGAAAACAGACATGGGCTGGAAAAGGTGGATGGAACTTTCAAAAGAAAACAGGAAGCGACACACGAGGACACAAATCACGGACAGGAAGTTGTGAAACACTGACAAGAATGCTCAATGGCTCACAGAAGCTTCTGTCTTACGTTCTAGTAGGACATGGGTCATGAGTAGTCAGTACAGAAGTTTGACAACAGCTTAAGTATATTCAGAGCTATTGCACTTTATTATGATTCATATCTCTATTAATATTCATATATATATATATACAATAAAATAAGACAAAGATAGACTTTCTCACATTTTGATTGTAACATAAATATGCTGAGGAGTCTTCATTTCCAGCTCATATAAATGTAGACATTCATTCATTTTTGAGAGATTATTGATTTTTACAGAATGTTTTTTTCTCTGAACTTGCACTTTGTTGACGGTCTCACTGCCGTGTCTCCATTTACTACTGGAAGAGAACAATTCTTATTAAAAGGCAAAAAAAAGATATTTTCTTTTGGCCATTTGTAGTTCACTCTCTGTTAACACAAAATGATTGAGATACTTGCCGACAATCTGAAGATTCATCGAGGCAGAATTAGAATCTGTGAATATGTTTCTAACTTTGCAAACTGATATCTCTTATTTTCATAATAAAAGGTCCTAATTTTATTGTTTTCATTTTCCCCTCTTGAGTTGTAGGGACATTGAGCCTTCAAGTGGGTCACACACAGAAACACGAGGAAGCAGCGGCATATAGGCGATAGAAGCTCACCGTTACCGGAGGGCTCTTTGAATGATCTCACTTGAACCCTGAATGAAGATGTGATCACCTACATGTTTTTGTAGAGAACTCTTCATAATAAATAAAAAGCTGATCTCTCCTCACCATAGGCGTCTTCCATGCATTATGCTTGACATGAGCACAGAACACCGCTCCATGTGTGATCAGGCTAGCTTATTGACTAGAAGCTCCTCCCTGCGTGACTGCGGGCTGCTAGCTGGCTGGCGAACAGAGGTGTCTACCAGCAAACAGTCCAAGATTCATTTTGTTTGCAGCTATTTTTCTCTTTTGCAATGGCTGTTCTCAGCCACCGTATAGTAGAGGAGGAGCATTGAAGAAAAAGAGACATTCACCAAAAGGAAAATTAATGAGCCAGAGTATTACAGCGCTGAAGGAAACTTTTGTTGGTCATTACAAAGCAGATGGCGACCACTTCACTCTCCTCTTAGGGCGAATTTTTGCCAGGTGCCCCTTCTATATATACATGTCACGGGGAAATGAGGGCGTGCCCAGCGCAGAGAGAGGATGAGGGAGGCAGGAGGCAGGGGGAACAGAGACTTTAATAAAATTAATTAAAACCCACTGCATCAGACAGACAGCGTCGAAAACTTAATCTCAAACTACAAACACACAAGGACTCTCGAGGAACGGTAACCTTTGGAGCAGCACAGGAGGAAAGAAGGAAAGACAGGGCGTAAATACATAGAGACAAGCAGACGGGTGAACACAATCAGGGCAGATGGGCACCAAAAGTAAAACTCGAAACAACAACAAAACAGGAAACCTTAAAAAACAAACAGGACGTGAACTCAAACCTATACCCCTTGTGCTATCTTAGATGACCCCCTTCCATTGACGTGTTCTCCCTACCATATTAAAGGTGGATAAAGGTGGAAAGATTTCATGTAATCCATGGACACCAGTGAAGATCTGCAAATCATTGAAGAAAAAAGGTTCAGAGCACTGTCTAGTGGGTCCTAGATGTTAACTCCCAATGTTAAAGTGCCTAGGATAGCACAAGGGTTAACTGAGCAATAAAAAAGGCGCATGTGACTCTGAACACCTCAGGTTGGAGGCCTTTGGGCTGGAAGCTTGGATTAGTTCTGCAAAAGTAAAATCACTATCAATTATTTTATCTTTATTAAGGTATTATAACTCAAGGGGTTGAATATATGTTTCTCACAAATGTCTGAGAATATAAACCCAACACAAACATTTTGGTGAAATATGTATGGTTTCAGGCTAGATAAATGGCTGCAAGGTTACTCTAAGCATGGATCAGCCTTTCTGATCACATTATGGTGACTCTCTCAGGTGACATGTTGGCGGCTGATCCAACAGGCTCCAGGCGCCGGCACCCATGCAGACTTCTGTCCATTCCCATGTGAATCTTCTTGAGCTTTACGGAGGCCACACAGGGCATCAGCATGAGCCTTTCCCATGATGGCCACTGGCAGAACAAGGGCCACCATAAAGCTGGGAGGCAGGTAGAAGTGATAGGCATTCTTCTCAAAGGCTTGCTTCCAGCCAAACAGCAACCCGTGGAAGGTGGCGATGAGGAGGGCGATGTAACCCAGAGTGGACTGAAGCAGACACAAGAAGAATGCATAAATAATTAAAGCTGCAAGCGGCATTGTATGGCCCGCAGACGCAGCCCACCTTCCACGCCTAACTCTACGCACCACTGCCGCCATCACCGCCCACCTTTGATCAAGGATAGTCAAACCTGCATATGCTAGTTTTGCTAATGTGGCCAAAAGTGCTAGCAATGCGATCAACATCATTAACTCTCTCAAGCCACATTGCTCAAGAATGCTAATTATGCTAACTATGGTAGTTATGCTAATATAGCTAAAAGTGCTAACTTAGCGATCAGTATCATCAACTGACTTAGAAAAACACATTGCTCCATTGGTGAAAGCTATATGTCATAAGTTGATTAAAAATAACACTTTTTCAAAATGGCGGCTTTTCTGTTGATTTTATCTCCTGCTTAACCATTTATGTTTGGTCGCCTCGGGATGACGAACAGATCCACGTCAGTTTCAGACAGATCGGAAAAAGTAAACTTTTTGTTGTTCTTAGCAACAGTGGTTTATTCAGTTTCAGGCATGAATGCATGCATTCAAATTTACAGTAGTCCATTGAAAAACGTGGAATTATAATGATGCGCCACTTTGCTAGCTCTCATGCGCGTCGTTCAAAATCTACAAATTCTAATTCCAACATTTTTTCCATAGTAGCTTTCCATTGATGCCCAAAAAGTTTCGAGACAATCGATGAAAATTCCAACGACAAGTTTACATTTGAATCTAGTGGTAAAGGTGTTTTTTACTTAAGTACTGTACTGCATTTCCTTGTGCATAATTGTTTTGAAAGCACTTTGTGGAGTTCATGCAAAAACTATGTTTAAAAGGTTATTTGACCTGCTGTTTGTGAATAAATAAACTTTCAGATCTAATGGAAGTATTGTTGTATCTTTAGTTCCCCAGTATAGTTGGTGCGCTTCGCCAATGTAGCGATTGCTGGCCTTTGGTTCATGGTATCAAATGCTTTTCTGGAGTCAATAAACATACCAGCTGCTTGTTTTCTTCTGGCTATAGCAGGGACTAACTCCAGGCCTTGAGGGCAGCGATTGTCTGCATGATTTCCAGATTTTAAAGCCCTACTCATGACTGATTACCTGGTTCAGGTGTGTCCAGCCAATTAGAGCATGCCAGGCAGAGGAGTTAGGAAAAACATGCAGGATTGTGGCCCACTTGAGGCCTGAGGCTGTTTCAGAAAGGAGGTTCAACCAACTCTGGTTGAACTTGAACTCTGAGTTGGTCAATCGAGAATTAACAACTCTGAGTTTTTCTGTTTCAAGCTGATCAGGATTAGGACAATCATCTCTGAGTGGACTGATTGGAGAGTGAGCACAGACACAGCGACTATAAACCATTATCAATGGAGCGCCCAGATATCACGAGTCACCATGGCAACGCATTGAAAAAGAGGTCTGCATATTTACCGCCAGCTGAACTTGGCGTGCTGCTACAGAGTTACAGTGAAATATGAACACATATTCAGAAGAAAAAGCAACACCGCTGCATCTGCAAAACAGAGACAGTTAGCGTGGAAAACATAGCTGCTCAAGTTAATGCTGCCTAAGTTTGCATTTAAATCATTGTTATAAAATATTGGCTGTAATAATTTTTTAAATAGCGTGAGGAGTGAAATAAAAAATGGCTATATTAAGGTGTACTTTTGAAGTGTTATTCCTGGTGTAAATGCATGAAGTAGCAACATAGTGTACAAGACTCAATCTGAAAAAAATGCATTGCGTTGATAATGTTTGAGAGACTTTTTGTTAACCTTCCCCTCTTGCAAACATTGGTCAGTTTAATATTAATACATGCAATTGTGTTTTTAAAAGTGAACTTTTGTCTACCCTTGTATTGATCAGAGTGGTATGAGTGTATGGGATTAAGAAAGTAAGCTTGAACTGTAAATTGTGTTTTCCAAAAGTAATTGTTACGTTAATCTAATTCAATATCCTGATTTCATTTTCATGTAGATGCAATCCTGCGAGATTAAAGAACATGGCAGCAGCTAAAAATGAAGTACCAAACATAATTCAATCAGGTCAAATGTGAGCATGTCATGGATGTAGGCTTTGTTGACAATATTTGACATCGCGAAACATCTACATAGCAATGCATGTTGTTTTCATTGTATATATGTAGTGACTGCAATGAAAAAGCGGTATGGCCTCAAACAAAAAGCGTGCGGAAATATGACAAAAATGCGAGTCTTCTCAAAATCCTGCGTACGAGGTAAATATAATTCTCTATGAATTAATGCAGCCTCCTCGTCTATTGGGTCCTCCAAAAAAGGACAAGCCATTCTTCTCACTTGGGCAGATCTCTCTGTGTGTGATTTGAACAATGAAGGTTAAAGCCCCGAAAAATACGGCAGTCTTTAAAGGGAGGACCGGCAAGAAACTTTGAGTTTGGAGAATAAAACCTGCTCCGACCAGGTTAGGTTCACAGCATAAGTAACCATGGACACTGACTCCGGATGAAGTTACCTCACTTTCAGAAACGGGTTTGACTTACTCTGCTTGCTCTGGTTTAACAAACCTCCCATTCTGAAACGGAAAACCCAGGGTTTCCCTGATTTCTTGGGAGTTAATGCACTCAGAAGTTTACACTTAACCTCATTTCTGAAACAGGCCCCTGTACAGACAGGCTACTCTTAACCTCACTGATGTTTTCCTCAGTTTTGATTTGTTTATTTTTCGTTCTTTTATTTTGTCTATTATATTTTATTAATGTCACTGTCAAAGCTGTTAAAATAGAGTAAGTATCTGTGATGTCAGATCTGAACAGGCCACTGTTTGTGTAATTTGTAGTAGAAGTAAATATGGCACAGTGTGATGATATTCTACCTGGTTTGGACGTACATTGTATGGATAAAGTCATCTGCACCTCCTCATTCCACCACCAAGTCTCCTTATCAACTTTCTTTCCTGATGACTCACAAGTACCTCCCACCTGTCTCTGACCACATTAGTTCCCCAGTCATCACAGGAATACCTCCTGAACAACCACAGCCTGTTTCAACTGCTTCTTAAAAGTCATGCAACATTCCTCCTCTTTCAGCTTCCACCAGTTTGTCCTCGTCTCTGCCTTTGTCCTTTCTTTCTTCATCTCCATGGTCATCCTACACACCACCATCCTATGCTGTCTGGAAACACTCTCAGTACCCCTACTCTGCAGTCACTGATCTCCTTCAGATAAATTATTGTCTGTGTGCTTCTACCTTCACTCTTATAGGTCATCAATGTTCCTGTCTACGTATTCACTAGAGCCATTTCTATCTTTTGCCAAACAAACCACCATCTGTCCTTCGTTAGTCTCCTGGTTACCAAACTTGTCCATCACCTCCTCACATCCCTCTGTTTCCTGCACCATCGTGTCCGTTTAAATCTGCAAGGACAACTCTCACTTCTAGAATGCTCATCCCAGAGTTTAGCTTGTAGGCTCTTCTGTTCTTTTCTATCGACTTAACTTTAGCGTTGGACTTTAGGGGTACATCATATCATACTTTTCACGTTTAGTAAATGCTTTTTAGACATCTTTCAAAACAAATTTTTATGCTATCACACTTTCGCCTCAATTTTTGTAAGTGCTTGTATTTATGTTTATTCTTTTTGCAGTCATTCTAAATGTAGAATATATTGTCTGCCCACTAATACAGATTGTTTTATAAAGTTTCTTTAAGTCCAATAGAGAAACCCTTATCTACAGAGTATTTTTGGCTGCATCAAAAGTGCTTCAGAGGGACTTCTGGAGTTATATGTTCAGTCTTTTGAGCTCATGTGATGAATCAATGAAAAAATAAAATCGTAATGGAGTTGCTTGGCACATGTTCAGTCAAGTAAAAATAACTGATTGTTTTATTTTAGGTTATTGTGAATGTATCCTTGGCATGGATATACAGCTACACCACTCTTTATTACAATAATAAAGCAGAGTTCTGTGCCGTGCTTAAAAACTCTCTTGGTGAACATTCTTACCTGTATAAAGCTAAATTCCCTCCAGTTGAGCGTAGTGTTGATGGAAGGAACGGATGTGATGGCCAGAATAGACAACACCCCAAAACTCATAATCCCAAAGGAAATGTACATCTCCGCTCTCACACTTCCTCCTCATTCCAGAATTTTCCACATGTGCATGGACACTCCAACACAGAGCAAGGCAACATTCATTTCACAGATCTGGGATGCTAGTTTGAGTCCTGGAAAGGAAAAGTGCCACTGTGGACACCACAGTTGTGAGAAAAATGGACTAAACATCAACCAAGACATTTCCCCGTTTCAGGACTAATACAGAAGTGTTCATATTCTGTAATTGGCACAATTGTATCCAATGAAATCATTCAATTCAGCACAAGCGTCCACTTCCAAAGATGAGGTCTGTAATATTCCTCATAGAGACACTGTGAGAGACAGGAAAGGCAGAACCAGAACTTAAAAAATCACATGGTATGATAACTGCATGTTTTGATGGGGCAGAAACTGTTCCTTCTTCTTTAGGAAGCTCTTCTGTCCTCCACTCGTTACCTGTAATAACCTCACTACTAGTTAAAGGACACCTGTCCACACTCTAAGAGACCCACTCCAGTGAAAATTGTGTTTTTGACACGTTCTTAACCCTTGTGCTATCTTAGATGACCCCCTTCCATTGACGTGTTCTCCCTACCATGACAAAGGTGGATAAAAGGTGGAAAAGATTTCACATGTAATCCATGGACACCAGTGAAGATCACAAATCATTGAAGAAAAGGTTCAAACACTGACTAATTGGGTCTAGATGACCCAACTCCCAACGTTAAAGTGCCTGAGATGCCCCACAAGGGGTTAAAGCATTTTCTCATGTGGAGGGCTAAACTAAGGGCAGGATTAAACAGCGTATTTTTGGCCCATTGATGATGGATCAGAGAGGATGAAAACATTCCGTCTGAAAAACTCTGATTTGTGGCGCAGCTACTGAAAAATCTCACTTCTTCGCTCCTCCTCCTCCTCATCCACTCATGTACGTCTTTGTTTTCCTCCTCATCCAAACTGGAATCTGCCTCAGGACTGTACAGCTGGATTGCATCTATAGTGCTTGCCATTTTTTTAGCGCTGGTGATGTTAGCTTGTGGCTACAGACAGCATAATCATCATTAAAAGAGCCCTCTGCTTTGAAAACAGATCTAGAGATGATCAGAGTGGGATTTTTAGTGTCCTATGACGGACCCCACTCCCCTTCATACAGTTGGGGAGGGGACAAACAACACCCACACTACTACATACATGTGGTGACGACTTTTCACCACATGATATAAGCTCCACCTCTTTTTCAAACGCACTTTTGGTTATGGGAAAAGACAACTTCAGACTGAACTCATCGCACACGAGTGCACACAACACGCATACAACATTCAAGCACAAAGTTGTGATCAATATGCTGCTTTCATGTAAATGAAATAATTAAATAAACAAAGACATGAAACAGGATTGCCCACTCATCAGGAAATGTGCGTTTCTGTTGTTAATATTTTTGAACACTGGTAGCCTGTTGGTAGGCAGTGTTGAGCAGCAGAGTACCTCTCGGAGCCTTCTGAAGGGCAGACAGGAAGCTGTGAGTCCATGGACAGCAGCCAGGAGAAAAAGCTGATGAGGCTTAACACTTCCTACTCTGCAGCCAGCCTTCCAGCCACTTTGGGAAAAGTTTATAGTTGGTACCATAATACAGCTGGTGGATTGCTGCCAGCTGGCAGGCAGGTACACCAGGGCCAGGAGTGTGATAGCGACGGTGGGCAGGGTCCGATTCACTATCTCTATTGGGATCTTGTAGAAGTCACTTTGCTTGTATTTAAAATACGGATGGATTATATCACGAGCAAAGAATGCGAGAAAAAAAATAGAAAGTACGGCAGCCAGGACAGGACCTTTCCAATCGATGAAATAACCGTAGCAGAATATTCTCCAATATAGGGAGGAGGACAAGTGCCCATGTCCACTGGCTGGAGAAGTTGAGTTGAATTGAGCTAATTCCACTCAATCTGTTGTCGAACCTCCACAGAATCACTGCAAACAAAGACCTACAGAGGGGCAAAAAATATCAACGATTCTGCAAGTTGTCCCTCTTAAAAAGATAGAGAGGTCATGCATGTTCATCATAGATACACTTCAAATGGGACAGAATCTAAAAAACAATCAAACCCAGAAATCACATTGTATGATTTTGAAAACTGTATTTGCACACACACAAAAAAACTCAATCATCTTAATTTGGGGCTGCTGTAGTACAGAGATGTAGCGGTGGACCTCTGATCGGGAGCTCACAAGCTTGATTCCTGCCTTGCCTGGCCATGTCAACGCATTCTTGGGCAGGACACTGAACCCATATGCACTGTTGTTGGGAGTGGAGTGTGTGTACGTGTGTAAATGTGTGTGTGAATGGGACTGTGGCTGTACAGCACTGTGGGTTTTTATGGAAGGCAGTAAAGTGCTCTAAGAGTATTTACCATTTACCATTTAATTTGAGTCCCCATTTGTTTCGATGTTTTCATACCTGTGTACTTGCGTCTTGGGGGTAGTTCTGCTGCATGGCCCATGCAGATGAGCATTGGCTCTTTCCTTCACAACAGAAGTCGGGCAAAGTGAGGCCAGATACTCTGCATTGAGTTAAAACACACTGGTTCCCCTCTATTTGTTGCTCAGGATCTTACCTGTGAAACAGAAGGACAAGAAACAGACATCTGCCTGAAACATGGGAAGAAAGCATTGATGCAAATGCTGTTTAATACAACAGACTATTCAGTGAATTTGTTGAAAGTTTTAATGCAAATGCAGGCATTCAGGTGCATATCTCATTTATAAGTGATTACATATTGAATCCGGGTAGCACATAAACAAATATAATTGACATTATATGTTTATTGATGATCTGATTCTAAACTTAAGTTTGAAAACTCTCAGATTCTCTTCACCACTTTGCAATCGTCACTTAGACAATCCCTTCAGTCCCATGTTTTACCTTCCGGCTCTCACACATAAGACATTACAGCTAAATTGAAATTCCCAAATTAACAAAGGCGGCAAAAATCAACCTCTTTGTCAGGATTCACTAGTGTAGAATGAGTCCAAAGAGAAAGAGGCCTTCGACTCAGAGGAAAAGCTGCATTTAACGGACAAAACTAGGACTTTTACTTGAAAAATGGATTTACTACAGTGGTTTGTCCTACATATGGGGTAAGAAATCTGTCAAAAATCAAGCATATGCATACAGACAAACTTGTGCACAGACTAATACTTTGTGCACAATGTTGCATAAAAATATGACTGCATTTGGTTTTACGTTTGACATGTCTGTTTGAATACTATTTGTCTTTTGTTTGTTTTCTCACATTAGATGACTGTCAAAAATACACAAAAGGTAAACAGGCATGTCTTCAGTCATGAATCATCGATCCAACAGCATGTATATTGACTACAACAGAGAAAAAATAGCAGTCATGTCATAAAAGAGACAATGTAGTTCTAAGAACAAGCGACACCACACTGAGCAGTGTGTGGGAATAAAAACTCAAACAGAATACTTCTTGTCATCGTCGGTAAAAGAAAAACAAGAAAAAAGAAAAGTTAGACGTAGGATCCTGCTGTTTTGCAAACTGCTGCTTTACAGTGGAAACGCCAATTAACCTACTTTAGCTTTCCAGTTAGCCGAAAAGCTTTGCATCATGTAATTCAATTCAATTGGCTAAAGTTCAGCAGTTTTGCGATTTACAATTTGAACGCCCGATCCGTTCGTAGAGCCTGAGAACAATTTAAAGGATTGTGTAGCGATGCGTGAACACGAGGGTTCTAGACGCAAGCCTAATACAGGGGCTTCCAGGCATTCACACAGACTTTTCATTGGAAGTGATGGCTTGAACACGAGTCGACACTGCCGGTGTGAATGGAGCTTCATAAGAGTCTGCTGCTCTTTTTTGGGTTGTTTTTCCCCACTTCCAGGTCTAAAACCCTCCGCCATTGGTACGTTGTTTACATCAGGGGTAAGTAAGCAAGAAAATCTTTATCTATATAGCACCCAGCGAGCGACTCAAGAAAGTGATTCATAACGTTCAAACAAGATTAAACCTGAGAAAAAAACAAATTGGACGGGATGCCAAAAGAGCAAAAAACCCAATAAACATAGTCAGCCATAAAACACAAGTAACACAGGTAAAAGATAAAAAAAGTCAGCTAAAGGATTCTTCTTGAGACCCCAACTCCAAGGCAGATGTGAACTTTACCTGCCATCAGATCTTGAATCCCAGCACGGTAGTGCTCACGGCGGATCGCCAGGAACACAATGTTCGCCTTCCGTACAGCGTCTTCATAGTGTGTAACATCCAAACAACTTGAGGAAACGACTGAGCTGCTAGTTTGGGATGAGGCTTCCCCACCACCACACAAAAGCCATAACGTAACAGACGAAATGCCAGGCTCTTGGAAAAGTCACCGGAGCCCAAGATTGCCAGTGTGGTTGGAGCTGGCCTCAGACCAGAAAGGTCCTAAATCTGCAACTCTGGCTGTCACAACTTTAGGCACCCAGGAGTCTGGCAGTGAGCTGAATGGAGTGGTGGGCAGAGGAGAAGCAGACATCAAGCCAGGAGCTCCTCTTGTGTGTCCCTATTGAAGGCAGAGTCATTGTTCTGTTGACTTTAGATGTGACCAGCCTGTGATTCAAATAAAGGTGTTTATATTAGAAAAAGTCTTCTTCCTGGGTGTAAACTATAGACTTCTGGAGGGCCACTGTCCTGCTTGTGTTTTAATCCAAGTCTCCCTTTCCACATGTTGGAAAATCAGACCTAGTCCAGGTCACCAGCAGCAGACTGGTCACGATGATGTCAGCAAAGCCAGCAGGACACCAGCTCTCAATCTCCGGAGTTTGGCTTTAATTGGCAATGTCCATTTGATTGGGGTCTAGTCTATGATGAAGCAAAAGCAAAGAATGTACTGCATTTATTTACTGCATATTAATGCCCAAACGTTATGGCTCTCAACAAGTGTAAGAAATCACAACTTTAACCCTTGTGCTATCCTAGGCACTTTGACATTGGGATTTCCCAGGAAATCCTCTTTACCTTTATCCACCTTTGTCATGGAATAACACGTCAATGGTCATCTTGACCCATAGGATAGCACAAGGGATAGCGTTGGGGGTTGGGTCATCTAGGCCCACTAAGACTTGATCATCTGAATACCTCTTCAATGATTTGTGATCTTCACTGGTGTCTGGATTACATGAAATCTTTCCACAACATCCTTTTTGTCATGGTAGGAGAACACCAATGGAAGAGGTGGGGTCATCAGACCCCACAGGATAACACAATGGTTAAATGGATGTCAGTTGACCCAAATTACGTTCTATTCTACAACTGTAGGTAAGAAGGAAAATAATAATGAAACATAACTGCCATCATTTAACATATGTGCCGTTTATGTATGTATTTCTGTCCAGTTCACGGGTATTTTTTCACCTACAACTCTGTTTGTACTTATTACCCAGCATGCTTTTTACTGAGAAAACTATGTTTAAATACTGTAGAATTAATTTAACTGTTTAAATATGTTGCAAAATATTCTTCGACCCCAAGTCAAAATGGAAAACACCTCCGGTAGAATGAGAGGGCAAAGATCTGTGGACTTCCAGATCCGAATGATCAGGATGGTAATGGAGAAATAACCAGACATTGTAGTGGTGGATAAAGAACAGAGGAAAGCCGTTGGCGGTGTGGATGTGGCAGTGCCAAGCTGTGAACATCGGAAGAAGGAACATGAGAAACTGGGAATGCCAAAGGGACTCAGAGAAGAACTGGAGAAAGCCTGGAAAGTGAAGGTGACAAGTGGTGCCTGTGGTAATTGGAGCACTCGGGGCAGTAACCCACAAGCTGGAGGAGTGGCTACAACAGATACCTGGAAAGACCTCAGACCTCTCAGTCCAGAAAGGAACAGCTAAGATCTGCAGGAGGACCTCAATATATATATATATATATATATATATATATATATATATATATATATATATATATATATATATATATATATATATATATATATATATATATATATATATATATATATATATATATATATATATATATATGTCTTTATATATAACATGATAAAAAACAACTATTCATCAGTCAGATGTTTTGGTTTGAACAGATTATGGTCTGTTATTGGAAATAGATGTTCAGGTTTGCATTGACGGATTCAGTAGAACAAAAACATGACAACAAATGTTTAGTCTCCCTGAAAACTAAGACCTGTACATGACCTGTAAATGACCCAATTCAGAGCTGTTCCTAAATAAACTCCTGATCAGACTTCAGTTTACATGTATGTAATGCAGACATGATAGTGAGCCATGATCACATGCCGTCTTTAACATACTACAGTTAAATTATCTCTTTTCTTCTCCATTTGGCCCAAATGAAGCCGCCTCTGAATCGCCGAATAACAGACTGAATGTCCAGCACCGGCACCAACGCACCGGTACCGGACAGCCTGTCAGGCCGGTCGCTGTGCCAAAGAAGAAAGCGTGTACGTACGTGAACGCAGCGGGCGCGTCCTCAGTCTCCAGTGGGCTGCACTGCTTTGATGCTGCAGGCTCGAACACGAGGAGACCCGCAGCAGAAACAGCGACGGTCCTCCTGAAACACAACACCCCCCCACCGGAATGCAGCGTCTCAGCCAGATGAGCTGCACAGAAATTACGGAACCAACTGCTGTGGATGTGGAACAGCACACCGTGTCCCTGATGCTGCCTTCACGGACCGCTGGAAATATATCCAACTAAAGCCCACCTGTAGCACAGGCGGAATCGTTATTATTATTTTGGCGTTATTATTATTATTATTATTATTATTATTAGCGTTATTATTATTATTATCAGTATTATTATCATTAGCGTTATTATTAGCATTATTATCATTAGCGTTATTATTATCATCATTATTAGCGTTATTATTATTATCATTAGTATTATTGTTATTATTATCATTATTATCGTTATTATTCTTATTCTGCTTCGCCCCTCAGTATTATTATGTAATATTATTATTATAATCATTAATGCTTATCATTATTAGCGTTATAATTATTTTTATGATTATATTATTAGTATCTATCATTATAAGTTATTATTATAATTATTATTACTAAATTGCAGAAAATTAAAGACAGAGGAAGAAATCTTCGTTTCACCTCTGCATATGAACAAAAGTCAAACTTCTTTCATGAAGTGACAACATCAAGCAGCATCACTCCTCAATTGAACATGAGGACGTGTCGTTCTTCTGTAGTTTCTCCACATCGCCTCCTGAAACTCAGAGCTGTGACATTTCAAAAAACTGACATTCATTACGCTCTTTAACATTGGCCATTTATTTAGCAAGACAATGCATGTATTTTCAAGTTTGTGCTGAACCAGTACTTGTTTGTACAAACCACACATTTTGTGATACTGTCTTTGTATTTATGCATTTGTCAACTGCCTTATTTTTTGGGGGGGCAAGACATTTAAATTCTGACACTAAGACAGGCAGAGGACATCTCAATACACTGTGGGTGAGGAGGAGGGATGAAGCAGCAGTGTGACAGTGTGCACGTGCACGTGGGGGTAGAGATGCATGCACACTGCCCCACATACTGCAGAATTAACCCCCACAAGTTCAGTTTTGGTCTGCATCAGAACAAAGAATCTTCTTTCTCACTCTTTTGTGGTAGTCTTTGGAATATAAGTCAAAATTCGAGAGGGGGACGCCACTCTTCGGTGGCTGGATGAATCACACTAATTGGGAGTCTTTCAGTCTAACAATCATCTCTGGGCCGCAGCTGCGAGCTCCCGTCATGGGCTACGTTCACACTGCAGGCTGCAACAACCCAATTCCGATTTTTTTGTCCCTGTATCTGTCTTTTCATGACAGTCTGAACGACACAGATCCCATCTTTTCAAATGCGACCCAGGCCACTTGGGTTTTGTGGCCTGAATCCGATACATATCCGATCTTTTCAAATCGACCTCTGTCTAACCAGATCACATGAATCCGACCCGTACGTCATCGATATGCTACAAACGTCATCATTCTGCGTTGAGAAGTAGGCAGGAACGGAGAACATAAACATCAACCATGGCGGAGGATGCTGCTGAGACCAGTCAGTGGAAGGGAAGCCAGGTCACCGGTTGGATTCATATTGCAGGCCTGACAGCTCTACTCAGGCCTCAAGAGCTCTTAGCATAACCGGGCGGTTTGAAAACATTTCCAGCGAAATGGCCGAGCGTGGTGTTGAACCTTTCCACGATGACTTTTTTTCTATTACTGGCCGTGTAATTCAAGCCTTGTAGAGACAGAAAGCGGATCCTCCTTCGGGGTTCACTTCCCGTTGGAGATGACCTGAGTCTCCAGGCGGGGTTAATTAAGAGTCAACAGCATTTATTCTTTGGGATTCCTTCTTTTATTACCATTCTCCTTCCTCCGGAACTTACACAACATGGATGCAGCGCCTCCAACACACTTCCTCTGCCCCCCCCCCACACACACACACTCCCTCCTGCGCTGCACGCGCTCTCTCCTCTCTCTTACACACACCACCATGGCGCAGCCCAACACACACATGCAATAGGCTCATGTTTGCACTGTTGTGACATCCATTTATGCATTAGCTACTTCCACAAACAACAAGTGACGTCGTTCACCATTGAGTACTCTTCTGTACATGTGGGTCGCTTCTGGGTCATTTCACGATTCTTAGATCACAAGGGTTCGGACTTGGAAATGTGAACAGTCTTGCAAAAAAAATCGTATTTTTTCATAAAAATCAGGAATTGAGCATTAAGCCCTGCAGTGTGAACGTAGCCTAAGACAGAACGGCATATGTCAGGCCCGAAGGGGAGGGGCTGTGGCGCGAGACAGCGAGGTGAACATGGATCACAGCCGCGATTACGCAACACCTGGATCAGGGCGTGCTGTTGGATCACTCAGCTCATGTCAATATTTATGAACTATTGTAGAAATTATGATGTGCCTTTTCAGTGGTTTAGTTGGTGTCAGTATTTGACGTACAGACAGCAGGTAATGCAGGAAAACAGCTGCACTTCATGAGATCAGAAATAAACTATAGATGTTTATGAATGGATTGATATGTTTGGAGGATTTCTACTGTTGGTGGTGCACAAAAATTGAAATGCCAAATATTTTGGAGTATTCAGTGATGAGTTCTATGATTTAGTTTGTAATGTTTTATAAGACCTAAAAATGATATTCACAGTAAGTTTTTTCTTTTTTAGATTCAATCCCTCTGATATGTTTCACAAAGACACACATTGGACGTCACACTAAGAAATGAACTTATTGACAAAAATGATGCATGAGTCAAGCTCTAAAATACTGATAAAAGAGCAAAAAACAAATTATTTGATTTATTATATTCATATTTTTAGGCTTTGTTTTGTTCTGCAGCATCTTCATATTTGTATAATTTTAACAGAATCTAGTTTTATGGAGAAATATGAAAAGTTATTCTGGATTAATGTTCCTGTTTTTATTAACTCATTATGATCAAAAGTTCAGTTTTAAGGTTTGAAAGTTTTGCTTTAGTGTGTCAGTAGATGTTTATGTTGTTCAGCCCAAAACCTAGCGGGTTTTGGTTGGAGCCTCAGTGCAGCGCAAGTGTGACACCCCCCAATGCAGAGTTTATAAAATTCATGCATTTTTTGTTTAAAATGGGCACATAAAGATGGGGAACACAAGAGGCCTTTGCTCAAAAAGGTTGAACCACTTGTGCTGTACTTGGTGCGGCAGCCCCTCCCACGTCAATCATGTACAGGGTGGGTGCAGCCTCACATTTATAAGGAACATACGAACTCAGATCTTCCTACTGTAGAACAGATTCAGAAATACTAGCTCTTTACTAAATATTTCCCATTTAATTAAACCCACACATTTTTTACTAAGTTTTTTGATTGTTTTATGATCATTTAGTTCGTATAACAACTTTGGCGTTCAGCATTTTACCATTTCATGTTTTTTAGAGTACTCAACATATTTACTTGGACCTTTTAAAGTGCTAGGCTGATTTCTTCAACCAACATTGATGAGCTTCCTGCTAGTTTAGCATTGAGCCTCAGCAGTTTCAGCATCTTCAGCATCCAGCTGAAAGAAATCAAACATCTCAGAACAAAACAGACATTGGCTACTAGAAACGTTTTAATGACAAGTAATCCAATATATTTACATCCGTAGTAAAGAAGCTCCTGTGAACAGGAACGGCGTGTGGAGAAAGAACGGTTCCAATCGTGCCGTTCCGGTTTAGGGCAACCACAGGGCTCCAGCGTTCAGAGAGGCGCTGGGTCTGCGGCGAACCTGCGCTCCAGCACGCGGCCAGCAGCGCGCGCGGCCGCTGCCCCCGCGCGCAGCCGAACACCGCGCTGTCCCGCAGCGACGGCCGCAGCTCCTGCGCCACGATGGCGTAGAGCACGCGCTGCCGGTCGCCCGCGTACGGCGGCTCCCGGGTCAGCAGCTGCCACAGCGTGATCCCGAAGGAGAAGATGTCCGCCTTTGGCGACACCGCCTCGCCCTTGAGCAGCTCCGGGGCTCGGTGCGTGTAGGTGCCGCACACAGGAGCGACGTGCGGGTGAATGGCGCAGGTTTCACGCGCGCGGTCCGGTATGACAAACAGCCAAAATCGGCGATCTTGCAGACGTCCTCGCCGCTCAGCGGGACGTTGGCGAGCGATGTCCAGGTGCACCACGCCGTGGGGTGCTGCGAGAACCGGAGGCCGCGCGCGATGTCCGCCGCGTACCGGACGCACTGCGCTCCCTCCAGCGGCTCCGCCGTCCCGTAAATGACCTGCTGGAGGTTCCGGTTCCCCACGAACTCCATTAGAATTGTCCCGATGCTGCTGTCGGCGTCCGAATCTCCTGGCGCGGAGGTGGTGGCCGCGATGACGCGCACGATGTTCTGGTGGTGCAGGTGCGCCACGTTCAGCTCAGCCCAGAAGCTCTGCCGGGAGGCCAGCGTGTTCTTGCTGCACCTCTTCACCTTCTTCAGCGCCACGGTGCTCCCGAGGTACTCCGCCCGGTACACGAAGCCGAAGCCGCCCGAGCCCACGGGCTCCACGGAGCGCAGCTGCTTCCAATGAATGACGGAGGTGCAGGGCAGGGGGCACCTGCGAGCGGAGCCGTGCTGCGTGCGCGCCAGCGGCTGCTGCACGCGCCGACCACCGCACTCGGGAAGAGGCCTTTGGGCAACAAGCGGCTCGAGGAATTCGGAGAAGGCATGGCGGCTTGAGTCTTCACGCGCCCGCCACAGGTGCGTTTATATGGCGCAGGAGGAGGGACAAAATACCGAGGCGTCAGAAATCCACCGGGACCCGCGATATGCTCTCCATTCACTCTGCTTTATTGGAAATTACGGGGAGAAAACAGCAACAAACAAACATAAACAAACAGAAACACCTTCGGGAAGTTGCAGTTAACTCGTGACTGGATGCAGGAAATGCGTTTACAAAATCAACCTTTACAGAGTCAGGGTTGAGTTTTAATTTAAGTTTAAACACGTACTTGAATACATATCATGTTTGCTACTATTTTAAAAACCTCTTCAAAACTATTTACATCAACTGTTCTCGCATCAGTTTAAAAAAAATCAGACATGTCTTAGTTACCTTTAAAAAAATGTCTACAAAACCTAAAGTTGTTGCTTTAAATATATTAAAAAAAAGAAAAGTTACTGAAATGATTCAATGCTTTTGAATCCCTGTTCAACTTGAATAAAGAAGTCACCTCACAGTGTTTTTTGGTGTGGAAGATGGAGGCACCAGAAATGTTGGATGTCTAAAGCTGAGCTGCTAATGATCCAGCTGATGGACACAGCTGGAATTTTTCAGATTCCTGTGTTTGGAATGACGTTTGTTCGTCAGGGACCAAACTATAGATGGATCAGACAAAGTCAGCCTGTACGGGATTTGATAACTGATGGCTTTCCCAGGAAAATGATTTGGTTTGAAGCACATGTTGCTTTGTTTTTGTGAATGCTGCGATGGAAGGCAACAGATGCACACAAAACGTCAGATGATAGTGGGAATACACATATCACTGTGTTGCTCAAACCCATAGGACAAAACAGTCATTGATGGAATAAAGCGACATGTAAACTGGACTTCAACTGATCTGATGAAAGAAAAAAAGAAATCTGAAGTGGGAATACTTATCAATTTAAGAAAAGCATTTGAAATATTTATTTGTAAAGCATTAATTAAAAAGTTGGACAATCAGAGGAACCGTTTTGGATCGGTTCAGAGGTAAACTGGTAGACAGATATCGGTCCCTCCAGCAAACCACATGATTTGCTTATTATCCAGGCGACTGTGCGACCAAGTGGACGATCCAAGAAAGACGCGAGGAGGACGACATAAATGCAGACTTCTTCAAACAGGCATGTTAAGTGTGATTTTTATTAAGTTATTCCATCAATAAAGAAAGTGATCTGAAAATTAGTTGTACATTTTATTTCTTATTATTTGTTATCAGTTTTGTAAATTGTTTTTCTCAGTATGGACTTTAGTCAAAGTTTGTTCATATAAACTATTTTATCGACTTTTTGCATTATTACTTTTTATCATTTTAATGACATTCTATTTCTTTTCATGAGCGTACTTAAAAAGATGTATTTGAAAAAATAAAGTATGGAACGGAAAATGACTCTAAATCAATTTCTCCCAAGTTATTCCAGTAATTCCTTTGAAGATGATTCTGTAAATCCGAGAAAGCCCATCTCAATGACTCCAGATATCTGCAATTCTCTGGGAACACGCTCTCTTTTCCTTAGGCCACCCTTCTCTTCATTGATCTCATCAAATGTCTATTCCAGTCTCTTTCAGTTTGATGTCACTGACGGGTAGGTTTCTGCTTACAGTATGGGCCAGCATCTGCAGGCTCCCAGCATGGTTGCTGTCTGAATACAACAATGATTTCCTGGAGAGTGTATCAGCGACATGAATATCTTTACCGGAGCGATTGGACAATGGGAAGTCATGCCTTTGTAGCTGAAGTATCATCCTTAGATGTCTTTGAAGATGCTGCTGCAAAGTGGTTTCATGTCGTTGTTGATTACCATGGCGCTGTAATGGCCCGGTACCTTTAATCAACTTTCTGCTGAAGCATCTTCTGAACAGATTTCACCCCAAAGGGTAGGCGCAAAAAGTGGTATCTTCCAAAAACTGAAATGAATGTGGTTAGCTTTGATGACGCGTCTGTGAGTATAACCTGGCATCCATATCACTAAAACAACAGGCTCCTGCCAGCTTGGATGTTACATCCTTGAGAGTGGGCGAGGGGTAGTGTGGTCTTTTGATTGCTATGTTCAGATCTTTAGGGTCAAGACACCCTCTTGATTTGCCTGTGCGTTGACTCGGTCACCTTTGCAGTGATCTGTTGCTTTTCCATGTTTTTAGGCGATTTCTAATGGGGGTGGATGTGAATTGTGCATGTACCTGGGAATAGCCCTCTGCCTGTAAATACATCTGCATATTCATCATTAGGGAGAGCTCAGGTGTGCTGGATATAGACCAAATAAACCTGACCAGTCCAAATTCTTGACATGCCCAGCACTGGTGGTGCTTGATTGTCGCCTAGGTGAAATGTGAGCTTTAGTTTAGCGCTCTTGTCCTGGCATTGGATGTCACACTTGCCTTTAACAACAAACCTTACACCTCCATAACCATAAAGTGGGCGAGTTGATGGCTGTAATAGGTATGGCAGCCCCAATATCTGATCTTCTTTTAGGGCCAATTTTCGTCTACCAAAAACTTCTTTGTGTTTTTACCTTCACTTCTCTGTGTGACGGCATCAATGAACAAATCTTCTGTGTGTTCTGCTGCTTCACTATAAATGTCTTCACTCACTGCGTGCACTCCCTTGACTTGTCTGGAGCGATATACTTTTGCAAAGGTTTAATTATTGCATGCTTGAGCCAACAAGTACGTTTTGTGTGTGGACAGGCCCCGCCCCTTCTAGATTTGTATTACATCTGAACCTGACAGTAATGATTATAAACACCCAACAACTTGTTTCTTTATGCTGCTTCATGGTTTTACTTCCCCCCCATAATCACCCTCTTGTCCCCCCTCTAACAACTTTCTCTCTTCTTCTTTCCTTTTCTTTCCCGTCCATTGTAACAAAAAAATGCTACAAATATAATTAAGATGAAGAAATTTGGCTTAAATTCCAAAAGGGGTTTAATCAAACATACCTCTGGTGGTTCAAAAGATTCATAGCCCCTGTTGTAACAGTCAAATATGTACAACACAAGAGGTCTTCTCATCTGTTTATCTCTTTGTTGGACAGGAGGATTAAATAATAATAATTAAACCATAGCGGCGTTGTATAACCATGACGCCCAACCGCCTTCCTCGCCCAACACTACGCACCAACGCCGACCTCCCTGCCCTCACAGCCCACATATTAAAAGCTAATCGAGGCTGCATTTGCTAGTATGTGACCTATCATATAACTATGCTAATGTGGCTAAAAGTGCTAACATTGCGATCCAACATCATCAACTCTTTCGAAAAACACATTGCTCGAAATGCTAATTATCTTAACTATCTTGCTTTATGCTAATGTGGCTAAAAGTGCTATGGCGATCAGCATCATCAACTGACTCAGAAAGACACATTAACAAAATCTTGGTATGCTATCTTCTTTATCTTTAATGTGGTAAAGTGCTAACATAACGATCCAGCATCATCAACTGACTCAGAAAAACACATTACCTAAAAAATCTTAATTATCTAACTATCTTGGATTATGCCAACATGGCTAAAAAGTCTTGGGATTGCGATCAGCGTCATCAACTGACTCAGAAAAACACATTCCTCCATTGGTGAAGCATCACGATCATAAGTTGATAAAAAACCCACTTTTTCCAAAATGGCGGCTTTTCTGTTGATTTTATCTCCATAGCAACCATTTTATTATTTGGTCCCCTAGGGGGCGAACAGATTGGCGTCAGTTTCGGACAAATCGTTAAAGAAGTAAAGTTTTGTTGTCACTTAACAGCAGTGGTTTTTATGCTAACCACGCCCACATTCCTTATATGTCCATATCCAGTGTTTTTCAATGTATTCAGTTTCAGGCATTAATGCATGCATTAAATTTTCATTGTATTGTGTTGAAATGCATGGGAGTTATAACACTGCGCCACTGCTAGCTTGCTTTCTGGCGCCGCATCACATTAAATCTACAACTTCTAATTCCAACATTTTTTCCACAGTAGCTTGCCATTGCTGCCCAAAAAGTTCCGAGACGATCGATGAAAATTCCAACGACAAGTTCTGTTGAATCTGTGTGGTGGTTAAGGTGTTTTTAATAGAAAATTCAAGATGGCCACCTTTTCCCGAGGTCAAAGGTCGTCGAAACTCCAGAGGCTATTGTAGACTTATGCTATGGACATGCGCGTCAAATTTCGTGAAAATCGCTTGAAAAAAAGTTTATTTTTCCATATTGTGTAAAAACGCGAAAAACTCAAAATGGCAGATTTTGGCACAAAATAGCGCATAAACCGTGGGTGGGTGTACCAGCCATCCGCATTAATGATTTCAAAACTTTGTTTGGATATGCCCGACAAAGTTATCTGGGTTTCGTTAACCCGATTCTTAAAAATAAAATCGAAAAAATTATTTTTGCCCAGTCAGCACTTTTTTTGCGATCGTTTTTCGTTTACCACGACCACATTCCTTTATCGATTTTGTCGTATGTGACATCGTTTTGTTCAGTGTGGGCCAGGGTATCGCATATTTCAGTTTCGAAATTTGTTCGAAATAAATAATGTGCGACTAGCTAAAATGGCGGCGATTGCGAATTACATACGCGCAGCGTTTCAAATTCTACAACTTCTAATTCCAACATTTTGTCCAAGAGTAACGCATTGATGCCGGTTTCAAAAGATCGATAAAATCCCTGACGAGTTTCGTTTGTATCCGTTACTAAGATTGCTTTTAAGAAAGTTTAAAGTCAGCCGCCCCTTCCCAAAGGTCAGGTCCAGCGAAAACTTTTGGTTGTGTAGATTCAGGGTCTTGGCATATGTGTGTGCAATTCGTGATGTCGCTTAAACAAAGTTTTGTTTTTCCCATATTGTCCAAAAAAACTGCAATCATGTTTCTCTTCAGGTTCGCCACAAAATGGCGCCCGAGCCGTAGGTGATAGCCCATCCTGTGATTTCAAAACTTCTTTGGGATATCTCCAACACGCATTTTGGTTTCATAGCTCTATTTAAATATTTTTTGGCCCCATAAAAAAATTTAGGCCCCATTCGACCCACTACGAGGCAGCTCGCTGTGATGTCATCGATTCGGAGGGTGGCGTTCTCTTTTGCCGAAAAATTCATTTTCAATTTATCCTAGGTGTGTGCCAATTTTGGTGAGTTTTCGGGTATGTGGCGGGGGTCAAATTTGAGCTCAACGGATCCGTTAAGCAGGGAATAATTAAGCCCATAGCGGCGTTGTATGGTTCAGCGAGCAGCAACCCGCCTTCGCCCAACTTGCTACTCCTGCTTGTGACACTCCCGCCCTCACAGCCCACAAATTAAAAGCTAGTTGATGCGTTTCTTAGTATGTTAACTATGCTAACTATCTTATTGTAATAGCTAAAAGTCTTATAGCGATCAATCATCAACTCTCAGAAAAACACATTCTTTCCAAATGTTAATTATGCTAACTATCTTAACTATGTTAATGTGGCTAAAAAGAGTAACGTGCGATCAAGCGTCATCAACTTTTATCAGAAAAACACATTATCTAAAATCTTGAATTATCAGCTTATCTTGCTTTATGCTAATGTATTAAAAATTCTTAGAATAGTAGTCAACATCATCCAACTGACTCAGAAAAACACATTACCTAATATCTTAATTATCTTAACTATCTTAGCTATCTTGTACATATTAAAAGTCTTATGGCGATTAACGTCATCAATGACTCAGAAAAACACATGACCTAAAATCTTAATTATCTTAACCATCTTTAGCTATCTTTAATGTGGCTAAAGTGGCAGCATAGCGATCAGCGTCATCAACTGACTCAGAAAACACATTACCTAAAATCTTTAATTAAGTATCTTAACTATCTTAATATGGCTAAAAGTCTTTAGCATAGCGATCAGCATCAACAACTGACTCAGAAAAACACATTACTAAAATCTTGATTATCGTAACTATCTTGGATTATCTTGCTTTTATAGCTAAAAGTGCTAACATAGCGATCAGCGTCATCAACTGAGCAAAAAAACACATTCACTCCATTGGTGAGAAGTATATGTCATAAGTTGATAAAACCACATTTTCCAAAATGGCTTTTCTGTTGATTTTATCTCCATAGCAACCATTTATGTTTTGGTCCCCTCGGGGCTTGAACAGATTGACTTGGTTTGGACAAATCGGTCAAAAATAAACTTTTTGTTGTCCTTAGCAACAGTGGTTTATCTTTAACCATACACATTCATATGTGTCCATATCAGTGTTTCAATGTATCCAGTTTCAGGCATTATTGCATGCATTCAAATTTCACAGTAGTCCATTGAAAAACATAGGAGTTATAACAGTCAGCCACTTGCTACAGCTCGCCACTTGGCATGCGCTTGGATTTAAAATCTACAACTTCTAATTCCAACATTTTTTCCACAGTAGCTTGCCATTGAGGCCCAAAAAGTTTGAGACAATGATGAAAATTCAACGACAAGTTCTGCGTTTGAATCTGGTGGTAAAGGTGTTTTTATAGAAAATTCAAGATGGCGCGCTTTTTCGAGGTCATGGGTCGTGAAAACTCCAGAGGTGATTGTAGACTTACGTAAAGACATGCGGCGTCAAATCTGCGTGAAAATCGCTCAGAAAAAAAGTTCATTTTCCATATTGTGTAGAAGCGGCATAAAATGAATTTACTGGCGCAGTACTTACGCGCCAAACGTGAAATTAGGTAATAGCCATCACGTAATGATTTCAAAACTTTCTTTGGATATGCCCGACAAAGTTATCTGGGTTTCGTTAGCCGATTCTTAAAAATAAAATCCGAAAAAAAAATTTCTGCCAAGTCAGCACTTTTTTTTGCGATCGTCTTTTGTTTACCACGGCCACATTCATATTGGATTTTTATTAAGTATGTATTGTTTGTTTAGTGTGGGCCAGGGTATCGCATATTTCAGTTTGGTATTCGATAAAATATGTGTGGTAGCTAAAATGAGGCGGTTCTTGAGTCGCCACGTTACCGCAGCGTTTCAAGTACGCTTCTAATTCCAACATTTTGTCCACAGTAGCATGCCATTGATGCGAAAAGTTTCAAAAGATCGATAAAATCCACTATAGAATGAGTTTTAGGTTTGTATCGTTACCCAAAGGTGCCTTTTTATGAAAATTCAAGATGGCAGCCTTTCCTGGAGTCAAGGTCAACAAGAACTTCTTTGGTAGTTGTAGAATGGGTGTTTGTGGCATGTGTATGCAATTTAAGTGAAAAATCGCTTGAACAAAAGTGTCGTTTTCCCATATTGTTGAAAAAACTCACGAAAAATACGTAGATTTTCTCTGAGTTCGCCACAAAATGGCGTAAACCGTGGGTGCGTGTGGGCATCCCATAATGATTTCATAATAACGGGATATCTCCAACCACAGCGTGTTTGGTTTAAGTAACTGTATTTCAAAATATTTTTGGCTATAGCGATTTTGGCCCATTCATTTTTTTGCGGGATGCCATTGATGTCATCGACTTGGAGATTGGCGTTCTCTTTACCCAGCCATTTCAATTTATCCCAGGTGTGCCAATTTGGTGAGTTTTCGGGTATGTGGCGGGTCATTGAGCTCAAAAGCGCGTTGGTGGACAAGAAGATAATAATATTAAAACTACAAGTAGCATTTGGCGAGAGCCCGGCTACGTGCGACCGCCTGGCATGAAGCGGCCGCCCCAGAGCAACGCCCTGTTCGAGCCGTTTTGGCTTCATTGTTCCTTCTGGTTTCTGGAGTATGACTACATTTAACATGATAACAGCTTGTGTCGGTGGGGTGAGGGTGGGCTGTAATCTGTTGGCTTTAAGGACAGACACTTTTGCATATAGCATGAAAAAAAAATCTTCTTGAAACAGCAGTTAGACCTGCTCATTTTCTCATCAAGAAGAAGGCATTTCAGAGATTAAGAAGGTGTCAATCAAGCAATGATGATAATAACTAACACTGTACCTAAGGATGAAAAAATTGAACTGATCTAATTTTTCACTTTAATGTCTGAACAAGTGTCAATAATATTATTATTATTATTGTATTGTCTGATAACGGCGATCAGGTGGACCGGGATCTTTGCAAAGAAGTGCAGGTGGTTTAATGTCCAGTGTGATGAGTTTGTGGACAAGCTGACAGTACATAGCTTTGTTTTCCACAAAGAAGAACTCTTGACACAACTGCCCCTAACGAATGCTACAAGAGGAGTTGAAATGCTATAACATGGTGAAGGAGGTTTTGTGTGAAAAGGTACCATTAGTAAAGCTGGTAGCAGTGACTGCAGGCAGGGCTCCTGCTATGATCAATAGACAAACAGGTTTCATCACTCACTGTAAGCTGAACCAGACTTTCCAAAATGTCTGCATTACCAACAAGCTACATTCATAGCAGGCCTTATGTCTGCAGAAGTGATTGGCTCTGGACACATGATGACTCCTATTGTGAAAATCATAGAAAACCTCAGCTGCCAAGCAAAATAACACAGAATTTTCAAGGTGCTATTGGAGGAGATGTCTGCTGAATATGGTGAATATGAATATGAATATGGTGATTATGAACTTGCATTTTTGACTGATATTACTGGAAAAATTAAGCCACTTGAACTGTGATCTGCAAGGCAATGGCAAAACTATATTTTATGGAACAGCCTGCAGTGTTTCTTGTGGATCTTTTCTGCCAGGGCTTGCCGGCTTAGTGGGTGGTTGTTACTGCAGTTGTCTCCCTTACTGGGGCAGCTGGAGTTTATTGTCAGTGTACATGGGGATACAATGAAATTGCAGCAGCCTTGGAGTGAAGGAGTTACATAAAATAAAATAAAAATAGAATAGAAAAAGAAATACTGTATTTACAACTCTTAACAAAAAATGAACAATATGGACAGAAGCTGTTAAATATTAAATATTTGTGGATAAAATAGAATGGAATTACATGAGTTGCTGTGAGCACAACAATAATATCAAGTTATTGCACAGTGACCCGGTTAGACAGTCCAGGATATTACGCATTGTAGTAAAAGTTAGAGTGAGTGTGGTTGGTGGGCGTATGTGCATTCCGTGATCATAATTGCCTGTGGAAAAAGCTGTTTCTTGGTCTGTTTGTCCTGGTTCTGATGGACCTGTACCTCCTTCAGAGAGGCAGCAGTTCAAACAGAGGGAAAGATGGAGTGGAGTCAGTGGTGATGCTAGTCACTCTCTGAGAACGCGAGTCTGATAAATGTCCTTCAGTGAGGGGAGGGGGCAGCTGATGATCCTGCGCTGTGCTTTACCACTCTCTGGAACTCTGCCTCGCTGCTTCAGTGCAGTGGGAAAACCACACTGTGATGCATAGGACAGAATGCTCTCAATGGTTGACGGTAGAAACGTTACCAGCAGCTCCTGGCTGACTTCGTTTCCTCTAAGTTTTCTCAGGAAGTGCAGGCGTTGCTGGGCCTTCCACCACAGTGACAGTCTGGTGTTGTTGAGCCATGTGAGGTCAGCAGAGATGGTGGTGCCCAGGAGGGTGAAGCTGTGGACCCTCTCCACACAGTTTCCATCGATGTGAAGTGGGGTGGATCTGTTCTGTTTTTCACGAAGTCAGGATGATCTCCTTGGTCTTGGTGGTGTTTAGGATGAGGTTATTAGCTTGACACCACCTTGACAGTTTCAAGGACTTAGATCTCTGTGGGCCGTCTCGTTGTCCCCAGAGATCCAGCCCCACCACAGTAGTGTTGTCATGCCAAACTTCCTGCGGTGTTTGCTGGTGTGTGGTTGATCTGCAGTCTGCTGTGTACAGTGTGTGCAGCAGAGACTCAACACATCCTGTGTGGACCCTGTAACTCAGCGTCCGGGTGGAGAGAGGTGGGGGCCAAGTTTGACTGTCTGTGGTCTGTTTGTCAGGAAGTCCTTGATCCACGAGCAGGTGAGTGGGTGGAGTCCTATCTCAGACAGTTTGTTGACCAGAATGTCAGGAATGATTGTGTTAAAGGCTGAGCTATGAACGCATCCTGGGCGTAGGTGTCTCTGTGTTGCAGGTGGCTCAGCGCGGTATGGAGGGTATTCAAAATGGCATCATCGTTGATCTGTTTGCTTTTAAGCAAACTGGTGCTTGGTCGAGGTGGAGGGAGAAGTCTTTGATGTGTCCCAGGAGCAACGCTCAGACACTGTGATGACAGGAGTGAGTGCAACTGAGGCGTTAGTCCATTGAGGAGGAGCTGTGGATGAGGACTTTTTGGGTATCGGGATGATAGTGGATGACTTCAGGCAAGCAGGGATGAAAAGCCTGAGCTAGCGACAGGTTGAAGATTTTGTGAGCCTGGGAGAGTTGATCGAAGCAGGCCATAGAACCTTTCCGGGGAACTCCATCAGGTCAACACGCTTTCCTGGGGTTTTACCCTGCTGAACATCCGTGCCATCGATTACCGATCATAAAGGCATTGTTTTTATATATAGAGCTCTAGAAACAGTTGACTATATAAAAGAGCTTTTACAATTGTGCACTTTTGAGCTGAAAAATTATCTTTTTAAAATTGCCAATTCTAATTTGGGTTTTGAAATTTGTGTTCATTTTTGTGTGCTGAGGTTGGGTTTGTTTTGGAGCACATTCATATGTTTTGTTTGTAAAAAAAAAAAAGATATTAAGTTAATTGCATTTTACATGACTAGAAAAGCAATGATTATTCATAAATCTATGAAAGACATACAAAACGATAGAAAAAGCAGTCTGCCCTTTCTCTCTTGTGGCTAAAATCTTGTTATCTCACTGTGGGTTGGTTAGCATATGAACAGGCAGCTGGTGTGTGTGTGTGTGTGGGGGGTGAAATTTTGACTCCAGCAACAGGAAGCATACAGAAGGTGAAGTCTGCAGCGTGAGTAAAGGCTGAACCATGTAAGAGAAAATGACATCCTACAGTTGACCAGTTCATTTTTATATCTGTAAATAATATTCAGGAGAATTTGAGCATGTTCAGCGCTATATGTGTGTGAAACTTGGTGTTGGATAGTTGAAACATAAGTAATTTTAAAACACACTTGTTTGGGTGGTGAAGCAGCCTAGTTTTTGGGATGAATTGGGATTTTTAAATCATCTGTTTCTGGGCGTCTGAAAAATATGGAAGGCAGCAAACACAGATCCCTACATTTAAAAAAAAAATGGTGTTGATATATGATGAATAAGTTATGAAAAACGATAGGTGTTTGTAGTTTTGCCTAAAAAGACGTTTTAGGACTTTTGGATAAAAGCTCTAAGATGGCACCTGTAGCTTCAATCATTCTGAATTTTTTAGAAGCATTACTTTGTAATGCCTATTAAAAAGTGTAGTCTTTTTGTGCTGATAACCTATGCAAATTTATGCTAAATCTTTGTTCAGTCCAATTTCATAGGAAAAATACAGGTATTCGTTTCTCGTGGAGCCCTATAGTGCTGTTGTATCAAAGTTGGAGATTTGTAGAGCATGCTCTGAAATCTCAGCTTCCTGAGACAAGCGGCTGATTTGCTATGAAGCTTTGTTTTGTAATTGCATTTGACCACTTCCTGTTTGGGGCCTTATGAAGGCACCAAGTCAGATATACACCCATGAAATTTTAGATGATGAGAGACCCTTCAGGTATCTCAGTTTAATTTCATGCACGTCGGACGAAGCGCAGAGAAAAATAAGGGAGAATCACGACAAAAACTGTGTTTTTCAATAACTAGGTGGCGCTATGGAGCTCATTAATTGTGTATCCATGGGTTCAGAATGAAGCCTCATCATATCCATTGAATTTCAGTGAGATTGGACAAAGGAATATTGCGTGAAACAGCTTTTACATGTGTGCATGGCGAGCGTAACTTTGCGCTCTGTCGACCACACCCCCGCGCATTGAAAGTTATGGCTTTTTATCAGGAAATGCTTCAATGGCTTTTCAACAGGTGGACATCATTTTTGAGGCTTGTCGGCTCATCTACTCGAACAGTGATGCTCCAAGTCAACATGTCATTTCCTCTTGCCTGCAGGTGGCTTTACACTTTTTCAGATTCTTTCACTGCAGATGTGTTCAGAGAGTCAGACTACAATCATGCATATCAACTTTGGATCAGATTGGGATTATACATATGGCGGGATTATGGCCATTTTCTTTTCATAGCGTGTTTTTGAAACAACGTCCGAATTTCTCTGACATATACGGTCTGAAAACAACCGTAAAAACTTAAAAGCGCCGCGAATTTAACATGGACATGTGTTTGATTTCAACCAAAGTTTGGAATCATTATACACAAATCTATAGGAGGAGTTTAGTTCTAGAAGGAGGCCTGCAAATGTCAAATAGAGCAAAAATGACATATTGACATCAATAGCAGCAGCTTCTGTGCAGCTCACAGCTTAGTACCTACAGACTTTGTAGGTTTCCATCTGATGAACATGCCTGAAAAAATCAAGCTTTATGCTGTTAAAGCATATGCGAGCGTCGGGACAAAAGTCAGTGTAGGTGGCGCTGTCAGGCAATTTTTTAACGCACCCATGCCAATTTCTCATAAATACAAATTTTGCGACCCTGATGTGTGTGCCCAAATTTGGTGAGTTTTGGGGTATGTTAAAGGCCTCAAAAAGGCGACTCTTTCGTCGGAAGAAAAAGAATAATAATAAACCTAACAGATACAATGAGTTGGCATCAAATTATAGGGCCTAATAATAATAATAATAATAAACAGACTTAGAAACAATATAGAAGTTTTTGCAGTCAGGTAACCTATGTATTTCAATCACGGCCTTTCTTTTACTATAGGCTGGGCATGTCTTTTGGGCATACCTGTCTTTTGAGGCTTTTGGGCTTTTTGTGTGTTTGTCGTCACGTCATTCTTATCAAAATGTCTTTAATAAAATAAAATAAACGCAAAGAAAAAGTATTTTACGATCTTTTATATTCCTAACTCCTCAGTGTTTTATCAGGGCCTGTTTGGATGAACAGAGAGCTGAAATCCTGGAGATGGGAAATGTTTTTAGATCAGTTAATGAGGGCAATTTCCCACGGCACACTTGACCATCTCCCACGGCACACTAGTGTGCCGCGGCACACTGGTTGAAAAACACTGATGTACAGGGTGGGTGCAGCCTCACATTTATAAGGAACATACAAACTCAGATCTTTCTACTGTAGAACAGATTCAGAAATACTAGCTCTTTACTAAATATCTCCCATTTAATTAAACCCACACATTTTTTTACTATTTTACTAAGTTTTTTGATTTATAACTTAACTTTGACGTTCCAGCATTTTACCATTTCAAGTTTTTTTTAAAGTACTCAACATATTTGCTTAAGGACCTTTTAGTACTAGGCTGATTTCTTCAGCAGCATTTGAATGAACAAACTTCCACCTTTAGTTTAGCATTGAGCCTCAGCAGTTTCAGCATCTTCAGCATCCAGCTGAAAGCTTTCAGAGAATCAAACATCTCAGAACAAAACAGACATTGGCTACTAGAAACGTTTTAATGACAAGTAATCCAATATATTTACATGTGAGTAAAAGAGCTCCCTGTGAGAACGGAACGGCTTTCAGTCATGGAGAAAGAACGGTTCCAATCCGTGCCGTTCCGGTTTAGGGCAGCCGCTGCAGGAGCTCCAGCAGTTCAGAGGCGCTGGGTCTGCGGCGGGCATCTGCGCTCCAGCACGCGGCCAGCAGCGCGCGCAGCCGCTGCCCCCGCGCACAGCCGAACACCGCGCTGTCCCGCAGCGACGGCCGCAGCTCCTGCGCCACGATGGCGTAGAGCACGCGCTGCCGGTCGCCCGCGTACGGCGGCTCCCGGGTCAGCAGCTGCCACAGCGTGATCCCGAAGGAGAAGATGTCCGCCTTTGGCGACACCGCCTCGCCCTTGAGCAGCTCCGGGGCTCGGTGCGTGTAGGTGCCGCACACGAGGCTGACGTGCGGGTGGTCAGCGCAGGTTTCACGCGCGCGGTCCAGTTTGACAGAGCAGCCAAAATCAGCGATCTTGCAGACGTCCTCGCCGCTCAGCAGGACGTTGGCCGGCTTGATGTCCAGGTGCACCACGCCGTGGGAGTGCAGGAACCGGAGGCCGCGCGCGATGTCCGCCGCGTACCGGACGCACCGCGCTCCCTCCAGCGGCTCCGCCGTCCCGTAAATGACCTGCTGGAGGTTCCGGTTCCCCACGAACTCCATTAGAATTGTCCCGATGCTGCTGTCGGCGTCCGAATCTCCTGGCGCGGAGGTGGTGGCCGCGATGACGCGCACGATGTTCTGGTGGTGCAGGTGCGCCACGTTCAGCTCAGCCCAGAAGCTCTGCCGGGAGGCCAGCGTGTTCTTGCTGCACCTCTTCACCTTCTTCAGCGCCACGGTGCTCCCGAGGTACTCCGCCCGGTACACGAAGCCGAAGCCGCCCGAGCCCACGGGCTCCACGGAGCGCAGCTGCTTCCAATGAATGACGGAGGTGCAGGAGCGGGGGGGCACCTGCAGGCTGGAGCCGTGCTGCGTGCGCGCCAGCGGGCTGCTGCACGCGCCGACCACCGCACTCGGGAAGAGGCCTTTGGGCAACAAGCGGCTCGAGGGAATCGGAGAAGGCATGGCGGCTTGAGTCTTCACGCGCCCGCCACAGGTGCGTTTATATGGCGCAGGAGGAGGGACAAAATACCGAGGCGTCAGAAATCCACCGGGACCCGCGATATGCTCTCCATTCCTCTGCTTTATTGGAAATGACGGGGAAAAAACAGCAACAAACAAACAAATAAACAAACGAAACACCTTCAGGAAGTTGCAGTAAACTCGTGACTGGATACCAAGGAAGTACGTTTACAAAATCAGCTTTAGAGTCAGGGTTGAGTTTTAATTTAAGTTTAAACACGTACTTGAATACATATCATGTTTGCTACTATTTTAAAAACCTCTTCAAAACTATGTACATCAACTGTTCTCGCATCAGTTTAAAAAAAATCAGACATGTCTTAGTTACCTTTAAAAAAATGTCTACAGAAAAACACAAAGTTGTTGCTGAAATATATTAAAAAAGCCAAAGTACTGAAATGATTCAAGGTGGATGCTTTTGAATCGCTGTTCAGCCGAATAAAGAAGTCACCTCACGGTGTTTTTTGGTGTGGAAGATGGAGGCACCAGAAATGTTGGATGTCTAAAGCTGAGCTGCTAATGATCCAGCTGATGGACACAGCTGGAACTTTTCAGATTCCTGTGTTTGGAATGACGTTTGTTCGTCAGGGACCAAACTATAGATGGATCAGACAAAGTCAGCCTGTACGGGATTTGATAACTGATGGCTTTCCCAGGAAAATGATTTGGTTTGAAGCACATGTTGCTGTTTTTTGTGAATGCTGCGATGGAAGGCAACAGATGCACACAAAAAGTCAGATGATAGTGGGAATACACATATCACTGTGTTGCTCAAACCCATAGGACAAAACAGTCATTGATGGAATAAAGCGACATGTAAACTGGACTTCAACTGATCTGATGAAAGAAAAAAAGAAATCTGAAGTGGGAATACTCATCAATTTAAGAAAAGCATTTGAAATATTTATTTGTAAAGCATTAATTAAAAAGTTGGACAATCAGAGGAACCGTTTTGGATCGGTTCAGAGGTAAACTGGTAGACAGATATCAGTCCCTCAGCAAACCACATGGTTGCTTATCATCAGGCTGACTGTCGGCCAAGTGGACCACGTCCAAGAAAGACGCGAGGAGGACGACATAAATGCAGACTTCTTCAAACAGGCATGTTAAGTGTGATTTTTATTAAGTTATTCCATCAATAAAGAAAGTGATCTGAAAATTAGTTGTACATTTTATTTCTTATTATTTGTTATCAGTTTTGTAAAATGTTTTTCTCAATATTGACTTTAGTCAAAGTTTGTTCATATAAACTATTTTATCGACTTTTTGCATTATTACTTTTTATCATTTTAATGACATTCTATTTCTTTTCATGAGCGTACTTAAAATGAAGATGTATTTGAAAAAATAAAAGTATGGAGCAGAAAAATGACTCTAAGAAATCAATTTCTCCCAAGTTATTCCAGTAATTCCTTTGAAGATGATTCTGTAAATCCGAGAAAGCCCATCTCAATGACTCCAGATATCTGCAATTCTCTGGGAACACGCTCTCTTTTCCTTAGGCCACCCTTCTCTTCATCGATCTCATCAAATGTCTATTCCAGTCTCTCGGGTAGGTTTCTGCTTACAGTATGGGCCAGCATCTGCAGGCTCCCAGCATGGTTGCTGTCTGAATACAACAATGATTTCCTGGAGAGTGTATCAGCGACATGAATATCTTTACCGGGGCGGTGGACAATGGGGAAGTCATACCTTTGTAACTGAAGTATCATCCTTAGATGTCTTGAAGATGCTGCTGCAAGTGGTTTTCGTAATCGTTGATTACCATGACGCCTTGTGGCCCCGGGTACCTTTAATCAACTTTCTGCTGAAACTCTTCCTGAACAGATTTCACCCCAAAGGGTAGGCGCAAAAAGTGGTATCTTCCAAAAACTGAAATGAATGTGGTTAGCTTTGATGACGCGTCTGTGAGTATAACCTGGCATCCATATCACTAAAACAACAGGCTCCTGCCAGCTTGGATGTTACATCCTTGAGAGTGGGCGAGGGGTAGTGTGGTCTTTTGATTGCTATGTTCAGATCTTTAGGGTCAAGACACCCTCTTGATTTGCCTGTGCGTTGACTCGGTCACCTTTGCAGTGATCTGTTGCTTTTCCATGTTTTTAGGCGATTTCTAATGGGGGTGGATGTGAATTGTGCATGTACCTGGGAATAGCCCTCTGCCTGTAAATACATCTGCATATTCATCATTAGGGAGAGCTCAGGTGTGCTGGATATAGACCAAATAAACCTGACCAGTCCAAATTCTTGACATGCCCAGCACTGGTGGTGCTTGATTGTCGCCTAGGTGAAATTTGAGCTTTAGTTTAGCGCTCTTGTCCTGGCATTGGATGTCACACTTGCCTTTAACAACAAACCTTTCACCTCCATAACCATAAAGTGGGCGAGTTGATGGCTGTAATAGGTATGGCAGCCCCAATACTCTGGTCTTCTTTTAGGGCCAATTTGTACGTCTGCAAAAAACTTCTTTGTGTTTTTACCTTCACTTCTCTGTGTTTCAGCATCAATGAACAAATCTTCTGTGTGTTCTGCTGCTTCACTATAAATGTCTTCACTCACTGCGTGCACACCCTTGACTTGTCTGGAGCGATATACTTTTGCAAAAGGAGTTTAATTATTGCATGCTTGAGCCAAGAAGTACGTCTGTGTGTGTGTGGACAGGCCCCGCCCCTTCTAGATTTGTATTACATCTGAACCTGACAGTAAAGATTATAAACACCCAACAACTTGTTTCTTTATGCTGCTTCATGGTTTTACTTCCCCCCCTATAATCACCCTCTTGTCCCCCCTCTAACAACTTTCTCTCTTCTTCCTTCCTTTTCTTTCCCGTCCATTGTAACAAAAAAATGCTACAAATATAATTAAGATGAAGAAATTTGGCTTAAATTCCAAAAGGGGTTTAATCAAACATACCTCTGGTGGTTCAAAAGATTCATAGCCCCTGTTGTAACAGTCAAATATGTCCAACACAAGAGGTCTTCTCATCTGTTTGCTCTGCTGTTGGACAGGAGAAGTTAAAAAATAATAATAATTATTGCATGCTCTGTCTATTGTTTACCTTTAGCTGGGCAGGTGTCCTGCACGCCATGCATCTTGTCTCCACAGTAGGAACAGGTCTTCATGGTTTCCACTCGCTCATTCTCGCCCTCTGTTGCCGGATGGTGTTTCTATTTGATCTATTTTGGCGCTCTTTCCAGGATGTTGTTAGATGAATGCCGTTCAATGGAGTCAACATTCTGTTCAAGGGGCCCATTGTTGCCACCAGCAAATGTTTTGAGCTGCGCTTGAGCAATTTCGCGAGATCTGGCAATGTCAATAGCCTTTTCAAGCGCTAAGTCAGAACAGACGCTCAGTTTTCTCTCACTCTGGGCGAGTAAATGCTGAACACTGATCATTTCTTCCCTGTCAGCATGGTTTCATTCTGTGACAAGCAGCCTTCAATCTGTTGCAAACTGTTGGAAAAGCTCCCTGACTCCTTGCCCTTTCTCATAAATCTTGTAGCGAGCAAATATAAAATGTTTGTGTATTACGTTCACGTCAATAGTATGTTTTTCATGCCTTACTTGAGTCCTCTGTGAGTATCCACGTGTTGTAGAGGTCCCGGCCTTTATCTCTGACCCAAAGGAGAAGGTAGCTGCACTTTTCAACCTCTCACTTTCCTGTTTAACGGTCCGGAAAACATTAAATCCACATGCAGCTTGAATTTGCCCCATGCTTCGGGTAAGTTGCTCATATCCCAGTCCAAATGCAGTGAGGGAAGTCCAGCGACGTCCATGTTGTTTGCTGCAGTCCAGCTTTACTCTGTCATCTTCTTCTGTTGTACAGACAACAACGTGCTATGATCTAAGACTATTTTACCAACCAACTGCAACATACAGCATAACTTCATCCACTTCTGCCATTCCACTCACACCACATTCGTAGATATGTCACTTATCCGACTTCCCGTGTGTACTTCAGGGCCCGGTGGGAATGAACAGTATTGGCTGAACCAAATGTTGAAACACAAACAAACATAATACAGTGTTCATCTGCTTATTTGCGTTTCAACATTTGCAGATTTCTTTTTCACTCCTCTGGCTTATCATGAAGAAAACTCTTGATGTTGAGCAATCTTCCATTGTTCTTGAATGTTTTGAAGCCTCAGAAATGTTTCAGAAGCGTTTTTGATGAGTGAGGATCGGTGGCGGACATTCTTTGGCCGGTTGATGAGGGGTGGTCCTCTGTATTTGCGGCTGTCTTTGGTCCCTAACCTCCTGGAACACGGGAGGAATATTGGGATCAGTCTACGCTTCTCCGCCGGGATCTTGGCTGCCTCATCAGCTGTGCTATGATGGAAGAAAAGCCAAACTCATTGAAGAAATGCAGTGCTGATTATTATGTCATTTATGCATTCATGATAAAACGTACAGCAACCGGTAATTCATTCACAAATGAATGATAACTGGGAACAAGTATTAGTAGAAGGAGGAGTTTTAAAAACATTGTAGAACTTTCACAACTTTATTTTTTTACTTAAACTATTTATTAGGGGTGTGTAACGGCGATACTCAACTCAACTCAACTTTATTTATATAGCACTTTCATACAACAGTAGTTGAGACAAAGTGCTGAACACAATAGTAAGAGACAAACATTAAAACATGTTAAAAAACACAGAGGGAGACAAAGCTATAGAAAACAGTTAGAAAAACAGTGGTCTCATGTTGGGTTAAAAGCCAGAGCATAAAATGGGTTTTAAAAATGGACAGTGAAAGGGTTTCTCCAATGGCCAGCGGCAAAGTATTCTACAGCTTTGGAGCAGCGACAGCAAAAGCTCTGTCCCCTCTGAGCTTCCGTCTGGACCTCGGTACCTCCAGAAGCAACTGATCAGCTGATCTGAGGTAAATAGGGAGAGAGAAGCTCAGACAGGTACAGCGCGGCAAGACCGTGTAAAGATACGATACGATACGTGTCCCGATACACGTCCAACGATATGATACGTATTGCGATATTGTAACAAAACACACTTTCTTTTTTTAGTATGACTTAGAAAAATACTCTACCTGAAAATTAATAAGCCTTTCATTGTAATAAAATGGTCAAATCAGTGGTGGTTCTACACTAACTTTCTTCCCGGGCAAGTTCTTTTCACATGCATTTAAATTCGTATTGTGTGACTGAAAAATAAAGTTCATCTAAATGAACTGTTACCAGATTTGAAATGAGTGTTTGGAAAATATTAGTCCTATCAAATGATGTCTTTTGCTCCCTGATCAGGCCTGACCAATGGAGCTGGAGATCCTTGCTGTTTGTTTTTTGGTGTTACCCATGGCTTCTGGATGATGGGGGCTGAGGAGCCAGGAGGCCCTGTTTCACTGCAGTAATGACGGGAGAAACATCCTGAAGTTTCCCATTCAGAAAAAATGGTTGCCAAATCAAGGTAGGAGATTGGACTCAATTTCTTTCAAACCTGGAATGAACCAAAACTGTGACAGTCCCATCAATTTGCTGCTGAGGTGGGGTCTTTAACCCTTGTGCTATCCTAGATGACCCCCCCCCCCCCTTGCATTGACGTGTTCTTCCTACCATGACAAAGGTGGATAAAGGTGGAAAGATTTCATGTAATCCATGGACACCAGTGAAGATCACAAATCATTGAAGAAAAAAGGTTCAGAGCTCTGTCTAGTGGGTCTAGATGACCCACTCCCAATGTTAAAGTGCCTAGGATAGAACAAGGGTTACAGCTGGACCTGTAAGTGTGAAAGGCCACTTCCTTAATTTTTGGCTTTGGGAACAGTAAGAATGATCAGTATTGCTGCACTGTGGAGGGGATTGAATGGCTTTAACTTTTATGGAATGAAAGACAGCAGAGTAGAGGAGGTGAAGAGTTTTTAAATCTGGATTCATTCTTTGTCTCGTGTCCCGCTCTCAACGTTTCAGACTGGGAGTCAACTCGACTGGCGTTATGGCGTACTGGCGTGTCATGGCGTCGGCACAAGCGCAAGCACAAAGCAGTCAGAGGTTTGTTTCACACGCTGAATGTCCTTAACAAAAGCCATCAAAAGAGGAGAAAAGTGAGTTAAAATGTTCATTCAGTTTGAACTTTGGTAAACAAAGTTTCAGTGTTTTAGCACTTTAGTTTTTTTTTTTCCTCACTTTAATATCAGATAACTCAAAAATAGGCTTTAGTTGTGGACGTGCACAAATATCAAAACAAGCCACCGAAAAATAGAATAATCTTTGACACTAAAATGATTCATTTAACTTGGTCTTTAATGAATGGAAAAATACATGAATGAACACTGAAAATTCAAAAACACCATCGTGTAGAAATGACGCTCTGGACTATAGCACTATGAGTTCAAGTCCAACTCGTTATGGAAGGAAACTGGACAAATCCAAGGAGTCAAACTTGCATTGTTGTCAAGTTCTTGAACAGGCAATGCTACTGTTCCTGCATAACTTGATGGGAACATAAAAAAACGTCATGCCAAGACACAAGAGGTAAAGCACGCGTGCTGGAAGGAAGCAGTTTTTGGTGACTCCCCATGCAGAGAGGAACTCATCAGTTTGAAAAGTATTCACATTTGATCTTCTAGGATGTCTGTGCTTTGGTTAGCATTGTCACCTTTAGTGCTAGGTTAACATTAGCACAGGGTCACACGGAGCAGGTTACTCATTTCTTTAGTCATATGAGGGGCATCCTCACTCAGCAACAAAACTCCTTTAACCCCAGTAAACCACAATAAAGCCATGCCTTGGTACTTCTCATCCTCTTTATGGTTGTGCTCACAGGTCAAAGTCTCAGCAGTGCCTATTAGAGCGCAGCAGGTTGGAAAACCCCAGAATAGTGGATCAGACGTCCAGGAAGACAGCTGCCCTCCATGGCTGGGATGCTGAAGCTCTTATTCAGCCTCCTCTTCCTCCTGGTGGGACTGCAGGGGGAGCTGAAGGAAACTACCCCCACAAATCAGTGAGTGGTTTGATGGAACATCCATGATGCTTTGTTGCAGCCCCGGTTGGTAGAAGTTACACGTTGGAGGGGATGTCGGGTGTCTAATCCTGGCTGTCTGTGCATGCAGACCTCGGATACTGGCCGACAATGGTCACCTCGTCTTCACCACTGGAGATAGCAAAGACATCCGCTTCCAGGCGTCTGGGTCAGGCCGGGTTAAGGTGGGAGACGAGGACCTCAGCCAGCTTCTGATCCAGGTGAGCTCAGCAGAAACGCTGCCGTCTGTGAGCTACACGCTACAGCACAGGGTGAACTCCCTCAGTGACGGCTGTGACAGAAGAGGAACTACTTCATCATCAACGGCAAACTGAAACAGGACAACATTTTCTCTTAGACTGAGTGTTAGGAAAAATAAAAACATTTCCGTTGGAACTACTAAAAATGGCATAAAGCAACCAAAAACTGTTAGTAAAAATAAATCTTTGATCCGAACAGGTTCTGTCTTAGCGAAACATTCAAGTCCAAGAATTCATTTGGCTTTACATGTGACAAACAGGTGGAAGGACTAGATTTTTACAGTGGAGTCCCTCACAAAGCTCTCAGTGAAACAGGAAGTTCACTGACTGAAAACCTCCTTCTTAGACGTGTTCCCATTCATAAGCCTGGTTATTTCACTGAACTGTTTTCAGAAACACTTCTCTTGAATCTTAGGTCTCTCAAGCTTAATTTTTGCGTTCTCAGCTCAGCGCTGCATGTGTGCCAGCAAATCAGCCAATCCAAAACCCAAGAGGGTTCATGCTGATTGGTCGGACTTCCTTCCAATCAAGAGTCTTTATCCATTACAAGGGTTTGCAGCCTGAGGCTCAGGAGACGTGGCTATTTTACTTTTCTATTGGCCAAAAAAAAAGAAGAAAGACATTTAGGATCTTCTGTTAGCAAAGATTTATTTTAGTTAGATTCATGAATTTATGGCTGAGTTGCTCCTGTGGAAAGTTTATAGGCTGACATCACAGCTTAATCTTTGTGTGATCTATAAATCCTCCAGAAATGTTTATGGTGAAACGCTTGATCTTCTGTAAGCTCTGTTTATTTTTAGAAAACGATTAAAGCACAAATTATCTTATGCTGCACAACAATGTCTGGTTACTGTCAAGAGAGGAAAAACTAAATGTATATATTTGTCCATAATCTATGTACTTTTACTATTGGATCATTAACTAATGAAGTCCTGTTTATATTGAGTTTACCAGCAGCAGTAAGTTGAGAAAAGGAGTTAAGTCTTTAAGAAGACTTTAGCTATATCAACGGAAATGCATTTTTGTCTTGTATTGTTAATATTTCATTGGAGTAAGTTAGGTTTGACGGATGATCCTGTGTTGCACACAATACTCCCACATGCACCTATACATATAGGGACACTAAGCTTAGAGTAACCTGTCAGCCTGCAAAGCATGATTTTGGACTGTGGATGAAAGCGGGAGCCGGGATTTGAACCAGACTTTTCTGCTGCTTCTGCGTTCTGGTCAGTGAGAAACACGCCAGACTGGTTGAAAGTTACAGACTCCTGGTCCTGATGCAAAGGCTGATGGCTGAGTTCAAGCACCATCAAGTCGTTTTATTGGATTGAATCCAGACCAATCAGAATTAACCCTCTTGTCTGTGATCAGCTGGTTTGGTGGCACATTTGTAGCCCAGACTTTAGAGTTGAAAGCGTAAATATTTAGAGAAAACAAGTTTGAGGAAATACGTCTGAAGCAGTTGTGTGAAATGACCAGATAGCCAGGTTTATGAAGGCTGCAAACTCAAACCTTTTGTAACCAAAGAAAGAGATTTAAGGTGTATTCAGACCTTTGTTCCAGATCCAGTCCACTTAATTTGTTCTGGATTGAGTCCTGAACCTTTTGTTTGGTCAGTATTCAGACCGGCATCAAGCGTACCATTCTGTTACGGACCAAAGCTAAAGATCTCTTCAGTCATTGGCCAGAATCTATGAGGGTGGGGCAGAGGAACAAGAAAAAGACGTGCTGTGCTTTACAATCCTTATCGGGACAGTTAACTTTTTCAAACTTTATATTTAGTACCAGTTCTGAATGTCTGGAACAAAACTTTTTACTTGTTCATTTGGTGTTTTTAAGAAAATTCTGTTAAGGAACTACAATGTAGTTTTTAGAGTGACGTCACAGCAGCGTTCTGTGTAGCGAGACACAGAAAAGTATGTGAGAAACGTTTTCTGGTGTTAAAATAAATGTTCTAAGAAGTGAACAGTTCAACTCTTTTTTTCTGTTTGATAACGTGACAATCGTTGCTTCATATTTGTCCGCGGCTCATCTGTTCCTCCATTCCTTCTCTGTTTACGTTGTTTTGCTCCGAGGATGGATTGTATTCAGAATGAGGAATCTCAGAGTGAACCGCAGCTCAGTCCCATTGAAAACCAACCGAGACCACCTCCAAAGACGGGTCCTAGAGCGGTTCTTGGTCCCGGACCAGGTCCGCTTAGGTGTTTTCAGACTGATTCACTTTTTATTTCTAACTTTGAAAGTTATATTTTTTTAAACAGAACATTTTGTTTGCAGTTTAAGAAACAATGTAAACTGTGGATTTAGTGGCACAAATATCACTTCTGCATCTTCACACCCTCAGGCTGCAGTCAACTCATCATCATCTTTGGTTAAATCACCCCTAAAAGAAAAGGGTTTTTATCTTCCTCATTATAAAGTCTTATCAGGCTTTACACAAGCAAAACCTGCTGCTGCTCATCTGAGCAGGTGAATGATTGACAGGTGAGTGAGGACCAAAGCCTGCAGGGCCAAAGGTCAGGAGCTGCTGAGCTGGTTGGCTGTTGTTAAACTGTACGTTTAAAACTCGTTACAGCTGCTTCATTTCTCTCTGTCCACCCATGAAACAGTTTTCCCCTCTTTAGTTATTCCCCGTCTCTCAAAGGAGTTTTTTCTGAATGCCTGAAATCCTCCTCTGAACAGGAACAAAGTCTTAGAGATGCTTGAATATGACTAAACCCTGCAGAGAACAGAATCTGCTCTGTTTGATGTCCTCTGGGGGGCCGTTGTAAAAGACAATGTCATTATTCTACTGGATTCATCAGCTGTTTTTGGCATTGCTGACCTGAGGTATTACTGGTATCGCTTTGTGGGGCCACACCTTGTTTACATCTCATCTGGCATTAAGAACCGTACTCTTGAAGTGATTGTGTTTGCTACAGGAGCCAGCTTTAAGCCGTCCTCAGTCCATCTTGATGTCCCGAATCCACTTGTTAAACAGTCTGTGTTAAATCTGGATTTTAGAATAGGCAGTGATTTAGCAATAATTGTCAAGTCAATTAGGAGGCAAACTCCGGCTTCTTTTATTCAAGGCAGTAAGTAGAAGTTCTCTCCATCCATCTTCTTAGCCCACTGTATTCCTTTCGGGGTCCGGGATCGCCAGAGCTGGAGCGGATGACTCACCCACCAAAAGTCCAGTCAAGTTTAAAACTAGACCAGCCCAGGACTGGAGTCCGTCTTTTTATCCAACACAAAAAAACGGGGGGAATAATGCCAAAAAAAAAAACCTGTTGAGGATACCACCCAGCCATCTCCATGACAACAGTTAATGTTTATCTCAAGCCCTGCCTAAATACATCACATTAAATACAAAAGCTTTGATCTGGCCCCTGCCGGATCAGACATTATTTTTAAAGAAGCGACTTTGTCCAATATGGTTGTGATGCTTATCTGCTGGTGTCTCTTGAGTCCCACGATAATCAAGGTGTGGGATCCTTCAGAGGCTTGCAGTTCTACGTAAACCTTCTATTCAGCAACCCCCCCCCCCCCAATAGCACTCACAAGCAGAAACGGCTGCAGTGGACCCAGGCTCATTTTCCAACAGTCTGCTGGTGGACGGATGGATGACCACCGTGTCCCAACAAGGCTGTGAGTCAGCAAGAAGAAGGCGGAGCCATGTTTTGGACAGGAGTCATGGGGAGAGAGCTGGTCAGCCCCTTTATGGTCCCTGCAGGTGTGAAAATGGCCTCTTAGAGCAGGGCTGCTGATTCATGCTCCTTGAGATCCACCACCCTGACTGTTTTCCAGATCCCCAAGTCCTGCTAGCTGCTGATCGGCTCAATCAGATGTCTCCACATTCTGATTGAATGAACACACCTGGTCCAGTTAACCAGCAGGAAGTAGTGCAGGGAGAGCTGGAAAACAGTCAGGGTGGTAGATTTGAGGACAGGAATGGGCAGCCCTGTCTTAGAAGTAGGTGGAGTTTCTGACTGACCACTTTCTTCTATGGTACAAAAAGAAGAAGTGTGTTTTCTGTAACCAAACCATCTTCATGCATGATGAAGCACCATCTCATGCTGCCAGGAATACCGCTGCATCATTGGTTGCTATGTGCAGAAAATGAGATAAACTGATGGTGTGAACCCCATCATCCTCTGACCTCAACCCTATTGAGAACCTTTGGAGCATCCTCAAGCAAAAAATCTCTGAGGGTGGGGGGCAGTTCACATCCAAACAGCAGCTCTGTGGAACTCTGTTGTCTCATGAGGATCAGTGATTTTGAAGATTTTTATTTTAAAAAAACCTGTTCTGTTTAGGTTTGTTTAATAACATTGAATATTTTCTCTAATGGGTGATGACTTAAAAATTATGCTGACTGTCATTTGCATTGAGTATTTAGAAAAATGTCATTTGCATAATATTTGGAAGGTGCTGTCTATTAAACATGACATATGAATCAACGTTCACTGCTTGGCACAGGTGGTCTGGCAGAGATTTGTCCTGATTTTCTTCAGGCTGGGGACCCAGAGACCGGCATAGGAAGACCCAGGCCTGGGTCTTGTGGGTACACGGGCAGTAGCACAAAGGGTCTTGCCCAAGGACCCACACTGGATGAGGCTCATTGTGGCTCAGGGAACTGAACCCTGGTTTCACATGACCACCTGAGCCATCCTTCAAGGGTCACAATCACAATGAAAGACCATTAGATTGTAGGACTAATAGAAGTTCATGTCAGAGAGATGGATGAGGTTACAGCAAAGCAGATCTTGTGCTGCTGCCACCCTTGAAGGAAACAGCAGAAAGAAAGTATTTAGCACTTCTGTGTTTAGTCATGATTTTAAGGACAAAAGATGATTTTTAACTGAATTTTCTGATTTCAGATCAAAACTAACAAGGACGACATTGATAAAATCAAAGCTGACGGAGGAACAATCCCGCCAGAAATCAGCAACCATCTAAATCAGCTTGATACCCAGGTATGAGTTCCTGATAGATGGAGATTATGTCACCTTGGTATAAAATATTTGTTACAGCAACTAAAAGAGACACGCACAAACAGAAACTGAGGGCTGACGTTACCTCCCTCACAGAAATCCAATGCAAACCCTGTCTATGCAGGTTTGGAGCCCTGCTGGCTCTGACACTAAATGCATGTACCGCTTACACAAGCAGGGATGTTCCAGTTAGAGAATAATAGGAATGAGGACGGAAGTTTCAGACAGATAACAGTTCACAACTGCAGACATGTTATCTAATGGTGAACATGTGCACCTTTTCTGTTGTAAGACACACCACAACCAGGGTGCTACATTGTTGAAGAGAGCCATTTTTACAGATGGGGACATGAAGACTTCTTTAAAGTTTGCCTCCTGTTCAGGGTAACAGCTTCTGTCGTTTTTACCTCTTTATCACAGGTGTCCAGTGTGGAGAGCAAAGTGACAGCACTGGAACAGGTTGACACATCTGACACGTTTGCCTCTCTCCAGTAGAGGGCTGGACCGTAGGCATCATCCTGCTCCTATGTTTGTGTCTGCAGACCCTTCAAACCGCTTCATGCAACAGTAACCCCTGCAGGAACGGAGGAACCTGTCTGAACCTGCTGAACTCATATCACTGTGTGTGTCCCAGTAACTGGGCTGTAAGTTCTGCTCCGTCTACATCAGGATCTTAACTGTAGGCTTCAATCAGCATCTTGTTGGAGGAGAAAAACCGTCCAGAACAACACTGCTCCGAATTTAGATTTAGTTCACTTTGTTCCTGAAATATTAGCTCTCAGCAGAGGCCGTCTCAAGGCAGAACACAAAAGGTAAACAAACCCATCAAACCAAGAACTCAATGTGATTATTTCTAAATTCATTTAAAAATATTCCAGGCCATTATGTGCCAATTATATACAGAACACTTCACTAAAGCCAGAGTGTCTTATTTTTTTTCTAATGGCAGTCCATGTGAGTATCCAACAGATTAAAGCAAAGGGTTTTCATGATGAGCAAACTCTCTAAAGCCGAGTTCTGAGAGGACGGAGACTAACACAAGAACACTGCAACATCGGTTTTTGGAAGGGTTGTCCCAATCCAGTGACGGAGTTGGAAATCGAGCGTGATCACATGGTTATAGATTTGGCTGAAGTTGTATGTTGGATCCTGATCGGGGATCAGATATACAGACCCTTCCAAACAATTGGAACGTCATGGAAAAGTGTATTCATTTCCACAATTCTTTTCAAGATTATTTTGTCTTTACATAAATTGGGGTTTCAGCTCATAAAACCCACAAAAACATGATTTCCAAAAGTTTGAATAATGTGGAGAATCTGCAGAAATGTTGCAGGATATGAGTTTCACAGACTAATCATCTACTCAACTCAAAGCACAGGTTCCACACGTCATTAAATTGTCTAGGATTGGTTCACAGAACGACACATGAAGCATTGATGAGACCAGGATCAGGCTGGAGATTTCATTAGAAAAATATTTGATTTCCCTCTTGAAGTCACAAAAGAACAGAAAAAGCTAGGAGTGCAGTTCTAAAAGAACATTACTGGCTGTCCTTTGACACTGTTGTACTTTTATTTGCATTTGTTTTCATCCCTGCTGGGGATTGAGATGATGTTTTTAGTTTAGTTTATGTTTAAATCTGCACTATTTTTAGTCATTAGCTTAACTGCATTGAAGGAAAGTGCACTGTTTAGGCGGAAACTGATCAAATAAAAAGAATAGAACAAAATTAGGGGATCTGGATCTGTTCATTTTGCACTTCTTAACTTTACTGTGTGATAAAGGTATTGCATTGGGACTCTGTATCAGAGAATCATATCAGAATCCCTTCTATTCCCAAATTATAAATCAAAGGACGTATTTTACAATCTGCAGCAGCTACACACCAGAAAACAACTTTATAAAACCCTCAAACATCTGCTTTCTGACAGAACAAATACATCTTTTCAGTAGGAAGAGACCAGAAAGCAAACATACAAAATCACAAAAACCCCTGAAAGATCCAATTCTTTTTTCTTCTAGGTGACATAAACGTGACGTTTTCTTTATGAAGAAAAAGTCACTTTGATGTGTTTTGTCTGCTGGCCTGCAGTCTTCCTCAGGGGGTTTCACGCCCACCATGATGCATCAATGTCAGCAGTTTAATGTGGGGGTAGCAACTCAGACAGGTCCATCAAATCTATCAGACCAACCACGCCCCCTTCAATCTGGCTGTGATCGACAGAGAGGAGCCCCTCTAGTGTGTTGACGCCACATATCCGCTTTACGGTGTTGTTTCTGACATGATGAAAAGAGGAAGCTGCCTGATGGACAGGGAAACCAGTTGACCTGGACTGGTGTTGGAGGCGCTCGCCACTGTCCAAAATGATAAGGGTTATTTAACCCTTGTGCTATCCTAGGCACTTTACCATTGGGAGTTGGGTCATCTAGACCCACTAGACAGTGCTCTGAACCTCTTTTCTTCAATGATTTGTGATCTTCACTGGTGTCCATGGATTACATGAAATCTTTCCACCTTTATCCACCTTTGTCATGGTAGGGAGAACACCTCAATGGAAGGGGGGGTCATAGGATAGCACAAGGGTTACAGAGTCAGTTCAGACTCTGGGCCTTGAGGGCTGCATCCTGCTGGGTTTTCAGTTACCCGCCTTGTCTGCTGCTGATCCCCTGGATCAGGTGTTTTCTGTCAAGAAAAGCTTTAGTGGCAGGTTAGTAGGAAACCACGTTGAACACTGGCCCTCCAGACCTGGAGTTTGAGACCTGCGGGTAGGAAGAGAGAGGAGATAGACAATAGACAGAAAATAGAATCAAAGTCATCCCAAATCTTCTGCCATGAGCGTCCCAATGCCACTGGAACAAAGCAGATGAACAGTTTGAGGCTGGTGGATCAGGTATCCTATGGAGACCAAGCAGAAACACCAGCTGAGAGGCTGGAGGCAGAACTGGCAGAAGCTACCAGAAGAGGGCGACAGAGCGACCGGGATCTGTCTTCTGCTGCTTATGGCGGTAGGCTGGACAGAATGCACATGTCCTCTGGGACCACTGCCTCAGAGGGGGCTTAGTTCTAGCAGTACTAACAAACATGTAAAGGGAAACTAAAACTATCTTTTATTTGTCTTATAAAGAAAACAACAGACATCAGTTACAAGGAACCAAATTTAGGATTGGACGGGAAAGACGAAATTCAGAGTTACTGGAATATCCCTTTGGACAAAAAAGAAATGTGTCTACAGAGCTCCAGATTTGTGTCTTGTTTTAAATAATGAAGTTGATATTTAGATTTGATGCATTTGTTTTTGCACGTGTGTGTCAGGGTCCCAACTGTGCCACAGATGTAAATGAGTGTCAGGTGACCATAGGAACCCCGCTGGGCTGTCAGAATGGGGCGACCTGCGTCAACACTCCTGGATCATTCAGGTGAAGGTCACACTTCTACTCTTCTTGCTTGAAGGCGTTGAGCATGTCTTTGCCCTTTTGCTCATGTCATGGTGGTCAGTAAGAGGTATTGGTGGTTTTACGTGCACAACAGCATTTAACAAGGCAGTAAGCAATCTACTGGGACAAGGAAATGGAACAGAAAAGAGGTCAATGAAATCTCTGCAAATCTTTTTCCATTATCCTGAAATAAATATTCAAAATGGCCCATTTTAGCATAATTGAAAACATAGATGTTTGAGTCACTACAAATGTCAGTATTGTAAAGTTATAAAGGTTTTTTCATGATCGGGCAACAATTTGTTCCATTTTCTCAGTTACGTTAACCTGAGCTTCTTGGTGTTCATTATTCTTTCTGCACTTTTACTCACAACGTGATGACCGGATGCTCCAGCGTCATTTTTGGTAGTAATTGGTGTCAGCTGATACATTTCTGCCCACAAATGGTCTCAGTTTGCAGTAGAGAGTCTCTAAGCGACGCAGCACACCATGTGCAGGTGACTTAACCCGCTTTTATGTATTTATTTGTGACTGAGCTGCTGATCAGTGTGAATACAAATGTGAGCTGTAACAGTCATTTCAGTGTTTTAAAGTGTGGATGATGCTCCAAACAATGTTTGACATCAATATGAAAAAAGTTAAGAAACCATATAGAAGGATTTTTCCTTTACACACACACAGAAATGTATAGATATGGTCAGTGCTTCCACAGATACAGGCTGTAAAAGATTGTGTTTCTCTGCAGCTGCAACTGTTCTCCTGAATGGTCTGGGACTCTCTGCACTGAGCGTTACGATGACTGCAGGGCTGCAGCTCAAAACCTGTGTGTTCATGGCTTCTGCATTGATGCAGACCGGGTCACATCTGGACAGGTATTTCAACACACACTAGCATCAACGTTCAGCAAAGTCCTGACTTCTTACTGAATGTTGTTTGGAATAAGAAGCAGATTCAAAGGTTTAAGTAGCAGTTTGATCTAATACATGTTGGTTTTCACTTCTAAATACCACAACAACCATTTTATGTCAGGTGCTGCTTGAACACCCGTCAAGTGACCCCGAAACTTGGGGGTGTAGGAAAAATCGATTTGGTGATACATCACGATATTTCATTTGGCAGTATTTGTATGGATTCAGAATGCTGTCAGGATGATATTTATTGAAATATTTCTTCAGCGTCTGACTCTTGTTTTCCACTTTAACCTCCGACCACTAGTTGGCAGCAGAGAACACGGAGCCTCTTTGAGCAGCTCCACACCACAAAACAACAAGATCTCAGCCAGAAGCAGCTTGTTTTGGTGTTTTGAGACATGAACTACTTAGTTTTTGCTTTAGATGGGTACCGAACCGAAATTCTGCGCCACGGATTGCACGGATTGATGCAATTAACATCAGAAATACCAAAATATGTACTTTTGTTGAGTGTTGGTGACCATTTTAAGCCATGCTGTCCTCTAGTTTAGTCTCTGCATTTGTCTTTCAACAGCCTAACTACCAGTGCATCTGTGAGGATGGGTGGGAGGCCCCAGCTGGGAACCCTGCATGTGTGGCAGATGTTGATGAGTGTAATTTACCCAGCAAGCCCTGCTCCACAAACCCCCCTGTTCCCTGCCACAACACTCAGGGTTCTTTCTACTGCGGAGCCTGCCCTGCAGGTGACACTCACACCTGACACTTGTCCCTGTTGGTCCGCTTTGTTCAGACAGCAAAGTAGTTTACTGTACAAACACTCTTAGCTGAATCAATTCCTCAGTGGGCTGCATGGTGGCGCAGTGATTAGGGCTCTTAATAACACTTTCTTATGTGACTTTCAAAGCTACTGTTGTTTGTTTTTCTATAGAAAAGAACCACCAGAACTCTGTGGTTGTTCTATGATGTTACAATTAATGGATGGGTTTTCTCTGATTGTTTCTCAGGTTGGCAGGGAAACGGCTATAGCTGCCAGGATGTGGATGAATGTTTGACAAACAATGGCGGCTGCTCCACCAATCCCATGGTGCCATGCCTGAATACTATGGGCTCTTTCCACTGTGGCTCCTGCCCCCCAGGTACACGCTCAAAATGTCTGCACAGGCAGTAAGAAAACAAGCTGCTCACTCCTTTGTAAATGATGATCAGACGTTTCAGGGGTTTCTCTTCAGAACAGGTGCTGGAGTTCCTGCTGCCGAGTGGGACACGTTCTTCATTATCCTGAAATAAATCAAATGAATACTTAGAATGGGATTGTTCAGAAGCACACAGAATGGTAGTGTGTGATGTTCATCAGACACTTAGGGTCCTTATTCCTCATGGCAGCAAAATAATGTGTGTTTATGAGCTGCTTCAAAACTTTGGAAATAAATCTCTGTCCTGTTATGCTTTCAAACTAGGATGAGTTATGCCATGTAATCTAATCTCTAATCTCTTATACTAAACAATTTGGCCCCCTATCAATACATAAATGTGCCTCATTTGCTCAGATTTTTCTGCAAAATTCAAACTACAAACTGCTTTCAGTTTGGAGTTAACTGGACTTACCCGCATTTCCACAGTTTACTGTTAAAACTTTTGCTACGTCTCTTAATTACGTTTCACAAATTGCATTTCTTAACAGACTTTTCTCATGGCAGCACCAGTCTAGGATGATGCCTGGAGTTCTGCACCAGAAAATTAGTATTCTGATACAGAATGAAACATTCAGACTGGTGGGTGGGGTGAGGAAGCTGTATTTAGTCTGTGCAAGCATTGCTCTAAAGAAACCATAGAGAATCAGCTAGTTATTAATGCAGAAGAACCCAAAGCCCACACAAAAAGAAACACAAGTAAAAAGCAAAGCTCTGATCAGTGGGATTTAAGTGATGGGGTACATTATACAGTGCATTAAATAAGTATCTGATCTCCCTGGGATTTAGCAAGTTCTCCTACTTAGATATCATGGAGGGGTCTGACATTTTTATCTGAGGTTTAGCATGTCCACTGAGAGAGACATCATTTAAAACACTCTAAGATGAAAATGTCTGACCCCTCCACGACTGCTAAGTGGGAGAACTTACTATATCACTGGGCGTTCTAATGCTTACTTGCCTCATCGTACATCTTAACAACTGCGGGCCTCTAAAAACAGAACAGATGAGCATGACAAAAGTCCAAAATGCTGCTAATGTTGTGGCGTCAAAGTTCAGAATGAATGCAGGGAGAGAGAAGCAATAAGGATTTGGATTAAGCCCACAGCTTCAGTTCCCAAATTTAATGCAAACCAGGAAATACTAAACATAGTTGCTTCAAGGACAAGGGGTGAGGTTAGTGGATGAACCCATCAGAGCATCAAACGTTACTTTACCCTTCCACTTTGTCATTCGTTTTTGATTTGGGTGGAGCTAATTTCAGTCAAGATTCTCTACTTTAGGTTAATCTTTTATTTACAGAATCCAGTGGGTGACGTCAGAGATGATCTGTTCAGTGTGGTACATTTGATTGTAGCATTAAACTGTCAATTCCAAGTCCTCTCTAATGGGAAAGGCAAGAACCAAAGTATATCCCATGGGTGATTTAATGAGCAGTTCTCTTGTGTTTGTCCAGGTTATGAAGGGGATGGAAGAATCTGCACACAAGCAGATATATGTTCTTCAAACAATGGAGGCTGTTACCCGTTAGCCAGCTGCTCCTCTAGCCCAGGTACAACTAGCATGGTCTTAAAGATGTCTATGAAGAAGTGATGAGTTTGTTCTGCCCAAAGGTTGTGGTTAAATTGATGGCAGAAATGTCTTGTATTGATGTCAGTATTAATGTTCCCTTCTGTGGTCAGAAATGTGGCACAGTCTGACATACTGTGCTTCAACATTATGAAGTGAAAAAGGGAGAGTATTGCTTTGGATCATTTTGTGTTACACCTAAACCATGTTGAGAGTTTTTATGAATGAGATGAATAAAGTTTGACTTACGGCATGTTGCAGTTTCTGCAAAGGCTGCTTGGAGCTGATACAGACGAGAACATGAATAAAGAATAAAAAACGTATGCTGCGTTTGGAATCTCAGAGAAAGTTCGCCTGTTCCATTAATGGTACACGGTTAACAAATGTGCATTTGGGTGTAGGAGAAAGCCTCATTCCCACTGTTTGCAGGTCGCATTCATGAGACGAGATTTTGTCAATCATGTTCCTCTATGCATGAAGGCACTAAAATATCAATCAAAAACCATCTTTCAGTGTCTCTGAGCAATTGCAAGCCTCCTAATCTATTTAGGCATTCTGGGTAGTGGAGATATTTCACAGTAACTGTTTTGTTTCGCCTAATGAGTCTTGTAGTACAATGTGTCTTATGGTCCAACAAACAAGACTTTGTATTTGTCTTGGCAACAGTTGCATTCAGAGTTCTCTAAGTGACTTTTATCAAGTTGAAACTTTTTGACGTGAGCACAATTGAATGACATCTACAACATGAAATGAAGGTCTTCTTCTCATCTCTCATAAACTCCCACAGGTTCAAACTTACCGGTCTGCACCTGTCCATCGGGGTACATAGGCAATGGCTATGGTCCAACTGGCTGCACGCAAATCAGTAACATCTGTCAGACCAACAACCCCTGTGTCAATGGACAGTGTGTGGTAAGAGTGAGCGAAACGAGTTGAAGTGTATTTCATGTAGTACAAATGTGCTGTGTGTTTACTCATGTCTGCCAGATTTGAGCAAATATACATACAAAAGATGGATACATTGATGGAGTGTCATAGTTTGTCAGTGTGGGATAAAATCAAATGAAGTGGGATCAAAACATCTTTAATATAATGTAAAAAAACAACTACTATGATTTACAATTGGTAAATCCGTTTTCCACATGGCCTGCAAACCTTCCCTGACAGTGTCTGGGACGGACTCCAGCCCTGTGATCCTAAAAGGGATTAAAGGGTTGAGAAAATAGATTAAAGTGTCAGGTTGGGAGGGCTGGTGAGCGTGAAGGACCCAAAATGCAGAGACGGGAGGCACACACTTCCAGGACAAGGGGTTTGTTTAACAAAAGGCGCTGCAGAGAAGGGTAACAAAACAAAACTCACTGTGGGCAAAACTTGAAAACATGGCAGAAGACAGACATGGACATGACAACCAGGGAAGAGACGTTACTGGACAGCACAGGAGGAAGGCAGAGACAAGACTTAAATACAGACTGGACAGACAAGACACAGGTGAACATGATCAGGAGAGATTGGGACCATGGAAATAAAACTCAATAGCATGACAAAACAGGAAACCTTTCAAAATAAAACAGGAAACAGAACTCAAACATGACAAACAAGACCGTAAGCAAAAACCAATACAAAGAAACCCAAACCATGACATAAAGGAGTTTCCCACATGCCTGTATGAAGAGTTCTTTATTCGTTCTTTAAAAGTTTTTATGAATTGGGTTGTGAAGAAATCAGCCTAAACCTTCAATGTTAATTCAGTATTACACAAAGAAAACTGTGTCATAAACACCACTAAAAAGCAGTTACCTTGTCTTTAAAAACACTGTGCATAGTTGTCTAGCAGTCACATTTCACACTTTTGTGCACACAAAGCCTTTACACAAAACTCAGTGTTGGTCTCAAGCTGTTACACAGGTAAATGGTCAATGGTGTGTACTTGTATAGTGCTTTCTACCTTCCTCCAAGGCCCAAAGCGCTTTACAGTCACAAACCCAGTCACACACACATTCACACACACAAACCCACACACACACATTCACACACACTCACAAACCCACCCACCCACACACACATTCACACACACACTCACAAACCCACCCACCCACACACACATTCACACACACAAACCCACACACACACATTCACACACACACTCACAAACCCACCCACACACACATTCACACACACACTCACAAACCCACACACAAACACATTCACACACACAAACCCACCCACACACACATTCACACACACACTCACAAACCCACCCACACACATTCACACACACACTCACAAACCCAGTCACACACACTCACAAACCCACACACACATTCACACACACACTCACAAACCCACACACACACACATTCACACACACACTCACAAACCCACCCACACACACATTCACACACACACTCACAAACCCACCCACACACACATTCACACACACACTCACAAACCCACACACACACACATTCACACACGCGCTCACAAACCCATTCACACGCGCTCACAAACCCACACACACACACACACACATTCACACACACACTCACAAACCCACCCACACACACATTCACGGCAGCAGTGGCTCCGCTGCCGAACACTGGCACCAACCTTCCACCAGAGGCCAGGTGGCGTTCTGTGTCTTCGCCAAGGACATGTCGGCACATGGGCGGGCATGGCGGGAATCAAACCTGCAAAGTTCCAATCAGAGGTCCACCGTCCTACCACTACACCACAGCCGCCCATATCAGATCAGAAGACAAACATTAAGGAAGAGCTTTTGAAAGTCCTGAAAAGAAGACCTGGTGTATAAAATCTTTTGATTCATTACACATTTCAAGTTGTTGAATTAAAAAAACTAATTGTGAACATTCAATAGATTAGGCCAAATGGTGATGTTGTCACATGTCAATGTCACTGTGTGCTGGCAAAAGGGAGGTCTACACCTCTTAATACTTGAGTACTTCTTTACAAAGTGCAATAGTCTCTGAAGTGATTGATGTGCACCTTGTTTTTTTGCAGAGCACCACCTCCTCCTCTGGTTACATCTGCAACTGCTCCCCTGGTTGGGACGGACCCATCTGTGACCAGAACGTTGACGAATGCTCAAGCAACCCCTGTCAAAACGGAGGAACATGCATGGATGGCATCAATGCATTCACATGCACCTGCACTTCTCAGTGGAGCGGCCCCCTCTGCCAGACCCCACAGCAAGGTGTGTGTGTGTGAGAATTAATTTATCATTAAATTACAATGTCACTAGGCTTTTAAGCAGGATTTAGATTTAAAAAGTTTGAATGAGTTGAAAAAAGACAACAAATCACTTCTGCTAGGCTGACTTGATCTGTTCAATTCTTATGACATCCTGTTGTTCACTGGTTTAAACAACTGTCTGGTTCAAAGTACACTACATTACCAAAAGTATTGGTTACCCATCCAGATGATCAGAATCCGGTGTCCTAATCACTGGTCTGACCACAGGTGTAGAAAATCATCACTCAGACATGCAGACTATTTCTACAAACATTTGTGAAAGACTGTTCCGCTCTCAGGACTCAGGGAATTCCAGCGTGGAACTGCCATAAGACGCTACCTGTACAACAAATCCAGCCTCCATTTCCCCCACGGATCGTTGGTGTATCCAGTCGATTGGGTTCCGTCTGGGCAGGAAGGGTCTGCTTTCCTGTTCCTTAGTGTGGAAAAGATGCTGTCAATCAAATTCAGAGACCAGCTGATCAGATCCATATTCAGAGTGCAAATAGCAGAAGTTGTAGAAGGTTGAAAACCTACAGCTCTGGAACAGACAGGACAAAAGCCTTGGAATGAGCTGACACAGGAAGAGCGAGAGGAAAAGCATCTGTCCTCAGTGAGAGTCAAGTAGGAGGCGTATATATGTATAGTCACCACATTCACATCATTTACTGTTGCTGTGAGTCTATAGAATATATTGCATCGTTGTAATCGCTGACTGTAAATACAGTAAGAGGACTGAACCAAGTGAGTGTTACGTCACACGTAGAAAATGACTTCCAACAAAATGAAGTCACTTCAGGCAGCATTTCTTCACGATGCGGACGCCGTCATGTTGGAGCCCGACATCCTCAGCAGTGATTGGTCCAAGTCCACCTGAGTCATCATTTCTATGACAACCACTCTTGCCAATCAGAAGTGAGCTTGTTGATAATCGACACCCCTATCCTGTGATTGGTCCGTTTATAATTTGAATAACATAAAAAAAGAATGGTAATTCTGACCAATAGAATGACTGAGTAACAGCTGTTTATTTCTCTGTGGACGTCTATTGGATTTGAGCTTCTTGGGGCCAGCGGGTACTTCCTGTTTGGAATGTTAGGTAGGAGAAGTTACTCAGTCCAGTAGACTTATACAATCAATGGCTGTAATAAATTAAAAAGACTAAAAGGACTAAAATTACAGTTTGAATATTCTATCTAACCCATTTCCTCAAAACTTCAGCTCCCTACTGACTCCGGACTGTCCTCTGTTACATTTGTTGCTCCCATTTTGGGTCCTTCACATCCCAAACTTGGATAGGGCAAAGAGAGGGAGATGTCTCTGTTTATAGCTCTTAAGTGCATTCACAGTTAAAGCAAAAAAGTAAGAATAAAGAAAAAAGGACAAAGAAAATGTAAACAAATACCAATAAAACAATTAGAGTGCCAGAGGCATTCAGCTAGTTCACAGTCTTGACAGTGTTGTTTCAGAATATTTGCATTTTTTTCACCATCGTGTCTTCTTAAACTCATGCGTTGCAGAGTGTGGAGGAGATCTGTCGGGTCCTGCCGGCTCCTTCAGTTATCCCAATACTCCCGGGCATGACCAGTATGACCACGAGGTCAGCTGTACATGGGTGCTCCGCACCGACCCAAACAAGGTTAGTCTGTCTTTATAGTAGCAGAGACGTTCCTGTTTGACCTCCAACCGTCAGACAGTCCTTTCTGGTCCTCTGTTCCAGATTCTGCGTGTCACATTTCCTTTCTTCCATCTTGAGCAAAGCACTGGCTGCATCTTTGACTTCCTTCAAATCCACGATGGCGACAGTCCATTCTCATACATGATTGGAAAATACTGCGGCCAAACGGCCCCAGCGGAGCTTCATAGCTCACACAATGCTCTGTATTTCTGGTTTCGCTCCGACAGTTCCAACAGTGGTGGCGGTTTTACAGTAACATGGCAAGCAGAGGACCCAGGTGGAAACCTTTCTTTCAGTGTTTTCAGTTAGACCTTTTTCAAAATGTGTAAAAGGTCAGAATGTCAATTTATACAGGAAAAGTAAATCCAGATAAGTGTGCGGTAAATATTTTCCCTATTTCAGTATGTGGAGGCGAGCTAACTGCTCCCTATGGAAACCTAAACTCACCTGGTTACCCTGGAAACTACCCACCTGGCCGGGATTGCTACTGGATGGTGACAGTGAATCCAGGCCTACTCATTACCTTTGCCTTTGGGACTCTTAATCTGGAAAGTCATCCTAATTGCAGCTATGACTTCCTGGAGGTGGGAACTGCTTGTTGTCCTATAAAGTAGGTCTCTGTCCTTGATTTTATTTTCAATCCTAGCCCGCTGGAACTCACCTGGCCTTGATGACTCTCATCAGCCTTCAGCAGAACTTGATGGTTAGCTGAATGTGGTCTGCTCAAGCGGGGCGACATGAAAAACATGCTGGACAGTGTTCGCTGAGAACCAGCATGTATTCAAGTTCCAAACACATTTAGTTCACTTTAAATTGAGCGAATTGACTGCCAGCTCAATGACCTTTAAACCAGTATAAGAAAGCCATAACCTGATGGGTCTGACTCAAGTTAAAGCTGCTAACAGACCCGTGAAACAAGTCGTTGAAGTCCACTTAACAACAGTTAGGTGGACTTCTGTTAAGTCCAACAAAATCTGGAGTTTTAGTTTTAGAGTCTGTCTTTTCTTGTAGATCCGAGATGGTCTTCTACCAGGAGACCCAGTTCTTGGAAAGTTCTGCAGTACTGGAACCCCTGCCCCCTTGCAGACGACCGGCCCATTTGCCTGGCTCCACTTCCACTCCGACTTGAGTGTGTCTGACAGAGGCTTCCACATCACATACACAACATCACCAAGTGAGTGACGGACTTGGGTTTTATTGCCCTGAAGCATACAGGGTCCAACGTTGGCGTTACAGGGAGATGATTGACAGCTCAGTAACATTATCTCTGCATCACATGAGCCTCAGTAAGGCCTGCTCTGCTTTCATTGCTCTTTGGAGAATCTGGTTGTTGTTGTTTTTAAGACATAGTTTCTGCAGAATGCCAGGAGCTAATTAGACATTCATCTCTGACTGTGAGCACAGAGTAAGCCCCCCCCCCATTTTCCATCACCCATCTGCTTTCACTCTGTCTTCAACTTGAAGCATGGGAATGGAGCGGAGCAGGGAGCTTGTGGCCTGCCGGCTGTACCAGCTGCATCATAGCTAAAGGCTTTCTCAAACGCATTCAGAACGATTTACAGCGATTTGAATAAAGACATACTGAGAAATGTAATCTCAATTCTAATTCCTCCATCATCAGAAAAATGCTTCAAGAACTTGTGAAAAACACAAAAAACACCATTTTCATTGGAGTGGGTCTTTAATGTAAACACCCAAAAACATCATTTAAAGAAAGCACCAATAAGCTCCTTGAAAAACTGGGATGGACTTGTGACTGACTTTGCTGCACAGCTGCATCTGGGGTTGAAATCTTTCAGGAAGTGTGTGAGACGCGCTCAGAGCACCGATGCTCGTCTTAGCTGGTCATGTGCCGTGTGTGTGTCAGGTGACCCTGGTTGTGGTGGTACATTCACCGACAGTGAAGGCGTCATCATTTCCCCCAACTGGCCGAACAACTATGCCCACAACCGCCAGTGCATCTACTTAATCCAGCTGCCTGCAAACGAGACGGTGGCCCTTAACTTCACACACATGGACCTGGAGACCCACAGCGGCTGCTCCTTCGACTACGTGGAGGTGTGACCCGAAATGAACTCATGACACAATAAATGTCATCCATAAGCTGAATGCTAGAATTATAAGTTGTCAACTGCCACGAAACATAATCTTACATGTTTATTTTTGTGTAGCTCCTATTTAATTACAAAATGAATAATATTTTATAAGCATTTCATGTGCAAAAGACCATTACTTGAGTGAGTGATTGAATATGATGTAGTGTGGACTCTAAAGGGTTTGACCTGCATAGAAAAAGGTTAAAGGGAAAGAACTGCAGCAACAACAGACTTGTTCGTATTTGCAGAGTTATTATTCAAATAAAATGTTACTGGTCCAACTAATTTATCAAACGAGCAAATGTGAGCAAAGATGTTTTGAGTAAGATTTTACCTGTAATATCTTGATTCATTTGAATTTTGAGCAGAGATTCAGGGATAATGTTCAGTGCTATCAGCACTGGTGCATGACTCATGATATGACCGTGCTCTGATGAGAACATTCAGAAAGCATTACAAAGTTTCACAACACATTCATGGATTTATAATTTTGAATGAATTTTATTTGATTGTCGCACTGCAAAGCTTTAACGATTGTGTTAGAAAGGTTCTGCACAAAGACAGTTAGCTTGGTAAAGTGCCACCTACAGACAGCTGTTGGTTGCAGAGCCTGAAACCAGGCTGAGCTGGTTGTCTGTGCCCACCCACCTCTGCAGGTCCGTGATGGAAGAGTGGAAGCTGCTCCTCTCATAGGGAAGTACTGTGGAACCTCACTGCCTGCGCCTATTGTTTCCTCCTCCAACACTCTGTGGATCCGTTTCAAGTCAGACAATACAGTCACTCGTTCTGGCTTCAGGGCTGTCTACACACTTGGTGAGATCTCACACCGTCCATACGTAAACTGTCACAAAGATGGAACAATCGCATCAATGCTGTAAATGACTTTACTGAAAGAATTGTTGGACAGAAAACGTTCATTCTTCTAGAGAATAACCACACATCTAGATAAAGTTCCATAGAAATATTGTTCGTTTGTAGCTATTTTGTCCCCAGAATGTGGTTCTTTGCAGAGTTAAAATGGAACTTGGGGGCTTGTTTTTCTCAACACATTTCTGCATAAGTCTAAGAGATGAGTGTTCATGTGAACCAGAACCAGCAGATGACTGCTCTGTGCATAAAACAGAGACAAACCTGTACAGACAAGAGTGACATGAAGCTTCGTCTCTGTTGCTGAACATGGCTCCTCTGTCCTTCAGCTTGTGGAGGAACTCTGTCTGGTTCCGGACAGTTTCGCTCACCTTACCACCCTAACACCTACCCCCACAACAAGCTCTGTGAGTGGGTCATCAACCAACCGGAAGGCTACGTGGTCACACTCGACTTCCTGTCCTTCGATGTGGAGGGAGGGTCCTGTCTCTTTGACTTTGTGGAGGTAGGTTCTGTTTGAATCGGTTCAATCCTTCTGCTTCCTTTCAAAAGACAGGGATGCTGACAACATTATGGAAATGTCTGCCAAATGAAGAAGAACCTCCTCAGTTTACCAGCGTTAGAAATAAGGGGGAAACAAATGGTTGTCCTCTGGACAACCTGGCAAGTAATATTTGGTTGTCCTTCGATACCAATATTCAAGAGCAACGAAACGTACTCAGATGTCAGTACTTACATCCTTATTTCTTCTATACATCTAATATCAACTGCCTCTTATGATGGACATTTAAAAAACTCTTTAAATAATAAAAACAAACATTTTACTAAATATTGAAGCATCTGGTTACACAAAGTATTGCCAAAAACTTGAAACTAATATCTTTATAACTTGTATCTTTACACAGATTTAAATATATTGGTTCTTTTTTTTCTTTGGTTTTGATCATTGTTGCGTAAAGAATATAAAATACTGAGACTGTTGTAAAAATTTAGAATATCATATCAATCCCATGGAAAAAGGTTTTTTTCAGCTCATGTCAGTCTGTTCTGTTATTAGTGAAAGCTATAGTGTTTTATGAATGTGTTTTAAATCGTCTGTTAATGGGCTGATTATTTTGAACATGTTTTTGGAGACCTCTAGTATGGAGTCCTATACTGTTCATGATTAAATAAATAAATATTTAATTAAATAAATAAATATGACCTCATGCAAGAAAAGATGTGGACCATCAGAGTTCCTCTGTGGTTTGGTCCACACAAACCCTCAAACTACAAAAACAGAGTCGTAGATGTTTGCATCTTCTGGAGCAGACAGATTGTTTGTCTCTATTTGATCTCTAATGTCAGCAAAGCCGTGCAGATATCGCTGAAATATGTCACCTCTCTGACTGGAACACCGCTGAGCGGGTATCGAGGAATATGAGTCGATTTCCATGGATGAGCCAATGAGTGTTTAGATCCCGCCCACTTTCACTGATTGACAGATAGACTCATTCTCCTGAAAAAGCTCTTCATGAAATAAATACGCCATTGTGAAAAACAGCAACATGAAATAAAAACAAAGCTACTTTGGAAAATATTGATTTTGAAAAACGAGCTTCTGATAAAAGACAGAATTATAATAATATTCAACTTGATTAAAAATGAATATTTTAAAACGATGTTTAAAATAATGAACAGGTTTTTGAAGCAAAATGAAATATATTGAATAATATAATGGCTAATATAAAATCAGTGTGCAGGTTTTTCACAATTTCATGATCTTTTTATATATTTATAAGAGATTTATTGGTTGATTGTGTATTTACATGAGGTCATATTTATTTATTTAATAATGAACAGTATTGGACTCCATACTCTAGCGGTCGCGCCAGGTACTGTTGTTCAACACATTTATTTGAATAATCTTTATTGAAAAGTGCACATGAAGAAACAGCTAGCATGCACACACTTGGTTTGTCAGTGGACAGAATTTGCTGCATACGTCTCAGTTCAGAGGTTGCCAAAAACTAACCCCTTGAAACTTGAAAGATAGTCGAAAAATTTCAAAATGTTGAATAAAAGACCAGGTTGTCACACGGACAACCATCAGGTTCATTTTTGGTTGTCCTCCGTGAAATCTGGTTGTCTTGGACAACAGGATAACCGCTTATTTCGAACGCTGGTTACTTTGGCAGAACCTTTTAAACTCAAAACAATCATTGAGCTGAAAAACAGTTGACCCCAAACTAAAACAGCTAATTGCTCATTCATGAACAATAAAAAATACATCTTGCCTTTGCTGGAGCATTCAGTGTGATGGAGATACCTGCTTGTTCACTTTTGCACAGGTATGGATGAAGCTCAAAATTTGGGTCAAGTGATAGTCTGTTTACTGAAATCAACATTTCTCCGACAGGTTGGAATGTTTAAAAATTCTCCCTGTGTGCGCAGCACAAGTAGAATATGGCTGGAGATGGGGGGGCTTTTGCTCGTCATCACTTTGTGTGCTTTTTGTTCCAGGTCAGGGATGGGTCCTCATCCAGTTCCCCTCTGCTTGGAAAGTTTTGTGGCGCCAACATTCCTGCCAGGCTGCAGTCTACACAGAGATCCATGTACATTCAGTTCAGGACGGACGCTTCCGTCAGCAACCATGGCTTTGAAGCAGTATATGACTCTGCTATAGAGGGTAAGCAAATTCACTGGATTCACCCAATACAGTGTTCCTTCACTAGATTGTGGTTCAACTTTCGCCATCTAACTGTTTTGCAGACTTTTTCTGCACAATTTTGTGTGCTTTTCTTTTACACAGTGCATTGTGTTCTGCGTCCTGATTGGCTGTTGGTCTTGTTAATCAGTCTTTTGCATGCCGTGTCTCCTGCACTAATCTTCAGCAGATTTATATTTTCATTCTATAATACTGAACTTTTTTTTATAAAATGTTTGAACTTTAGGATTTTGTGAAAATATTCTTGTCTGTCTGCTAAACAGAAATAAAATAAACACACAAATATCCACAAAGACACACAAGCCTGGGAGAGAGGAAACCTGAGACCGTAACTTAACAGAACATGAGAAGCTGGATTGTGGGCGTTTTTGAACCAATCCAATTAGGGCAGAAAGTTGCTTCAAGTTGTTCAAGTTGTGCTTTGGATCACATGGTAAAGGTTTCTTGCTGAGAGACCGTACTTTCACACAGCTCGCTGCTGTTTTCCACTCCGGACAGCGTGATACATTAGAAAACCTCCAATCCCAATCCAATTATCAAAGATCCAAATAGATATAAATATACATATGGTTGACTAAAATATCTGTGTCATTTTTACTGGATATTTAATAATGAAAAAACAAAAATATTTCTCATAAATAAATATTTGTTTATGTGGATTCTTTGGTCTTTGAAATTAGAAACATTCTAGAGTTTCATGTTTCAATAGAAAATGTTTCAAGCTAAGTTAGCAGTTTTCATGAAATCTTTTTAGTAACTTCAACGTCAGACAGTGTGACTGAATACTTTATTCTCACACTGAACCCTTTCAGAGTGGGATCCAAGGCTTCTCTGCTCAAAAGTTGGATGTTGAGGGTTGGATGAGCTAAACTTGTAGAGCGGTGCTGTGTCTGCAGCCCAGAGATCCCTCGGTCATGGCTCGAATACACCGAATACATTTTTACACACTGCTGTGAGACAAGATTAAAAAAAGAGACGTATGGATGTGCTCTCCTCAATGTGTTTGGTTTTCTAAAAATGAAATTTGGCTTCTAAATCTTTAACTTGAAAGTTGCTTTCGAAGAGTGTTGACCTTTAACCCTTGCTGTTTGTGCCAGGTTGTGGAGACACTCTGACAGGTCCTTCAGGCACCATCACCAGCCCCGGACACCCCACCAGCTATCCACATGGTGCCAACTGTACGTGGTTCATCAGTGTCCAGCCTGGAAATCTGATCCGCCTGACGTTTAACTCCTTCAACCTGGAGTACCACTACGACTGCAACTATGACTACCTGGAAGTGTATGACAATGGAACAGTGGAGACTGGAAAAAAGATTGGCAGGTGCAAACACGCTCACAAACACGTTTCCATGACTCTCTGTTTGTGTTATGAGCGCTTAGGTCTGTGACACCTCCACAGATCTGTTTTCTATTCCTAGACCGCCTTTTACATCTTTTTCACATCACTTTCAAAACTAGATGGAAAGTCCTGAAAAAACAGTTTTTTCACAGTGTGAATATATGGAAGCTACAGAATCGCTTCCATATGAATAGAAGAGCATAATTGCCTCTTTTTTTATTTACTGAGAAGATTATTTGATAGTTGCTCATATCAGTGGAATTTATGCGTAAATGATGATTGTTACAATCCTATTTGATCTAACTAGTTCATTCCAATAAAGCTACATAGTTTTAAGTGAGATCAGCACATGTCTTTCACGGCACTGTGGATAGAGATGCAGAGAGTGGAACCATCTGCTGTGACGGTTGTCATCAGAGAAGACAGGAAAGAGACAAATAAAGACTGGAAAATCCATTAAGAGAGCAAAAGAGAGAAAGACTGGTACCTTTAAATAATTAGAAAAAGGAACAGACAGAGAAACAAACTACAGTTACCAAGGTAAAGAAAAACCCATGATCGTCTTCCCTGTTCTGACCAACACCTGTTGGTTTTTCTCTGTAAACTGATTATTAAAAGACTTTTAAAAAACTATTAAAAGGTCTGATTGGCCAAGATTTCAAATAAAGAGGCAAAATCCTGACCATATGGGGATATAGAACAAAAACAGAACAGAAGCAAAAACCTCAGCCTTGTGGATTCTGCTCGCTAAATTACTGCAATGGAGACTAGAGGGGTAACGCGGAGTAATTGGTGCAATTGGAACAAATAAAATGGTCTTCAGCAGAACAAATTTGAATACGGATTCCTGATGTTTACTGCCTAGAAAACAAAATAAAATCATCATCATCAGAGTGTTTTGCACATTCTGCTCACTTTCTCTGTTTTATCTGGGATGGGGTTTGCTTTTTCAAAAGCCTTAGGGGGACAGAAGCTGAAGCATTAGTCAGCCTGGTGTGCTCTGTCTCACAGGTACTGTGGGCGCTCAGTACCTCCATCCCTCACAAGCTCTGAGCGCCAGCTGACCCTGCTGTTCGTGTCCGACTACAGTTTGTCCTTGGAAGGATTCTCTGCCAGCTACGTGTCCATCAATGCCACCACAGGTCAGCGACATGCCACCGTCAGGGTTCATCAATCAATAACCAGGTTGATCGGAGAAGAAGCTCCTCCCACTGCTGAAATTCACAACCCTGACAACCACACAGTAGTCAGAAAAAGAATCAATGTAAACTCCAGTTGATTTTGTAAACTTTACAAATCAACGGTAATGCAGCAAAGTTAGAGTTACACGTGTAACTAAGAAAAACATGAATACAAAGAAAACAGTTTTTCAGTATTCCAGTTATTACACTAGAACCCCACCCCACCAAAAAAACCACCATTTTTTTTAAGCTGACTATCACGGGTCTGTGGGCAAAAAAAACCTGGAGGCCGCTGCTTTAGAATATTTCATGTTCATGTCCTTTCAAAAGGTTCATTTATTTTATGATGAAGTGAACATCACAGTGTTCCACCATGTCAAACGATGTCAGGTGCCTTAGCCTTGTGCCTCCTTGTCTTTACAGTTATGAGGGTTCAAGATTGTTTTCTGGTGTTTGTGAATGAAACCCATCATTTGTGTTATGCAATGGTTTCTAAAATTTCTGCTTTGTATTTTTCTTTTCTACATAGACTGTGGAGAGACCTTTACCTCCCCCACAGGCTTCTTTACGTCCCCCAACTATCCTGATTACTATCCTAACAACAGAGACTGCACCTTCAAGATTATTGTTGAGCTCAACATGCAGATTCTGTTGAACTTCACCAACTTCCACTTAGAGGGCTTCCCTCCTTCCTGCAACTTTGACTTTGTGGAGATCCGGTAAGACAGCAAGGTCACATGATCATTTAAATCATGAATTAACGGTGCGTTAACTATAAATATTTGTTCATTAGTATACTAAATCTGTTTTTTTTAATCTTCATCTTGTAATTCTCTTTATGTAAAAGAACCTGAATCATGTCATGTGGTCATAATCATGTGACCTGTAGCGTTGTGTCAACTGTGTGCGACTTTGCTGACATTTGGGTTCATCCAAAGTGTTTTTCATACAATCATGTAGCAACACCAAGAGCCTTGTTGGCATTATGAACTACCTCTTTCATCTGCAGGGATGGGGGCTATGAGACATCTCCCCTGATCGGCAAGTTCTGTGGAGATCAGAAACCTCCAGCTTTGGTGTCACACAGCAACCGCTTGTGGGTTCGATTCCACTCTGATTCCACAACAAGTCATTCTGGATTCACTGCCCACTGGGATGGAACTCAAACCGGTCAGTTTATGCTTCTGTTGGCTCAGATCAGGAACAGCCTGACTTGTTGACGGCGTTGCTTTGGTTTTTGAGAATTTAGCATTTTGATGTTCCTTTAGCCATGAACGTTAGCAGTACTGCAGTCCTGCTCCCTTATATTTTCGTCTTTATTGTTATTCATAATTCTCATGATTTTTTTTTTATTACATCAGGCTTCCGTACCAGCTCTCTAAACTTAACAGAACATTCTTTCATCCTTACTTTTCTCTGGATCGGGTAACTTCTGGGTAATGTAGTTATGACTAACAGACCGACCGGCCGACCGACCTTAATGCAGACTCAGGCTCTGCCTTTACTTATTTTGTCCCCAGGCCTGGCTGCATGACTACAGTGGGGAAATGAATTCCCATCTGAGCAAACCCTGACAGAAATGTTTTAATATCAGTCTGTCACCTGTATCTATCAAACGTTTTTTTTTGCTTCTCATCTATGTACGTTACTGCTCTTTAGGAAATTGACCTTTAACCTCATAGTCAAAGTAAACGTACATTAACACACACAAAGAATTTCCCTCAACATCATGCTCCACCTCACCACTTATCAATTCTACTTCTTTTAGAAATAAACATACTAACAGTGTGACTCTGTGAAGCTGAGATGATTTGATTCTGATATTGTATTGGCTTATGTGAGAGACCCTTTGACTGGCTGCTAACCGTGGAATTGTGCATTCCAGAATGACCTTAGCAACTGTGGGGCTGAAAAACTGGCTTCAGATAAACCAATGAGTCATGTGACCCGCAGAATTCATCCATCTGTTATAAAAAGTCATAGCATGCCTTTCACTCGCCTTGTTTTTGCTTTTTAACTAGCCTCACCCTTTACAACCTGGCCTGAACAGAAAAGCATACATGCAAATTAGAGGTGTGACTTAACAGAACACAACAAATACAGCCACCATCCTGATACTGACAGCACATTATATCCATTCAAATATAAGTCTGTAAAACAGAAAAGTCTGAAATTCATGTAATGCCATATGTAGATGTAGAAACAAAACAATAATCTTTTGATTCTCTCACTTCCTTTTTTTCCAAAATAACTTATATGTTTGCTTGTCTTCTTCCCAGGTTGTGGAGGAACATTAACAACTGCTACTGGGGGGTTTTCCTCTCCCAATTACCCCCTGCCTTACCACCCCAATGCCGAGTGCTACTGGAACATCAGGATCAACCACGGGAACCAAGTTGAGCTCAGGTTTTCTGATTTCCATCTGGAGTCCAGCCAGGGTTGCTCCTTTGACTATTTAGCTGTGAGTAGTGTGTTCTTTTTTTGTAATAGTTTTTTAATAGTTAGACTAAATAAAAACCTGCTCTATCAGGTTGACAGGACATTTAAGGAAACAAAGCATGTAGATCAGTTTCAGGTCAAACATAAAGACGGTTCCCTCACCTGGATGTCTGCGTTCAGGTGCACGATGGCGACAGCGCCGGCGCTCCACTTCTGGCCAAGCTTTGTGGTACAGAGCTGCCCCCCTCCATCAACTCTTCCAGCCACCAACTGTACATCAAGCTCAGAACAGACAGCAGTGTCAACACCGGAGGCTTCCTGGCATCATACATGTCCCGTAAGAAAACGCACAGCTGTGCTGAATAATGATAGAAACGCACGGAATATAACATGGGAGGACTTCCAGTGGGAATATGGCGGCAGCATAAATGTAATAATAATAATAACACAAAGAATGTGGATGAAAGTAGGAGACAGCAGACATACAAAGGTTTAGACAGTTTATTGAGAGATCTTAATCAGGAGACTAGGGTGGACTAGACTGAGGCAGCAAGGCTGGAACAGAGAAGGAACATTGGACATTGATCTGAATGAGCTGGCTATTTATACTGCAGGAGTGTTAATGGGAAAATGGGCTCCAGGTGAGCAGGAGGTGGGATCAGGGGAGGAGGCAGCTCCAGCAAGTCTCCAGGCAACTCCTGCAGAGAGAGAGTCAGATGGGAACAGACAGGGATCCCAACAGTCATGATACCTGTGTGCAAACAGGGATTTTCCCCAGATGAATCTGCACTGCAGTGTAGTCTGCGCTGTTATCACACTACACTTCGTCTTCTCAGCTTCAGCTTGTCCTTTTGACAGAGTCATGCTTTGTAATGATGGGATGCACGGATGAATTGAAGTTTCTTTGTGTGTGATCCCTAACTTCAGGGTGTCAGGGCATCCTCATCTCAGGACGACACAGGGGAATGGTGGAGTCACCCAACTTTCCCAACGCTTATCCAGCCAATGCCATGTGCAGCTGGACCATCCAGGCCAGCAGTGGAAACACAATCAACTACACCTTCATCGCCTTTGACTTAGAGACCTCCTTCACCTCCTGTACCTATGACTACATCAAGGTATGGACTTCTCCATTCTGGATCCTGGCTGTGGAGATCAAGGCAACATGTTTTAGGCTGAAATTTGCATTTCAAAATATGGTTTCAAAACGTTTTCTGTTTTTGTGAAAGTTCTGCTCTGCTCTCTGGGAGAAATGGAAGATTTTTGATTGTTAAAAACTCAGATTTAAAGTAAGAAAAAACAATTAAATCTATTATGTGATGAAATAATAAAAAAGAAAAAGCCTTTTGACAACAAAAATGAAAATAGTAACTACTGGAATGGTGTTGAACTTGATATATTTCCAAAATCACAGTTTACATAAGGTACCTGTATGATCAGTCAGTACTCTATTTAACACCTTTTACTTAACTGTAAGTAGAATTTAACCTTGCTGGTTCATTAAGAGTAAGCTCAAGTCAGATTTGCCAGGGTCTGACAGTAAACATTTTGTAAACAGTCGCTTAGAGGCTGATGGTGGGTCCGGGTATTGAATGACGCACTCAAAAAAACCATAGAGCATAACAAAGTTTGTATTTTGAAGTTTTAATGATGAAAAATGAAGGTAATTAAATCCACTTATTATATTGTGATGAAAAAAGAGAAAAAACAACGAATCAAGAAAAAAGCACAAAAGTGCGTATAAAGCGGTCAACAAAAAATACGGCAACCCAGCTCACCCCCCCTTCCATCGTACACAGGGAAAAATCACAGGTGAGTTGAAGTCAATTAATGTCACCGCCCACCAACATGTGACCCACCAGCTGATTACCTACTCTATAATCTATAATCAAAACAAATCTATATTCATTCACCATAATAAAGACCACACTTAATTCATGGCACCTACACATTTACTGGTATTTCAGCTGTTCATATTTCTTATGTTTACTTCCCACAATGAGTGAATTTTTCACAGTAAAACGTTGTTTCCGATATTCCAGCTGTATAATGGACCAAACGAACAAGCTCCATTGATTGGAACCTACTGTGGGCAAGCCCCTCCTCCTGCCAGCAGCACCACTGGCTCCGCCCTCACCCTGGTGTTCAGGACAGACTCCTCCATCTTCATGTCTGGATTTCAGATGATGTGGTTCCAGAATGGTCAGAGAAACATTTGGTAGAACCAAATCTATAAAGTATAATCAGCTCTGAAATTGGTTATGGCTGGTATATATTTAAAGTCTTTATTTTAAAAGCTATAGTTTAGTTTTTGTTTTAAATATTTGTTGTTTCTTCTTCTAATAGTGACAATCCACTAGTACATAGCTGACATCATCAGGTAGAAATGGTGTAGTGTGTATACAGTGTGTAACAAATAACAGCTATGTATGTTCGTGCTCCTAGAAAAACTCTAAAACTTTAAAACGTATTTGGGATTTTAGCAACACAATGTTGCCACAAGGCGATCAAAGCCAGGGTCTCATTACGTAAAGACGACTTCTTGTGTGTAAGTGTCATCTGAAGGAGATCAGAGACTGCAAAGTAGTGGTAGTGAGAGTATCTTCAGACAGCATAGGATGGTGGTGTGTAGGATGACCATGGTGATGAAGAAGATCAAGAAAGAAAGTGCCAAAGGGAGGGGTGAGCCCCAGTGGGCCCCGGTGAATTAGCCCCCAGGGCCATCTCCACCCATGCACTCTCACACACACCCACTTTCTTCTGGCAGTGGAGTTTCTGACTGGGTTGTTCAACAGGGTCTTAGGTGGTGAGAAGATGCCAGAGGAATGGAGGAGAAGTGTGATGGTGTCCTTTTTTTTAGAAAAAGAAGGGAGATGTGCATAGTTGTAGCAACTACAGAGGAATAAAACTGATGAGTCATACAACGAAGTTATGGGAAAGAGTAGTTGAAGCTAGACTGACAGCAGAAGTGAACATTTGTGAGCAGCTGGATGGTTTCATGCCAAGAAAGAGCTCTACAAATGCTATATTAGCTTTGAGGATGCTGATGGAGTTGACCTTGTGTGTTTTCTGCAGGATGTGGTGAAGAGCTGACCGGCCCCGGTGGCTCCTTCTCCAGCCCAGGCTACCCAAACAAATACCCTGAGAACAGAGAGTGTATCTGGTACATCACCACATCCGCTGGCAGCAGCATCACGCTCACCATTCATGAGTTTGATGTGGAGTTCCACCAGGACTGCAGCTTTGACGTTTTAGAAGTAAGATCTGCTTCCACAAACAGCAGCATGTTCCAATGTACGGCTGGAAGGGCGTGGTCACATAGAACACACGCTAGTTCTCAGGAACATGCTCTGCTAACATTCTTCTTCACCACATGGATTGTTTTCATTCAGTTTCTGAACATTTTAAAAAGCAGCTGCCTAGATTAAAGATATTGAGGAGATCAAGTTGGCCATAATTGTGTGACTTATTTTAAGTAGTAAATTAGTGCTTTTAAAGTATCATTGGTATGGGGTGCTGTTTATAAAGTTGCACAGTCACAAATTAGCAGCAATAGTTTTGGTTTATTAGTCTGTTTTGGGAGGAAAAAACAGGTTTCATTTTTCAATTGCATAATTTTACCTTCGATTTCATGTTTTAGAAATGTTACATCTACTAATAAATTATTCAGCTAGGAAGATAAATATTTAAGTTTGAATATTTTTTTATAATTATATATTTAGATAACAAGTCTAATGTTAGGTTTTTGTTTGCAAATTAAATATTTAGATCTGAGCTAAATTTTCTTTGTATCAAATTAAATATTTAAGCTTTGTTACTACATATTTATTTGTGAAATAAATATTTAAGTCCAAAGTAAACATTTTGCTCTTTAACTTAATATTGACCTAATATGCAAAAGAACTTGCCAATAAGCTGAAATGGACTTCTGATGGAAATTGGACTGCTGTTGTTTAAAAACGGAGAGGAGGAAGGCTCGGTCATTGGAGGAGAGAGAGGAGGAAAGTCATGAGTGTTGGACTGAGAGTAGAGACTTTGAATGTTGGAACTATGACAGGAAAAGGTAGAGAGTTAGATGACATGATGCAGAGGAGGAAGGGAGACATACTGTGTCCAGGAGACCAGGTGGAGAGATAGCAAGGCTAATATAAATATCAATATCAACAAGCTGACATTTAATTTAATGAGATGTAAACACTACCAGCATCAGGAACTCAACCTATGGTTAAAGCAAGTTTTTCCAATATCCTCATAGGTATATGGAGGCCCAGACCTGTCAGCCCCCCAGCTGGCCAAGCTGTGCAGCACCACGACCAGCCCCATGCAGGTTTCCAGCACCGGCAACCTCCTTACTGTGCGCTTCAAGTCTGACGCCTACGTCAGCGGTCGAGGATTCAACGCAAGCTGGACTGAAGTCCAAGGAGGTGAGAAAGCTTGGTATACCCCAAATGCAACATTTAAACTCCTTTTACATTCATACTGAAGCTTCTATTCAGTTCTCGTTTTCTTGTCCGTGTTATGAAAACGTCAGTTAATTCATGATTGAAGAATATTCTTTCAAGCATCTTGAATGGCAGCCAATTTAGACAGTAAAGGCATACAAGATGGAATTAGAAATCTGTTAAATACTTTAGCAATTAAGAATCACAAATTCAGGAACCAGTTCAACCAGGTTACATTACAAAAGAGAGTCTGTACTGAAAACTATCAGTGAGAGATGGAGCTTTGCATCACAAGACCGGCTCTCGGCATAAGGATAGAGACTGTCAGCCAGTCTTGTGATTCTGTCTGAAGGCATCAAGTCAAACAATGGTTTTTTGGGTGTTTTTAGTCCTTCAGGATGTCATGAATTCTACTCAACAGAAAGTAGAGTAATCTTTACTGATCTGTGGAAAAGTAGTCCCAATGATCTTCCCTGGTGTTCTCCCCTCTTCTTCAGCCATGGTGCACCAAGAAAGCCACACAAGTACACTCCCAGTTGCACAGTGGTAGAAGGTCACCATGAACTGCTGAAATACCTGAGTCTTCCTCAATTTCCTCATGTTGAAAAAGCATTGTTGAGGACTCTTTACCACATTTCTGACAAAGGGTCCTTTGACCGTTTCACCAACAAAATCCTTTAACCTGAAGCCCTCTCACCTGATTGCCAGTCACAAGTGAGGAAAGGGTGTTTAGTTATACCATTGCTTGATCTTTTTATGGCCAAATTATGACTGCAGAATCATATTGTTTGGTTAAGCATATGTTTGGTATACCTGCTGTGTTGTTTGGATTCAGCCTCCACAGTTCATCAGCAACTTTAACAGAGAGATTTGATTGACACAGAGCAGCTAATGTGTGAAGGGTACACATGCAATCATTAAAGGCCATGTCATACAGCCACTACGTACATTTGACTCATTTTCATGTATGAAACTGTGTTCTTTGGTGATACATGCGGGATATACGTAATTCACAAGTATTTCTTGCGTCATTGGTACATGTGCGCAGATGTCCGTCGAGGGTTTCAGTCGACAGGTCTTTACGTGCATTCAGTTTTTTTTCTTTTGTGTGAATTCAGTTTTGAGCTGTTCAAAATCTTGGGTTGGTAGAGAATTACGTATTTTATGCAGTTGCTATGCAAATTTGTGGCTTTCCACGAAAGTTCCACATATGTCTAACAGACTATGCATGTACCACCATCTTTTGTATCCCATATATTGTGCACATATCACGTTAAATTAAGGTGATTGACGCACAAAGCACGAATGAATTGAATACAAACAGAGCAATAATTATCCACGGTTCATGTTCTTTGCATGATTTATTTGTACCTTTTTAGTTTTAGCGTGGTTCATTCGTGATACATCTGTTAAGATTTCACGTAAAGACCACAGTTTTTCTCACTTTTTCCACATTTGTTCACGCATGACCAATTTTCATCCATGCGATGCGCACAAAATGTACTAGTGGTTGTGTGACACGGACTTTAACACACAATCCTTAGTGCTTCAAGCATCGATAGAAAAAGTAGAAGTGCCAACTCTCTCACTGTGTGACTCGTTAAAAAGTTAGTGACATGAATAATGAATAGTGTTTAGTCTTATCTCATATTTTGTTTTAAAGCTTAATCAGCCAGGTTCTATTGAAAGCTGAAATAGAAATGAACAAGGGCATCTTTGTGTAAGTATTTTTGTTTAAGGGTGCTGCATCATCTGTATTTTCAATCTGATGGTTTAAGCCTTTGGTGGTTTTGCATGTCTGATGAGTTTGATGAGCAGCTTCTCCAAACATTCAGCAGGTTTTGAAGTGTCACAGGGCCTGATCAGACATGCAGCATTTATCTGTTTTGTATTAGGGGATGTTGTAGCTGCTGTAGGACATGTCAGAACCCATAATGTGTGCTGGATTTGGCCAACTCAGCTGCAATCTCTAAGCGCCCATCCCAGCACTTCCTCTTTTTGTTTTTTCTTTAGAATTTTTATCACAAAACCAAAGTGACACTTTGTACTAGTTCGATAAAGCTCATAGTGTCTGTATTGATTACTGACATCTTAGGTCCTTCTTCCATCAGACATGGTATGAGTGCTCATGTTCATCTGACACGATTGATATAATTACGTTGTTTTTGACCTACACCAGTAAAGCCATCATGATCTTTCCTGCAGGCTGTGGAGGTCCAATCACAGCTCCGTCAGGGGAGATCCATTCCCCTTTGTACCCTAACAGTTATCCCGCCAATGTGGACTGTTCGTGGGTCATCAGTGTGGACCACAACCACCGTGTCTTCCTGAACTTCACTGACCTGGATATTGAATTCCACACCAACTGCACCTGGGATTATGTGGCTGTGAGACGATAAGTTAATCAGTGTTTGAATGTGATGGACCTCTGTGTACAAAGATGTACGGTCCTGTTGACAGAGGTGGAAGGTAAAAGATAGACTATCCGAGGCAGCTGGATGTCTCCCAGTGGTCAGATTCCATGAAGCTGTTAGAAAATGTAACAACAATGTTTCTAGAGGACAGATACAGGCGGACTAAGGATACTTTAACTGTGGCTATAACTTGGGTGTACGAGGAGTTTGGGAAAGCCACTTTTAATTGCTTTAGAAAAAGATTTTTAAAATGACTATAGGAAAACAGAAAGGAGACATGAAACCCTGTGTATCATCAGTAAACTGGGCACAAAGGTTAGTTTGGTGAGCCACACAGAGAAAAATGTTAGCTATGGCATACTCCTGTTTAAACACTGACTTACTATAGATATATTTCTATTAACCACTAGAATGTCTGTTAAGTAGTGTTTGTGCAGAGGGACCATGTAACACTGAAATAACAGAACTCTATGTCTTCTGCTGTAGATTCACGATGGTCCAAGCATTTCCTCCCCCCAGCTCGCGCACATCTGCGGTTCGAGTTTGCCGACCTCCATCACCTCCACCCAGAACACCATCTATGTTCGCTTTCGGTCTGATTCAAGTCGCGATCATCGCGGCTTCAGTGCCAGATTTTCTGAGGGTGGGTCGTTTGTCATGGTTTTCTTTATGCTGCTTTAATGTCTGGGGAAGCAGTCTGTAGACTGATATGTTTGAGAGATTTTAAGCATTCAAGCTCACTGCCAGTGAATGCTGAGAGGACGAATGTGTAAAAGAAGTTTAAATATAAAAGTTTGTGTGTTCTTTATCACATCTATTCTCTAAAGTCAGACTGAACATTTAATCAAGCTAATAAAATCCCAGGTGTGTCAAGCATCCAGGCGTCATGCAGTTCTCTGCTCTCAGATCAGCTGACTGCCTCATTCTGACTGTGCGGCTGACATTTTTCACAGCATGTGGTGCAACCATCATAACGGATGATGTTGGTGGAGCCGTTGCATCACCGCGGTACCCAGCACCATACCCACCAAATCAGAACTGCAGCTGGTTCATCAAGGCCCAGGAACCATGTGAGCAACCTGAAAACACACTCTCCTTCTTCCTGTTAGTGTCGTTAGATTAAAATCCTGGGTTTTCTGCACAGTCAACCACGTGACCCTGTCCTTCACGGACTTTGAGCTGGAGGCGACCGATTCCAACTGTTCACACGATGCCGTGGAGATCCTTGATGGAGACAACTACCTGGCACCTTCGATAGGTAGACATTTGTGTTTTGTTGAATTCATTGTAAAAATAATTCAATACAAATCCAGTTTAGTAGTTCCCAAGGCGAAAAGGAAAACAACAGTTTGAAGAACAAAGGACATTTTGAAGGACTTATGCCAGGTTTTCTGGTAATAAAACCATCTGTCCTTCCATCTATTTTCTAAACGGCTCATTCCCTGATGGGGTCATATGGATGCTGACCCCCATCTCAAAAAATGTTGGGTGAAGGTGGGGTACACCCTGGACAGGTTGCCACTCTGTTGCAGGGCCTCTTAATAAACCTTCTCAGAAAATGGACGTCATTTTCATGATCATCTTTTTTGTTGAAGGCAGAAGAAGCAGAACTGTTTGGTAGGATTGATAAATCTTTTCACAGAAAACCGTTCAGCTGCAGATCATCACAGGGAACAGACCTCAGTTTCAGAGAAGAGAATTCCAGTAGGTCAACTCTAAACAATCAGCAGGGTTTGGCAGCTCTGTCAGTCATCGTTTAAAAATCATTGCAGACTACAGAATAGTTTAGCAGTAACTTTATTGCACAATAAAAATACATCCAATTCAGGTAACCAGGTAACGTCTCTGTTCATCTGTCTTGTATTCTCAGATTTAGTGTGCTAAACCTTTTTTAGAGCAACATTTCTGTGGAAGTAGTTCAACCCATTGAATCACTGGGCTTTGTGTTTAGAAACCATCACAAAGACTTAACCTCAATTACCGTCAGAAATGATTTGACAATGAAAAGTTATTTTCAACATTATGTCATTACTGAAACTTTAGGACTGTTAAGACTTTGAGTTGAATTTCAAAATAAAAGTGTTTTGTTTGTAAAATTGGTTCCAGTGTTTGATTCATGAGGTAAGGAGCGAGTATACAGGAGTGTCTTCTCATCCATCATGCATATTGGAAATAAACTACAGTTAAAGTTGTCTCACTTGTGTCACGTGTTAACTAACATGACCAAAATGTTGTGTGTGTGTGTGTGTGTGTGTGTGTGTGTGTGTGTGTGTGTGTGTGTGTGTGTGTGTGTGTGTGTGTGTGTGTGTGTGCAAATGCATTCCCTGATCAAACTTCAACAGAACATTACAAGCTGATGCCATGATCATCCCCATCAATGTTTTGCAGGTCGTTTCTGCGGTTCGGTGGTACCTCACCCTGTGACCTCCTTCAGCAGCGCCATGGTGGTGAACTTCATCACTGATGTCTCTGTCTCTAGAAGAGGATTCAGGGCGGTGTACTCAGCCTCCACCTCAAGTACAGTCAACACTGCCCTTGTGCTTTTACTGAACTTGGGAGTTCTGGTCTAATTCAGACACGGTAGCAATGGCAGGATCTTTAAACCATTCTTCTTGTCATCTGTGCTGCCCAGGTTGTGGAGGCGATATGGTGATGCAGAGTGGGGCCTTTAACAGCCCCAACTATCCAGATGCTTATCCACCAAACCTGGAATGTGTGTGGACCATCAGGAGCTCCCCAGGAAACCGCGTGCAGCTGTCATTTTTGTAGGTGCATCTGTAGGTTAACGTTTAACCTATTGACCTGATGAATAAAACCTTAGTTTCTCTGTTAAACTAAGGTTTTATTCATCATTTTCTCAGAAGAAGCCCACATGGATTTGAGAATATTTTTTTTAATAAGCGGGGCTTAGAATATTGGATTTGTAGAAATGTTCTGTGAATCTCTTCACTCACACCGCCACTACTACTGCAAATTGAGATGTATAGTGAGGCCCCACAATCAGGCCTGCTGGAGTCAATGGCAGGCCTGCTCATGGTTCCACCTAAATATCACACAAGGTCTACAGAACAGCAGCTTGGTAAACATTTGTAGTCTTATTGTTTCCCCGTCATGCACTTTGATTTGGAAAGGTCTGGATCCTCACACTGACATCTGTGTTGTAATTGTAAGGACATTTAATGTAGCCGGGCCGGGCCCAGAAAAAAAAAAAGGGTCTGGGCCCTTTTTTTGGGCCCCCGGTCCTCTCTCCACGCAGGGAGAGGGATCCCTGCCTTCTCTGGCAAGACCAAGAGCCAGGGATCACATCACATCTGAGCGTGGGGGGGGGGTGTGTCCGTGTCCCTGTGGGGGTGTCCGTGTCCCTGTGGGGGTGTCTGTGTCCCTGTGGGGGTGTCTGTGTCCCTGTGGGGGTGTCTGTGTCCCTGAGAGGTGTCCGTGTCCCTGTGGTGTGGGTTCTGGTCATTGCCCCTGAACCCTGTTCTTTCCCAAAATCTCCACTTGTGGTTGAGCCTGGTCGGGCCATATTTACCACACTTTTTGTGGACCCCCACTTCTCTTGGGTGTCCTCCTCCTGGGCGGGGGTGGCTGTTTCCTGCTTTGCTCTCTCCTGGACCAACCGTGGGCTGGGTGGGTGGCAGCCTGGAGTGTGTGGCGGATCTCCCTTGGGGGGCTCTGGCCTGTGCCAGGGGTTGGGGGGATGCTCAGAGCTCATGGGTGGTGTTGGGGTGCTCTTTTGGGGTTAGGGGGTGCTCTCCGGCGCTGTAGGGGGGGGTGCTCTCCTTGTTGGGCTGGAGCTTGCACTCTCTGTCCCCCCATGCCTCCCTCTTGTCTGGCTTTGGGGGCCCCCATGTCAGTCCTGCTGGCCCTGGCCTGGGTGGCAGATGTAATCACCCGGGGGGGCGGTTGCTCTCTGTCTGCTACTGTGCGGGTGTTGGGGGGTTCTGGCTGTTGCTGCGGCGGGGTTCTTGGTTTGGGGATAGCTAGACACTTTCCCTCTTCTTTCTTAGGACATTTATGGAGCCAACAGCTGTGTTTATAACATCTGAGTGTGCGCCCCTTCTAGACTTGTATTACATCTGAACCTCACTGTAATGATTATAACCATCCAGAAACGTGTTGCTTTATGCTGCTTCATGGTTTTACCCCCCTCCCTTCTATAACCACCCTTCTACCCCCCCAACATCTCTCTCTTCTTCCCTTCCTTTCTTTTCCATCCTCTCCAACACAAAACTGTGACAAATATAAACAATACGAATAAAGTTTAGCCTAAATTCCAAATGGGGTTTCTTCAAATATACACCTAGTGTGTCTGAGGATTCATAACCCCTGTTGTTAAAGTAAAATATGTCCAACACAAGAGGCCTTCAGCTCTCATCTGTCTGCTCAGCTGTTGGACAGGACAAGATAGAAAATCCAATCAAATAAAGAAACGACTAGGGGTTCAGGGTTCTGCTCAAGGACACTTCGACACAGGGGGGCCCAGAGCAGGAACTGAACCTGCAATCTTCCAATCACGGGTCGACTGCTCCACCTCTGCCGCCCATTATAATGGTTTATGTTTGTGTATTCCTACGCAGGATGCTATTGAGGTTTTTATCTGGAGGAACCTGTGCTGGTTTTAAGTGTGCAGCGTAAATGTGCCTGTCTTTTTGATTCAGTTAATAGTTTTTGCTCCTTTCCTTAGAACATTTCATCTCCAAGGAGACTCCAGCTGTGAAAACGACTACCTGGAAATCCGAGAGGGCAACTCCACCGGGGCTTTGGTCGGTCGCTTCTGTGGAAGTTCGCTGCCCTCCAACTACACCTCTGTGAGCGGCCACATCCTGTGGGTCAAGTTTGTGTCGGATTCATCCGACAGCGGAGCAGGATTCAGAGCCACATTCTCCCACTGTAAGTGTCTGGTCACTTGAAACTGTTCTTCTTTGGATCATTGGCATTCTGTTTTTAGGTCTGATTCAAAGCATTTTCCTCCACTGATTCCTTCCTTGTTTGAGGGCACTGCTGTTTTAAACTGCAGTCATACCACACAAGGAGAGGATGATAGCACATGACACCATAGATCACAGACTAAAAAAGTGGAACCACTTTAGAAAAGTTGAAAAACGGAAAGAATTTTAAATAGTAATATAGTTAGAATAATGAATTTAAATCGGAACATTACAAATGTTCAAATCCAGATTCCAGAATTTTATTTACAGCTCTAAAGCTAGGAGAACCTCTGTCTATAACTACAGTAGTAGTTATACACAATACAACCAATATTTTAAAAATCTTTACCTGCCCCACGTTGCTCTTGGTGGTTATAGATTGGCTGCCATCAGTTTGTGAATGTGTGTGCATGAGTGAATGGAACTGTGACTGTAAAGCCTTCTAATAAAGCGCTTTATACGCCATTGACCATGTCAGTTTTCAAAGCTGAAATGAATGACAGCCTTTGGTCCTCAGTGTACGGCATTGATGTGACGGGGGAGTCCGGTCAGATTGCCTCCCCGCTCTATCCCAGAACATATCCCAACAATGCTCACTACCGCTGGACCATCAGTGTGGAAGGAGACAGCTACGTTCAAATCCGCTTTCTGGACATGGACATAGAGGACTTGTATGACTGCTACTACGACCACCTCAAAGTAAGGCTCCATGTTGTGTGGTAGGAACATAAAAACAGAGACACAGCCTCACACTCACACAAAACTATGAACCTGCTGTTCTTTGTTTGGTTCCTTTAATGATTCTTTCCATTCACATGTTAGTTTCCTAAAGTTCACCACTGTTGTTTTTCCACATCCAAAGAATCCAAAGGGAACATTCTTAGAACATTCTAGACACTGGATGGTCACAGGACTTTATTCACAGTCTGTCCACACATTGGACTGGAATGATGGACTGATCAGTTTTGATTACATCACGTGTGTGTTGTCCACTGATGCACTTGGTCATTTTACGTTTAGGTTAAAAAAACGACGCTGTCTCAGTCCAGATGTCTTTTCTAAGATTGATTATCAATTTATCTCATTTTGAGACGAGTTTTTTATGGTTTAGGTCGATTTGATTAGATCTGAACAACAACTTGCCTCAGATAGATTGATCTGTCGTTACGCCCTAGTTATTGCTAGTTTTATTTATTTTTTTTGTCTACAATCACACATACTAACATGTATGTCGACCAGCAGGCACTGTCATGATGTCGTCAATATATCCAACTCAAAAAAGACACTTTCAGTCTTCCCTCACCAACATACCTTATCTGTTACTTTTATGTTTGCTGTTGATGTTATTTATTACTTTGAGGTGATGAGTGAAGATGTTTAGGCTTCAGGCTAACTGCCTTCAGATGAAAAAAACACAACTCCAGTAGATGAGATGAAGATTTTCCCATTTCCCTCCGTAGATATTTGATGGTCCAGATGTCTATCACTATCCTCTTGGAACATTTTGTGGCCTGGCCCTGCCCCACCTCATCAGAAGTTCAGGGAGCACCGTCACCTTGCTATTCAAGACAGATACAGTGGTTGGAGGACGAGGGTTCCTTTTGGAATGGACTGCTGTGCAGAACTCTGGGCCATCACCCACGATCCCTCCAGGTGAGAACTGCATCTCTTTGCTGTCACGGTGCTGCAGAGTGCAGAAAGAGAGGAGAAAAGTGTAAGAACTTTAGGATTATTATTATTTATTTACAAACACTAAGCAGTCTTCCATTCAGTGATTGGATCGGCTGGAAAAGAAAAGCTGTGCAGCAGACTTAATTGTTGTTGTTTTTTTTCCACCTTTAGCAATCAAACAGTGTTGCTCATTCAAATGATTGTGGCTAAAGGCTGCATGAGGAAGTGCGGTGCTGCCACTCGAGTAGTGGATCCTGCCCCAGGCCTTGATCCACAACTCAAGTGGCAGCACCATACTATGGCAGCAAACACATTCAAGTTAGTCCAAAATATGTGGACACCAAAGGAAGGTGTAGAGTGCTAAAATAATAAAGTCAGTTACTTATGATATAATGACTTTTATGTAAAGATTCTCAGTGTTGCCTTTTTAAACCAGCGCAGGTGTCTGTCCATCACCTCCACCTTGTCTCCCTGGATAGAAACCATAGTTGCAGGATTATTGTGTCCTTTGGGAAGTTCACAGTTTCAGACTACGTTCTACTCAGCATCCCATGCATGTTCAGTTTTGTGTGCATTTGTGCATTTTAGGTGCATGTGGTGGGCAGTTGGTGGCAGGAGAGACCCCAGCCTTCCTATTTTCCCCTGCCTGGCCTGGACAGTATCCTCCAAACCAGGAGTGCACATGGTTGATCCGTTCTCCAGGCTCCGTGGTGGAATTCAACATCTTATCTCTTGACATAGAGGGCTCAACCCCATGCTACTTTGACAGAATGGTTATCAGAGATGGTAAGATACCATTATAAATGACACTAATTCACACCTGCACATCATGGGGGGATTCGCTGTGGCGCCTCCTGCAAAGAGAAGCTCAGAGGGCTGCGATTCAGTGTAAAGAAGGGACATTTTTTGCAGTTTTCATTGAGTGTGAGCTGCCAACTGGTTTGTTGATAAATGTGGCCCGCTAAGGTCATGACCTGCAGAGGTCATGGAGTGCAGAGGTCATGGCGTGCAGAGGTCATGGCGTGCAGAGGTCATGCCGTGCAGAGGTCATGGAGTGCAGAAGTCATGAACTGCAAGGACAAGATTGTTTTTTTCAACTGTGAATTTAAGGTGAAAATTTCACCCCGGCCACATATTCAAAAACTCAGTAAAATTTGTACCTCACCTAGTACCCGGGGTCTTAAGGGCATTTTGAATGACCTCGCCCCCTAAAAAAAAGCCAAAAGATGACATCACAGCAGGAGAAACCGTCAAATATAGAATGGGGCCAAATCTTTAATGGGGCTTAAAAAAACTTTTCATAATCCACTAACGACAACCAAAACAAACGTCATCCAAAGTAAGTTTTAAAATTATTATGGGATGCCACAAGGACTTATAGCTAGGTGGCCCTTTTGTGGTCAAGTGTGAAATGAGGCAATTTTCAAATTTCTACACAATATAGGAAAACACATTTTTGTTTGTGAGACCATCAGGAAATTTCTCACACCATCGAAAATACCACCATAGCATAAGGGCGTTGGGTGAAACGGCGAGGGCAGATGTGTGTCGCAGCTACTATGTCAATGAAGGCAAGTGGAAGTGGGGCCTCCTGGGTGGGTGGGAGCCGGTAGCACGTGCAGGCCAGACAATGCCACTTGCACCTTTAAATCATTGAATGTCTTCATTTTCAGGAATGAATTTGAATTTAGAACCAGTCGTTCATATTTAAGCCCACATCACAACACTCCCTTGAATCATTTATATGCTTTTTGGAAACAAGGAATGAGTTGTTTTATTTTATTTTATATTGTGGGCGTGGCTTCCTGCCCAAGCGCTCACGGTAACCTCCTTTCATTTGAATGGTTGTTTTCAGGAGCAACAAGCGTGTCTCCAGTGATAGCTAGTCTGTGTGGCAGAGAGCCTCCAGGCTCCTTTCACTCAACGGGAGACTCCATGTTCATCCATTTCTCCTCCGACAGCCAAGTCAGCGGCCAGGGCTTCAACGCGTCCTACTCTAAAGGTTGGCAAGCAAATTTAGGCGTAGAAACAAACTCCACATGCCTAGCTCTATGGTAGCGTGGAATGGCTCCAGCATCCCCTGTGAACCTGACCAAGACTACTACATGTCATTGCAATTTCTTTTAAAAGTGTAACACGTCAGTTAATGGAAATCAGTTTGTCTTTATCATAACTTGTCACCATTTGAAACAAAAATGTCTCTGTTGCTTTTGTTTGGTGTCGTCTTGATGTAAAACGACTGACAGTGGTTTTGAATTTCAGGTTGTGGGGGCTTCCTGCATGTTGACAGGGGTGTTCTGAACAGCCCCCACTATCCCCAGAACTACCAGCCTGGTCTGAACTGCAGCTGGTTTGTGATGGTCACACCTGGCTTCAGGATCTCGGTTACCTTCCAGAGTCCCTTCCAGATTTCAGGCTCTGGTACTTCCTGTAACTCGGGAGATTTCCTGGAGGTAAACATAAGTACTTATAACTCTATAGGAAAGTCATGTATTTTACTGCTGAAGTATCCCAGCAAGGGCAGCATTTTACTTTCTTTTCTTCGAAGGTGAGTTTGTGGCAAAGCCAAAAAATGCAAACAAATGTTGCTTTTATCCTTTAATTAGTAACCATTTCTGGCTTAACATATTCATTCAACCCTGTGAGGTTCAAAGACTTTCTCCATCACCAGACTTGAACCTCTAGATTTAAAACCTGAGGTGGAGTTGAGAACATGACCTGTACATCTGCACAGAGAAATGCCATGTCATACTATAAAATGTGAATAGGCTGTTTGTTGTTTGACTTTCTGGACTAGTGTGAGTCTTGGAACCTCAAAAACATTTGTTACGAGAGTCTAAAAGACTTTAAGAACCTGCCAGATTTTCCTCCATCTGCCTCAGATCCGTCACGTCGGACTTCGTTTGCTACACCTTGATAAACTCTGCCTGTGCAAACTGCTTAAGTCTTTGTTTCCACAGGTTAGAAACGGTCCAGATGCTTCATCCCCTCTGCTCGGGGAGCGGCTCTGTGGCTCAACACCCCCATCCCTCCTCCAGACTACTGATAACCAAATCTACTTTAACTTTGTGTCTGACGCAAGCACTGAAGCCAGCGGTTTTAAACTGACTTTTGAAGCTCACAGTAAGGGTATGTGATCATGAAAAAAGACTGAGGAAACAGTCATTTTTCTTTTTTAATTGTTTGACTTGTTTTTGTGTTTTTGGTCAAATGGTTTGAAAGTCAGAGTTCAGCTGTTTGACAAACAATATAACTGGCCATGAGTGCAAAGATTGAACTGGAAGTGAGTAAAACAGCATTCAAAATAAAAACAAGTTCTTCCGTTTGCTTGCCAGTCTGGAGCAATGCTGGATATCTGACATGAGACTTTGCTGGGAGGCGCTGCACGGCGATCTGCAGTGCCTGATGCTGTTTTTCCTGTGGTTTAGGTTTCTCCTTTAACATTCTTGATAAGCTGTTATTGTTGGTCATTTTAACACTCGTTCTCCTTGGTGCAGAAAATAAGAGGAACGGCCTTACTAGAAGATAAAACTTGTTGTCAGACTCAGATCTTCAGAGTCAGTGCAGACCTGCAGACGCTGTGCTGCTCCATACTACATCCATTGTAAACACAACAGCCATATCCTTGAGCTTTCCACCAGCAGAAGTCACTCACTACTTACCTTAGACAGCATCCTTCCTTTTTCTGACCGAGAAACATGGTCTCAAATTTGGAGGTGCTGAATTTTTTTTACATTGCTTTATAGCAAGCTGCCAATCTCCCTAAGATTTAGATGTTGCTCAGTGGAGAACTGAAAATGGTTTACCTTCCTCCAGCAACCAAACATCTACTGTGTTTTCACATGGATCAAAGTCCACTACCATATTAGGCCACTTATCTTATTCTCTCAGAGCCCTCCCCACTCATAGTACCTACTTCGAGTCCACAGGACATACAGACTAGATCACAAGGTCTGTCAAAGGTTCTAGCAGGTACAGGGAGGCAAATAAGTATTTGAACACTTGAGAAAATTCATGTTAACATTTGGTACAGAAGCCTTTGTATGCAATTCCACAAACTATGAGATATTTTACTCACAATGGTGGCAAATGATTCAATTATGTTTGCTTCTTGGAAGAAAAATGTGTAAGAAATTCGGAATGTCAGAAACCTAAATTCTTGTTGTGGGTAATGAAAGGACGTTAAAACAAACTTCTTGTTTTGCTGCAGCATGTGGAGGCTTCATTGAGCTGCGGGACCTGGATCCTCCAGGATACATCACCTCGCCGAACTACCCGCAGAACTATCCCCAGAACATTGACTGCATTTGGGTCATTAAAGTGCCCAACGGAGAAGCCGTCCAGATTGACTTTGAAAACGGGTTTTACATCGAGTCAACTCCCAGGTACACCTCATACTTATCAGGCCTGTCACTGGTTTTAATAAAGGATTTAATGCAGGTGCTAATTTGAATTCACTTTTTTTTATTTGAAGTTTTTCAAAGATTGAAGGGGCGCTTCAAGTTTACCACTTGATCACTTAAAATACAATATTTGCTCACATAGCTTCACCACTTGGATTGATGAGATTGTCATTTGACCAAGTAAAATATCCCTATTTTGCCAGCAGAAACCAGCCTACTAGTGCAGAATTCTGAGAACTCTGGACCCGGCAGTGCCTTTGGCGTTGCTCTCATTAGAGGATTTGACTTGTGGAGTGTTGGTAATCTTCTCTGATGAATACTTTCACATGTAAACATGTTTTTCTTCAGCTGTCTCTATGACTACCTGGAGATCCGGGATGGCTCTACATTAAACTCGGACCTCGTGTCCCGACTCTGTGGCAGTACCAGACCGTCTACCCAGCATTCAACTGGTTCAGCCATGCTGCTCAGGTTCCGTACTGACGGCAGCGTCACACACATGGGATTTAAAGCGAAGTACTCCATAGGTAAGTGGAGATCAGTCTTCAGCCATAGTTTGTGGGCATTTCAATTATAATGCAAAAATAGAAAAGTAGATGTAAAGAAACAACGTTGGATTGGAGTTGAGGTCTGAGGGAAGCTACTGATAAAGTTGTCACATCTCTTTTTCTCATGCAAGTGTCCAGTCTCAGGTAGACCAAACGCCCCAGGATGATTGGGGGAAACAGACGGTACAAACCGAATCTGATAAATAGAAAAACACTAAACCAAATAAAAGCCAGCATAAAATAGTAAAAATCTCATGCAATAAATCCCATTAGAAGGGGTTCAGAAAACGTCTACTTGTCTTAGGCTAATTCTGATTTGCACTGAGAAGGCAAGTTACGTATCTGAAAGAGTGGCGGGTCACGACCACACCCCTCTACTGTTGTTCGACGTGTCCCCTTTCCACCTTGGGGTTCCATTGATCACTGGGTTCAACTGTGCTGTCCCAGAATTTTTAGCATCCAATTCCTGTGGCTGGGACGCTCCAGCACCACCGCTGCTGCTCCAAAACACCACCCATGCAGCTCCTGTGGTGTGCCTTTCAAGTCCTGCTGTTCATCCTTTTTAAAGGGTCAAAACTCCAACCACCCTGATCACACACCTGCGGCTCTGCAGCAGATTTGCCATGAGGCATTGAAGGGCACACAACCAGGATCAATAAAAAAAAACCTCAACAGTTCAAGTAGGAAAAATCTCCCCGTGACAAATACTGTACACTTCTGTACAACACATTGATGATGCGAACAGCCAATCATCCAAGTGAGTTCTTGGGAAAGTTTAGTGACTTGATTGTTCCTGCATCACCATGGATGATCCTGCCACAACATGCAATGTACAGTGACCAATGACAAGAGAGGTTTTTGTGAACAGATTTAAAAAAAAAAAAGACATCTTTAAAAACCCACTGAATCTGGTTCGGATGGTCCAACATCAATGAGGTCATTTTTCAATAATTGTGAAAGAGAAAATCTTACTTTAACTGTTAGATTAAATACAAATGAACCCCAGACTAAAACTGTTTTTTTGTCATTCTTTTTTCTCTCCAACCACTTTCAGCAATATGTGGAGGGACCTTTATCGGTCAGACAGGCTCAATTCACAGCCCTGGCTTCCCAGGATCAAACTATCCTGACATGTCTAGCTGTGAGTGGTACCTGGAGGGGCCCACCGGACACTACCTGACCCTCCGCTTTAGTAACTTCAGCCTGCAGACCTCTTCCGGCTGTTCCCAGGACTATGTAGAGATCAGAGAGTACAACGCCACTGGTAGGAGCATAAAAAGACCAGAAGTCTTCTTTCAAGGTTGTAAACTCAATAAGTGAAGGACTAAATGATTCCTTTTGCATTGTTTTGTCAGGACCACTTTTGAGCCGACACTGTGGAGATGACCTTCCAGCTCCCATCGACACATCTGACAGCTTTGCCTTTGTGAAGTTTGTGAGTGATGCCAGTACGAGTGCACCAGGCTTCCAGCTTTTTTTCGAAGCCAGCGTTGAAGGTACCAACATTTGAAGAGATTCCTTCTTCTGCCATCGTAATATACTGTAGGTTTCTTCTTTGCTTTTTGGCTGCTCTCTTTAGGGGTCTCCACAGCAAATCACCTGCCCTCATATAGTCCTATTCTCCTCTCTCATAGCCCTTACTCCCATGCCCTCTGTTCTTTGGTCTTCTTAACCCTAACTTTTAGGGATAGAGTGAAATTCTGTCCACATAAATTCCACATAAGTCCACATAAATTCTAAAATAACTGCCTGCAGTCCAAGCCTTTAGTAGCAAAACTGAAAGTGTGACTAGTCTTCCTGTCTTTGTGCTTAGCCAAAGGAATCCAACAGTTTTAAAAGATGTTAAGACAGGACAAGGAAACGAGGAAGAACAAACGATAATATTTAAGCTTACCCTCTAAACATGTAGCCACAGGGCTCCAATGAAGCATAATTAACAATGTCTTTACATAACCCAAAATGTGATGTCCATGCTTGTGGACGCCAGGTCTTAAGAAAGGAAGGTGTCTCTGCACATCAGCATCCTTTTCACCAACATCATCACTGTCCCTCGTCTGTGTGTCCAAACATCTCCATCTGCTTCCCTGCATTGATCTCCAAAACATGATCTGTTCCTCTGACGGATTCATTCCTGATCCACCCTATTCCCAAAGAGAGCCTCAACATCTTCATCTCTGCTTCTCCAGTCACACCAGCACTGAAATGATGCACTGTCCATACCTGACAGTGTCAGCTCTCTGCATTAACCACTGAACAGCTTTCTTCTTTTGAAAAAGAAAAGGCAGTATGTTTCCATGTTGAATGTGTGTTTGTTATACTTCCCTGCAGCGTGTGGAGGCGAGCTAAATGCTCTCTCAGGAACCATCTCTTCTCCCAATTACCCAAACCTATATCCTCATAGCCGAGTGTGTCGCTGGGAGGTGGTGGCACCTCCAGATCGCCGGGTGACCCTCACCATCAATGACCTGCGGCTGGAGGCCTCTGGAACATCATGCATGTTTGACTATGTTGAAGTGAGTTTCTACCAAACTTTGTGTCTTTCAATAACATTTCCTTTACAGTTGGGATATTGAATTAATCTAGACCAGTGGTCTCCAACCTCTTTCAGCCCACGGACTGGTTTAATGTCAGACAACATTTTTGCGGACCGGTCTGAACGGGGCCAAAGTTTATTTACGTTACAAATTTTTAAGCTTCCGGTTTCTGAAAAAAACTATTTTTCACATTTAAGGTGTGACGAATAAATAAAGCAAAATGACATTGTATGCAGAGCAGCTTCTGGTTTGTGGGAACAACCATCTGATTAAATCTGTATTTGGAGGAAGACTCCTGGTTCTGTCTGGAAACAGCAGCTTTATGTCTGTGTGGAGTCCAAGGATCTTCTTCAATTTTGAAAACATGTATGAGTAAATTGTGACTAGGTTGGGGATGGGACTTAATATGTTTTCTCTACCCACTCCTTTTCTGAGAACTTTATTGTTTGTTTGTTTTATTTGTGTTTGAAAATAAAATTATATCAGATGGTGCGCTCAGCGCTCTTGCCTCACAGCAAGAAGGCCCCTGGTTCAAATCCCGGCTGGGGGGACCTGAACCAGGACATCAATGGGGGGCCTTTCTGTGTGGAGTTTGCATGTTCTCCCCGTGCATGGTGTCCCCTACCTTTGGCCACAATGGCTGGGATAGGCTCCAGCAGCCCCGTGACCCAGAAAGGGATTAAAACGGATTGGATCCAATCAAAAAAAAAGCAAATAAATAACCCTTAAGAGTTCAGGAAATAACAGCTCAGCAGAACCTTTATCTTCTAAGGTTAAATAAACGGTTCCCTAAATTTCTTTTGTAGTACGGTAAATAAAGCAAAACTTCAACATAAATAAAAGATTTATCTTTTATCTTTGTAAAACGTTGAAACAAAAACAAAAAGTGCTGAGAGTTCCTTGGCACTGTAGCGTGTTTTTTAAGGTCAATTATTTGCGTTTTTAACATGTTCTGAGCATTTTTCTCATGATGGAGGACATATATATTAAGATTAAAGCTGCATTTCTGAGTATTTCTTTATTCAAATCGGGATGAATTAGGAGCAGCCAATAAAAATGTGGCTTGAACAGCTTTAGCTTTGACGAAGGTACTACAATGAGCGGGAGCCACAAGCTTCCTGCTCTGCTCCATTCTGATCATCCACTATCAGACCAACAGATCCATGAACGTCTCTGTTTTCCTGGTCTGAGCTGGAATCTGAATCCAAACTGTACGACTGCGTAGCTACTGTACTGTAGTACTACTGTACCTGTAGCTACAGGCCGCTCAGCTCAACCTGTTGTGTGTTTTTACGGAAAAAATATATATGATTGGAAGGAAAGATGTAGTGTGACAAAGTTTCTCTTCCTTTAGGTACTGAATGGACTTGGTGCTGATGCCCCTCGTCTACAACGCTTCTGCGGTACAGTACCAGCAGGTACTCAAGTTCACTCCTCAGGCAACAGCATGGCCATAGTCTTCAGGACGGATGCCTCCATCTCCAATGGTGGCTTTATGGCTTCTTACTCCTCTGATGAACCAGCGGGTAAGATTTATTAATTAAAAACAAAGGTTTCATCAAACAGGACATTTTAGTGAGTTATGACAGTCATTAGGTAAAAATCCAGGAGCTAAGTTTAAAAAGTGTATCTAAAGTTGAACAAAAACAACACAACTCCACACAGGTGTGGGACAAAATTACTACAAGCTCAAAACAAAACTAGAAGGTAACCATTGACAACATTAGAGAAAGCAGAAGAGGGAGACCTGCACCAATGATCCAGAGGGAAACTATGTTACCAAAAGTATTCACCCGCAGTGACTCACATATGAACTGAAGTGCCGTCCCATTCCTAACCCATAGAGTTCAGTATGAAGTGACTCCACCTTCAGCAGCTGTTATAGGTTCATCTCTTCTGGGAAGGCTGTTGACAAGGTTGAGGAGGGTTTCTAGGAATTTCTTACCTTTCTTCCAAAAGGTCATTGGTGAGGTCACACACTGATGTTGGTGGAGAAGGCCTGGCTCTCAGTCTCTGCTCTAATTCATCCTAAAGGCGTTCTATGGGGTTCAGGTCAGGACTCTGTCCAGTTCATCACACCAGACTCTGTCCTCCATGTCTTCATGGACCATGCTTTGGTCACTGGTGGACAGTCATGGTGGAAGAGGGAGGGGCCACTCCAAACTGTTCCCTCAAGGTTGGAAGAATGGCGTTTTCCAAATGTTTTGGTATCCTGAAGCATTCAGAGTTTCTTTCACTCGAACTAAGGGGCTGAGTCCAGAAAAACAAGCCCACACCATAATTCCTCCTCAGCCAAATGTCATGCTGAACGCAATGGAGTGCCAAATGTACCGTTGTCCTGGCAACCTCAAAACCCAGACTCGTCCATCAGATAACCAGATGTAACAGTGTGATCCATCACTCCAGAGAAGGCGTCTCCACTGCTCTAGAGTCCAGTGGCAGCGTGCTTTCCACCACTGCATCGATGCTTTGCATTCATTTGGTGATGAATGGCTTTGATGCAGCTGCTCGGCCGTGGAAACCATTCCATGAATCTCTCTGCGTGCTGAACTTGGGCTAATCTGAAGGCCACATGATGTTTGGAGCTCTGCAGCAACTGACTGCAGAAAGTCAGTGACCTCTTTGTGCTTCAGCATCCTCTGACCCCTCTCCTTCAGTTCTCTTCCATGTTGTTCTGATAGACCTGACAGTTGACTGTGGAATATTTAGGAGAGAGGACATTTCACCTCTAGATTTGTTGCACTGGTGGCGTCCTATGACAGTTTCACGCTGGAATTCTGACTCTATGGAGTCCTGAGAGCAGAACATTCTTTCACAAATGTTTGTAGAAACTGTCTGCATGCCTGAGTGATGATTTTCTACACCAGTGGTGATTAGGACACCTGATTCTGGTCATCTGGATGGCTGAGAGAATACTTTTGGTAATTTAGTGTAGCTTTTTAAATCCAAAACCAATTTCAGAAAGCGCAGGAAGCTGTGAAAGTGAAGAACCCAGGATAGATTTCATAGGTTTATCTAGGTTGTTGTAGACAGCTCCCAGCTGGAGGATGACACTGATGGCTTTGAAAAAGACGATTTCTTGACAGACCTTCCCTGTGGTAAACATCTTCCACATCTTTTCCACATGTAATGCCATGAATCTCCAAAAAGATGGAATTCCATCTTCAGCTTGCAACTGACTGGAAAAAGGAGCATCTCTTAGGGAACGAACCCCAATTTATTTACAGTTTCCCATGCAAAGCAAATATTTGACTGTTTTTCAGTGTGTGGTGGAATCCTGGACAACCCATCAGGAGGAAACTTCACGTCTCCAGGCTACCTGGTGTCCAATTACAGTAACAACCTGAACTGCGAGTGGTTGATCCAGAACCCTCATCACATCAACTCCTCTATTGTAGTTCTCATTGAAGACCTGCACTTGGAGAACCATCAGACTTGTGAGTCAGACTACCTGCAGTTCCGTTTAGGTAAGGCTCAAACAGAAGACACTGTGCTCAGACGACACAAACTGCATTTACACGTTTCATAAACACAACGGAACATTGCTTGTAGAAAAACAGCAGAACACCATCCCCGCTTCTTCAGTTATTTCATACTTTGAGCGGTTCCTTCAAGTTAAAATATCTGAGATTTTCTGGAGGGATTTACAATGATGATGATGATCAATTGAAAAAGAAGTGAAATGATAACTGGAAAGAGAAAATGATATTTGTTCCACAGTTGCCTGTATTTACAATACACCACAGATATTTATTACATTATGAACTATATTCTACTCTTTTCCCTAAAGCAGAAAACAACTAAACAATGAGAAAAATTCAAATTTTTATGTTGCTGCTTGTAAAAACTTGAATTTGCCCCTCAGGTGACGCAAATGGTGAGCTGTTGGCAAAGTTTTGTGGCCAGACCACGCCTTCAGTTCCCATTGTAGTCTCCACTTCTGAACTCTGGGTCCATTTCCAGTCCGACTCCTCCCAGGGAGACTTGGGCTTCAAGGCCAAGTACCTGTTCTCTGGTGAGTCTGTGAGACAGGGATGACTTGAACACTTGCTATGGAATCTAAAAAAGATGTTCCAGTTTTTGAAGTAGCACTAAAAGTGCTCTGGGACATTGATTCTGTTTGTGCAGAGTGTGGAGGCTGGCAGACAGGTGAAGAAGGGGTATTATCTAGTCCCAATTACCCCGCTACGTATCCCAGCCCAAGCCGCTGTGCCTGGCTGCTAGAGGCTCCAGTGGGCTCCACCATCACAGTGAGTTTAAACACCAACAGCCACAAAATCTGTTTTGATATTGCATGCTGCACAATGGTCAGAGTGGTCAGCACTCACACCTCTCAGTGAGAAGACGCTGGTTTAAATCCCAGCTGGGACTTTTGTCTGTGTGGAGTTTGCATGTTCTCCTCATGCATGTGTAGGTTTTCTCCAGGAACTCAGGCTTCCTCCCACAGCTCAAAAACATGCTTCATATGTTGATGGGGGATCTCAAATAGTCCCTACGTGTGAGTGTGTGTAGTAGTGTGGTCCGGCAAAGGACTGGTGACCTCTTCAGGGTGGACCTCATCTTCACCCAACAGCCGCTGGTTTAGAATCCTGCATCCTGTCATCCTGAAAGGGATTCGGCTGGTTCAGAAAATGGCTGGATGGCTGGCTGGCTGGCTGGATGGATGGATGGATGGATGAACCTGTTTCACCTGCTCTCATCTTTTTTGAAGTCGTCACAAAAAAATAATTTAGAATATTTTAAGATTGTGTTTTATGGCCTTTTCAAAGCCATGTCTTTTTTCAAAGAGGGGATTCAAACCCACATTCATGAGGGATCCTGAATCCAAGTAAAAGTTAATGGAAACAACTATATGAAGAGCATTTAAACCGCATTGTGCATAAGACAACCTCACTGATGTTAATCTGTAACTGCTTCTTTGGCTGAATATATTCAAACTAAACCCAGGTTCAATGCTTAAAAAAGCTTCTTTGTAGTTCATCTGTCAGGTTTTGCTTTTTCCCCATCTTGTTCTTTGTAGTTGACTTTCACCTACTTTAACCTGGAGCACCACAACACATGCAGCTGGGACTCTGTCACCATCTTTAATGGAGGCTCCCCTGGTTCACCTATTATTGGCCAGTACTGTGGGACCACCTCTCCAGGAACCATCCAGTCAGGCTCCAACACACTAGTCATAGTTTTCCTTGCTGACCACAGTGTGTCCAAAGGTGGATTCTTAGCCTCCTGGTCAACTGATTCTTCTGGTGAGTTGACATAAGGAAATGGTTTATGTCTTTAACAGCCTTGGTTTGTTTATTATCAGACAAATCCATTTAAGAACAACCATATCCTCGTGATCATTAGTCCAAAGTTTTGTTTGCACACTGTTGCCATGAAATAAAATATGCCTGGTTTGGACTTCCAGGGAAAGTCTGTTTAATTTTCTGTTCTATTTATTTTTTGTATTAGAATCCTGTCCCTGCAGATAAATAAAACATGAAATTGTTTTCACATATAAACATAAACAGTTGAAATGGGAGATTTTATTGGTCCAAGAAGACTTAATGCCCTGTCTGTAACTATTACTAGTTAATCCTAACTTTGCACTAAGAAGAATCTCACTGACATAAAGAACGGTGTAGTTAACACTAGCTTTTCTTGTATTTTCACCCTTGTACATTCTAGGTTGTGGAGGGACCATTCATGGTGATTCTGGAACAATCAAGTCACCAAACTTTCCCCAGAACTTCCCAGCCCATGTGGAGTGCTCCTGGCAGATCATCGCCCATGAGGGAAACCATCTGGAGATGACGTTTAGCCCTGATTTCCAGATTCCAGACAGTAGTGGAACATGCCAAGAAAGCTATATCAAGGTACCACTTCTAATCTACAGAAGGAACTTTGAGAAATTTGATGTCAAATTTTTATTTTATGTCAATTTTAAACTCCTTGTTTGGTTGAAATAATCCCAACAATTTTTTCTGTTGCTGTTGTAAACTGCATTTACAACAGCAACATTTCCATCACACTAACCCAAACCCTTTACTGATGATGATCATCAGTAAAGATCACCTGGGTAACCGGTCTTCAACAAAGACACATTCAGTAATGTTTCTGCTTCAGAATTTATGCAGCTTGTTTTTAGTTCCATTTCAGTCATGGTAGAGTAAAGTTTGTGGTACGATTACAAATGGGACAACCGTTCCAGGGATAAAATTACTGATTGTTTAAAACGAAGGTCTGGGCGTGTGATACAGCAAATGAGAGGGGCAGTAGCTCAGAGAAAATGTGCTCTGGTTATATTTTGGCTGCGGATTTTGGGGACAGTAGCCAATCTAAACATAACGGTGAGCGTCTTAGCACCATTTTATGAACAAGTGTGAACCAAAGAGTATGGTTCCATACATGTATAAAAAGATGACAGACCTCTGTGTCAGGAAATGTTTTAGAATCCGATCCTTTGAATTAGAAGTGAAGCCTCCTTAGAACTCGGCATCTCTCATATTGCCCTAGTTAGGTACTTCGTTTGTACACTGAGATTTTGAGTGACAGCCGCCTCTCCAACTGTGCACCTCTGCAGGTGTGGTCAGGCCGCACCCAAACTCCTGAGGCTCTGTTGGCATCTCACTGTGGTTCTGTGGCCCCAGGGCCCATCGTGGCTCCCTACAACATAATCACAACTCGATTCCAGTCATCTGGAGACACCGCCAAAGGTTTTTCCTACTCCTTCAGTACCAGTGAGTACAGCACTGATCACAACCTGAAGTCTTTATTTCAAAGCACAAAAATGGGGCACTTGGCATAGCTAGGAATTTACTTCAGTTTTTAGTGCATTAGACGGGTAAGAATAACAGATTAGCTAGGCCGGGGGGGGGGGGGGGGCATAGGTCCAGTGCAGACTGACTGAATATAATGGAGCATCTACATGGCTTTGGGGACTCTGGAGATACGCTCCAACACAACAGAATGTAATGAAAGACATTAGATAGATAGATAGATAGATAGATAGATAGATAGATAGATAGATAGATAGATAGATAGACTTTAATAATCCCAAAGGAAATTTTAAGTGGCCAGCTGCCCATACTTAAAAACACAACCATTCCTAAAACAGATAAAAACACAATAAAAAGATAAAAATATAAAAGGATAAAAAGAATAAAAGCAAGTATAAATAATTCCTAAAAACATGTCAAGTTTCCCAGAAATTCAGCTTAATCAAAACCAGAAGCAACAGTAAAAGCCCTCAACACAGAGTGTTGTGCAGTCTGATGGCTTGTGGGACAAAGGACTTTCTAAGTCTGTCCGTGGTGCAGCGTTGTGATAAAAGTCTGCTGCTGAAGCTGCTCTTCCTTTCACTGAAGGCGTCATGCAGAGGGTGTGTAACATTGTCCATAATTGCCTGAAGTCTGGACAATGTTCGTTGTTCAGCCACCTCCTCCGCTGTGGCTAACTTCAGTCCCACAACAGAGCTAGCCCTCCTGATGATCTTATTTAGGCGGGTCAGGTTTCTCTGGATTGTGCCGCACCAGCACACCACAGCGTACAGCAGAGCACTTTCAATCACCGTCTGATAAAACATACTGAGAAGCTTGGTGGAGATGTTAAAAGAGGCCAGCCTTCGCAGGAAGTACATCCTGGATTGACATTTTTTGCTGAGCAGGGTGGTGTTCTCGTTCCAGTCCAGTTTCTTGTCCAGCACCACTCACATCTTCAAAAACATTTTTATGGAATCATCTCCCTACAGTTTTCAGTTGGGAATGTTTTGTGTTCATGCAGGGTGTGGTGCAAACTTCTCAGCTCCCAGTGGACGTGTGGTCTCTCCAAATTATCCAGCTGACTACCCCGACAACTCCAACTGTAACTACACAATAGATGCAGGAGCACAAACTGTGATCATCCTCACCTTTCAGATCTTCCAGTTGGAAGGTAAATGTCAATGTGGGCAAACAGAAATTTGGCATGTTTTCCACTTCCAGCTCTTGGATCTTCAGATGAATGCTTTCTAAACGTTGTGTCTTTCAGCCCACTCCACCTGTTTCTATGATGGATTGAAGATCTACAATCTGCCTGTGAGCAGTACGGCCGTTGCTACTTTATGTGGCTCTAGCGTACCAGGTCCCATCTCCACCTTTGGACCCATGCTTGTCCATTTCTACTCCGACTCTATTTCCACTGACACTGGCTTCATGGCAGAATATACAGCCATCCGTAAGTCTGATAATGAACAGTTAACATCCAGCACAGAGAAGCAAGCGTCTGAAACAGGAACCTTTCACCAGTAGTGGCTTTAATTCAGTTCTATTAAATGTTTTTCCATTCTCTTCTAGTCTTGTCTAATCAAGTCTTGTCTAGTTTAGTCTAGTCTGGTCGATTCTGGTCGAGTCATACAACTTCAATTGTCCTTGAAGAAAAATTTCAAGGAAAAGAGAGCAACACATTATAACCTTGTAAAAATGCGACAAAGAGCAACAAGTGATGTCATAAACACAAAAGCAAACATGGAAGGTGGACACTGTTAATGGTTTTCTAAGAACACTGGCAAAATGCACAACGTTGTGTAAACTAGACTGTGTGTGTTGTTTATCAGCAGTTTGAACAGGTTAAGAGTGATGCCACAGAGATTACGTGAAAACTGGAAATGGATGAAGGACTTTAATAATCCCTCTAGGGGAAGCTGGTGGGTGGTAGGGCAACACATACAGAGACACGTTGCCCAGAGGTGGGCAGCAACACAATTCTGGCAGCGCTAAACACCAAGAACGACACATGGGGAGGGCAGAGTACAATGGCAAGGAATCAAGCATCTTCGATCTGTGTCACAGTAGAACGGCACAGGTTGAAGTACTAGCAAAAATACATCAACATTGATTCACAACAAAAGACAACCTCCCACACGTCCGGCCTTGGAGCAGCCATTAGTTATTGCACAGGGGAGCAAGAAAAGAGAGTCAGCAAGCTGTTGAAGGGGTCATGGAGAGGGGAGGAATGCAGATATTAGTGAGAAACCAAAGCTACATTTAAAATGATTCCCAAAGCAAAGCTTCATGTACAACAGGTACAAAAAATGTAAATCTCTTAAAATTTGATGTTTGAAAGAGAAAAACTGTGAAGCAAGTTTGACGCGGGAGCCTGAAGGGAGCATGGCTTGTTTTGTCACAGATTATTGTTATTCATTCCTCCATGTTTCTATCTTTTAAAATGTAAAGTGTGTGTATGTGTGTGTCCAGCCTGTGGAGGTTTTTTTAACAGCACGACAGGGACAGTGAGCAGCCCAGCCCTCTCCATAATCAACTATCACCACAACACCAACTGTACCTTCCACATCAGGGTCCGAGCAGACAGAGTGGTGAATCTAAGGTAACATTTCCCAGCTCACTTTGTCACATTATCCTAAAAACAACTCAACTGAAAATAATTGAAAAAGGAAAGACCAGATAATAAGATTTCCCTCTTTGATTCTCATTTGATAAATTCATTTCAAAGGAGCTCTTTTAATCCCAATAGTAAGAATGTTTCAGTTATTTGCCAGCTTCACATTTCCCTGCTGTGCTTTTGTATATCTGTAGGTTCAACACCTTCCATCTGGAGGCCTCGTCTTCATGCCGGTATGACTCTGTGTCCGTTCACGATGGGCAGGACTCCCTGGCCCCCTTGCTGGGAAGGTTTTGTGGAACAGCGCTCCCACCTGATCTGCGCTCTTCTAGCAACGAGCTGTTCATTGTCTTCATCACAGACAGTTCAGTGAATGGGATTGGCTGGAGAGCTACTTACGCAGAAACTCTCGGTATGTCAGATTGTGGGTTTAAAACTGGATAAAATGCAGAAGGAACTTTCTGAATGAGAAATGAATCAGAGAATATTGGCTCCTCTTGAGGCTTATCAGCATATTTTTTTGAAGATTAATGAATGGCCTCTTGCTTTTTCTGTAGGTCCTGAACAAGGATGTGGTGGCTATCTGTCAATGCCAATGGGCATGCTCGGGTCACCAGACCCAAACCTGGATGGACGCTATGAGCCCAGCATGAACTGTGTATGGACCATCGAGATGCCGGTAAACCGGGCCATCAATCTGACCTTCTCCTCATTTGAGCTGGAGAGTTCCGCTACGTGCCGCTACGACTACGTCAAAGTAAACTACCTTTCACCAACAATGCACTTTACATCTGCCAGCGCAATGTGTTGAATAAAATGGATTAAAGTCCACTGTGTGTGCATCTGTGACAGGTATACGATGGTCACAACATGGACTTCCCTTTGGTTGGGACATTTTGTGGAACTTCCATCCCTGCTTTCTTCATGTCTACTGGAAACTTCTTGACAATTCAGTTTGTCACTGACAGCTCCGTACAGAGGCAGGGCTTCAACGCCACCTACAGAGCGGTGCCATGTAAGACGCCTTTCACAAGAATCAGTGCTTTTGGCAAAAGTGTTTCCTAATCAGTGATGAAATGAATCAGAAAGGATTCTATAGGAGGGTCGGAGAGACCGCCTGGGATGCAGACAGAAAAACATCCATAAATTTAAAGAAAACGGTGTCAAGGTTATGGCTGAGAAGAAAAGTGGGCAGTTTAGCTGTTGGTTCAGTATGAAAGTGTTATGAGTGACTTGTAGAGGGAAGTAACAACAACCCAAAGTTCCTAGAAGTGAGGTGAATGTTTCTTATTGAAATGTTGACAGGGAATCACTTCCTAAAGAGAAACAGCTGCTTCCTATGTTTCTGCCTAACAGCTAAGGAGCAGACGGCGGCAACTTCTACACTTCATTATTAGACTCTAAAAATCCTTTTTTTAAATTTATTTCAAATATGATTAATTCCTATCAAACTGAACACAGTTATCATTATGATATTAAAAAAACAGCACAGGTGAAACACACACAGAGCAGAGGCAAGCAGAAAAGGTTCAAAGGCTCCAGGTAAACGCGCCACGCCCGATGCTCAAAATGCTCTGCAGGACCTCTCAATGCATCTGTACATTGACCTAAAAAGGCCGGCTTCCAAGTGTATGTGGGATGATGCCATCAAAATGGGACTAATGTTATCTAAGGTCAACGAAGAGCAACCGACATGGTTGTCAATGCATCCCAGGTGTTTAAGAGACACGTGCAGCACAGTGCAACGTCAGTCAGTGCATTTTGTTGTGCAAACAGGTGTTCTTCAGGAGAGCATCTGGCTAAGGCAATGAACAAGTTCAGAAACTAACTCTATAGACTCGTTTATCATTCATTTGTAACAATCCATTTGCCATCCTTCAGTGTTTTGTGGTGGAACCCTGAATGCCACCACCACCATCCAGACCCTGACTTCACCCTCCTTCCCAAATACATATCCTCCACAAACCTCCTGCCGCTGGACTCTGGATGCTCCAGGCCAAGAAACCATCAAAGTATCAGTCCAGACCTTTGTCTTCCAGCCAGACCAGAGCTGCTCCACAAACTACCTACAGATTCACGACTGGCCTTTGGTGAGTTTTACAGCAAAACCATGAAACTTACTTTGCAAGAAGTGAAAGTAGGCTTAAAAGTGTGACTGACATCACATGTATCTTTAATTAATTCTACAAGAGCGGTCAACAAAGAAACAATAAATCTGTCTTTATTGTTTCACTTTTATGTACATGACTAGAAATGCACGCAGGACTGTGCATATTCAGTCATATTCAGTCTGGATGTGGACGTACACTTATGACTTTTCTTATTTGGTGTTGACCCAAAGCGTGAAACAAGTACTATAATGTAATCCTGCAACCTAAACAATGTAACTGTAACCTTAAAACATCTTTTGAAGCTGTAACAGAAGACAGTCTCATCATTTATGTCGTATTTTTGGATCTCACATTTCATTGGACTAAAGGTAAAGTGTGTGTTTGGAATAAACCTGTGTGCTGATGATCCACTTTCAGGGAGACTTTGGGCAGTCACACACCTTCTGTGCATCGGACATGCATCCTCCAGACTTTTACAGCTATGGCAGAACGGTCCTGGTTGACTTCAAATCTGACCACTTCATGACAGGAAATGGCCTCAGCTTTACCTTCCAAATCACCAGTAAGTCATTTGAATAAAAATATAAAAGGATAATATCTATCCAAATCACGTCTACTCTACATGCTCTGCTCACTTTGGAGATCAATGCGACTGACAGCTGCAGAGTGTCCAAAAACAACTTCTGATGAGGGATGTTATTGACTTCCAGACTGCAGTCGTACCTATGAACAGGAGTTTGGTTACCTGAAGAGTCCCGGCTGGCCTGACACCTACCCCCATGATGTGGAATGCACCATCATCCTAAAAGCACCTACCAACAACTCCATCTCTTTCTTTTTTAATGCGTTTGATGTGGAGAGCCACGACAGCTGTAACTTCGACTACCTGGAGGTAAAGCAGGGAACACAAAGGTTGTTTGAGACTGCATTTATCAGTCACCTGTTCTCTTTGTAATGCAGAGTTTATTTCAAATGAAGTATTGCAGGGGTTTAGACCACTGGGCTGGCCTTTGAATGGCCGCTTTTTAAGCAAGAACTTTACCCAGTTGGATAGTTGGACTCATGGTGTCAACGTTAGAGAACGACTCTGGTCTGGTGGTTGAGATACTTCTTACTCAGAGAAGAGCTATAGCTCCAGCACCACTGACCTACACAAACAGAAGTTGATGACCAGACTATTTCTGTTACCAATATGACATTCCAACTGTGAGCAGAGAGACTGTGTGCTCTGATGTGTCATGTTTTTGGGAAGAACAACATTCTGCTTGCATTGTCCCTCAGATCCGCAACGGAAGCACAGCCAGCTCACCACTCATTGGTCGGTTCTGTGGAAGCACCCTGCCTAGCCCCATCTTCCCACAGTCCAACACACTTTACCTCCACTTTAAGAGTGACTTCTCCAGTGTTCGGGATGGCTTTGATGTCACATGGACGTCTTCTCCTAACGGTCAGTTTTGTAATCTAAAGATTACGATTAGAAATAGATGCCAAAAAAAAAAAATCTAAATTTACCAGTAATGAAAGAATGAATATTACCTTATTTGTCAACCAAAGGCCTCTTCAATATACACTCACCGACCACTTTATCAGGTACACCTTGATAGTACTGGGTTGGACCCCCTTTTGTCTTCAGAACTCCCTAAATCCTTGGTTGCATAGATTCGACCAGGTCACTGTAACGTTCCTCAGAGACTTTGGTCCATATTGACATGACAGCATCACACAGTTGCTGCAGGTTTGTCTGCTGAACATCCATGATGCCGATCTCCCATCTCACCACATCCCAAAGGTTCTCTATTGGGTTCTGGTGACTGTGGAGGCCGTTTGAGTCCAGAGAACTCATTGTCATGTTCTAGAAACCAGTCTGAGATGATTCCAGCTTGATGACCAGGAGCCTTATCCTGCTGGAAGTAGCATCAGAAGATGGAACACTGTGGTCATGAAGGGATGGACACGGTCAGCAACAATACTCAGGTAGACTGTGGGGTTGGAACCATGCTCAACTGGTACTAAGGGGACCAAAGTGTGCCAAGAAAATATACACACATCATTATGCCACCACCAGCATGAACTGTTAATACAAAGCACGATGGATCCATGCTTTCTTGCTGTTGACGTCAAATTTTGACCCTGCCATCTGAATGTGTGTTTAGAGAGGCTCTTCTGCAGACCTCAGTTGGAACCAGTGATTCTTTGAGTTCCTGTTGTCTTTCTGTCAGCTGGAACCAGTCTGACCGTTCTATTCTGACCTCTGGCATCAACAAGGCATTTCTGTCCACAAACCTGCTGCTCCCTGGATATTTTGTCTTTTCCTGACCATTCTCTGTAAACCCTAGAGATGGTTGGGGGTGAAAATCCCAGTAGATCAGCAGTTTCTGAAATGCTCAGACCAGCCCCTCTGGCACCAACAACCATGTAACTTCAATCACCTTTCTTCTCCATTTTGATGCTCATGTTGAACTGCAGCAGATCCTCTTGACCATGGCTCCATGCGTAAAGGCATTGAGTGGCTGCCATGTGATTGGCTGATTCAAAATTTGCGTTAAATAGCAGTTGGACAAGTGTGGCTAATAAAATGGCCGGTGAGTTCTGTGATCCAGTTTATCAGTTTTTGTGTCTCCACAACTATGAATCTTTTCTCTACCATTTAAATCAACGTCTTCAAATACTACAGAAAGTGATCATGTTGCATCTGACTTCATGCTTTTCTAGGCTGCGGGGGAATCCTGTATGGAGATCATGGCTCTCTCTCAAGTCCTAACTACCCAGGAACATACCCCAATCAGAGTCACTGTGAGTGGAACATCCTGGCACCTCGGGGGCGAGTGGTGACTGTCACCTTTGGCCAGATCAGTATTGACGACCCTGGAGACTGTCAGAACAACTTTTTGAAGCTGTACGATGGCCCAGACTCTTCCTCACTTCCTGTTGGGCCTTATTGTGGAGTGGTATGTAACTTGAAGGTTTACGTTTGATATTATTCTTTTAGTTTGCCATTTATTTTGTTTACGTAATATGAAGTATAAACAAACAACCAATCAAAAACGAGAATAAGCAGAAACATATGAAGCGTATTAGAAGCCAATCCTTCAATATCCTCAATGTGCAAGCTGATCAGTGTAATGGTTTAAATAGATAAAATAAAAACAAACAATCCTTTGCAAATGGAAACTACTAAATCAAATCCTTTTACATCTGTGTTTTGTAATTATTTATACATTTATGTTTTCGTTTTTTTTTTACTGCAAAAGAGAAGTACTTAGTTTGAATTCATCTGCTTTAACCTGTTCAAAATGATACAGACCTCTTAAATTTGACTAACTAACTCCTGTCCGTCCTGGGGGAGGACCCCTTATTCTCCTTTAATTTTATAGTTATGGTTAAGCTAAATAAGGTAATTAATGGTTAACAAAACCAAGGACTGTCTTGTGGGGGTGCATGTAAAATTTTCTCTAATTGGAATCTACAGTATTAATAGTTACAGATTGAACCTGACAATCCAAATAACTTCTCAACCATTGATTTCTTTTACCTTGAAGACTGTAATATTCACATTTTTGTAACAAAAGACAAGGTTCAATAGTATCAAACACCTTGCCTAAATCAACAAAAAGAGCAATTGAATTAAATTCTTGATCAATGACAGTTGTAACATTTTCCACAAACTCCAAAACAGTTACTGCTGATCCATATTGACCCTCGTTTAATAAATTTACTTAAAAAGGCATCACATCTAATTGCAAACAGTTTTTCCAAGATTTAAAAAAACTGATAGTAGTGAAATTAGTCTATTATTTTATTCAGTTTCCTGATTTTAGTTCATCGCAATCACCTTAGCTACTGGAACAACACCTTTAGAGAGTCATCTGCAATGCATTTAATCCTGACCTGACGGTGGGGATGGAGTCCAAGCATCCTAACTCTCTAGAGCTGCAGCAGGCGGGACCGTTCCAGTTTAAACTGGGCTGACTTGGACACTTAAAAACATTCCATCATTTACTGCATGATGGAAGCCGTTTTTGGAAGTCAGATGAGGTCTGCACGTCTTTATTGTTTCGTTTTTCTGTTTTGTTTCTTCCAGGAAACCAACATTGCTCCATTCAGAGCATCTTCCCACCAAGTCTTCATTGTCTTCCAGTCCCAGTTCTCCATCCTTCCTTCAGGATTCAGACTCACTTGGAGCAGCTGAATGAACGCTGCCCTTTTCACGCTGCTGTCAAACACATGAGAACAAAGGTTTTAATTACTTAAAAGCATTGAATGTGAATGTATATTTTATTAGCCATAAAATAAATTAATACAATTGTCTCAAATTAAAACATTATTTAATCGGGTGTAACAAGGTGTTTACTTTCTTTCAACTTTTTACAAAATGCTCTTTTATAGGTTAGAACAAAAGCTGGAGTCTTTAAAAAGAAGAAATTGATTTCAATTAGTGATTGTATTCCTGAGCAGCTGTCAACATGCACAGAGCGCAACAGAATGAACAGGAAGAACACTAAACATTCAACTATCACCACATGTATGATATATAAGAGATCTTGTCTCCCAAACCTACTGTCCGTTTTGGAGATGATGTCTCCAAAACTGGGTTGTAGTCGTAGAAAATTACTTAGGAGCTGGACTTTTCTGTGAAAATAAAAACCTGATGGTTGTTCAGTTGAAAAAATGTATGAGGACAAATATTCTGCAAGCCAAGTGAACTCTTTCTGTCTAGAGATTTTATTAGGCAACATGTTTTAAATATCTTCAAAGTGTTAGAGATACTCCATAGCTCTAGAAAATGGTACCCTGGAGCCACTGGCCGCTCTCAGGACTCCGTGAATTCCAGCGTGGAACTGTCATAGGACGCCACCTGTTTAACAAATCCAGAGGTGAAATGTCCTCTCTCCTAAATATTCCACAGACAACTGTCAGCTCTATCAGAACAACATGGAAGAATTTGGGAACAACAGTAACTCAGACACCAAGTGGCAAACCACTAAACTGATGGAGAGGGGTCAGCAGATGCTGAAGAACAAAGAGGTCAGCGACTTTCTGCACAGTCAATGCCTGCAGAGCTCCAAAGATCATGTGACCTTCAGATTAGCCCAAGTCCAGAACGCAAAGAGCTTCATGGAACGGGATTCCATGACAGAGCAGCTGCATCACCAAGTGAATGCAAAGCATCGATGCAGCGGTGGAAAGCACGCCGCCACTGACTCAAGGTCCATGAAGACATGGAGGACAGAGTCTGGTGTGGATGAACTGGACAGAGTCCTGACCTGAACCCCATAGAACACCTTTGAGATGAATTAGAGCAGAGACTGAGAGCCAGGCCTTCTCCACCAACATCAGTGTGTGACCTCACCAATGACCTTTTGGAAGAAAGGTCAGAAATTCCTAGAAACACTCCTCAACCTTGTAGGCAGCCTTTCTAGAAGGCTTTTTGATACGAAGTAAAAAGAACAGGTGCTTAAATACCCCTTGGGTGAGTTATGGCACGTGCCTGCCCTGATTAAGATGCAGTCAGCCTAGTTTGAATAGGATTGTGCAATCTGCAATGAGGCATAGCTCATCGCTGCCTCATCTCTACGCTGCAATTGAATGTGAAATACACTAAATACAGCTATTTTTGAGGATAAAAATTATGGAAATCGTACATGGAAATTACAATTTAAAATTTTTTTTTCAACATTGGTATACATTTTGAGATGGCAGGGGGCAGTGATGACCCCCCCCCTTGCATTGAGGTGTTCTCCCTACCATGACAAAGGTGGATAAAGGTGGAAAGATTTCATGTAATCCATGGACACCAGTGAAGATCACAAATCATTGAAGGAAAAAGGTTCAGAGCTCTGTCTAGTGGGTCTAGATGACCCAACTCCCAATGGTAAAGTGCCTAGGATAGCACAAGGGTTAAAATCATAACCTATTCAAATCAGTAACTTGGCACTTGTATTCCCTCATTTTCTACCCCTCTCTCTTTTTTATTTTCTCCTACCCCCTTATTTTTTCTTTCTTTTTCACACTTTTCACCTCTCTCTTCCCTCTGTAAAACAAGGAAAATATATATTTAAAAAATGTAAAACAATAAAAATCAAACAAAAAAGGGGCAAATCACGAGATGCAGAACCCTTTATTGTAACAGTAAAACCTCTCATTTGTCGCTCAGTTGTTGGACAGAAATGGGAAATCTATCATCAATCTTTCATCGACCTATAGTCTTCAAAGGACTGCAGGCTGCTTTAGAGGTTTTTGTCATTTTTCTAGTCTTTATGGGCTCCAAAGAATAGTTTCCCCTCAGGTTAAGGCTAAGATTGGACTACATAGTCCACATAGGTTTAGTCTGATGTCCAGGAAGCTACACCTGGACATGCATGTGGTCTGTATGTGGTCTCTGTGGTCAAGGAGACATGCAAATATAAGCAAACCTCGAAGGCGTAGGGAACAGCCAATAAAAAAACCTTCCTGCCAACATGCAAAGACTGGCTGGTTTCCTTTACTTTGGACTAACTAATGTCGTATTGATCACTGTGTTGCTCTGCGTTTCACCAAGGTACGTAAAATATCTTTTCAGAGATTTGACCAATTACTTTTGGTATTATTCTTAGTACTGAAATTATATCCTTTGCAACCGCTAATTTATACAAAGGGATGGTTAGAAGTTCATATATGTGGAATTAAATTATGGAATACCCTGGGGAACCAATAATAATAATAATAATTTACCATCAAACCTAAAAATAAACTGTTCCTAAAATACAAGATAGACAAACAAAAATGATGAAATGTTAAATTATCCTTTGTAAACTGTTGTTCATAGAAAAAGAGAAAAAAATTATTTTGTAGAATATTATTGAACAATATGTCAAAAAATAGATAAAGGTATAGGCTTAAACAAGAATTGTTTTCTGCCTATCCCCATTTCAAACAGGAATTGTTTTAAGCTCAGTCTAACAGAAACCTTTTGTTATCTTTTTTAAGCATTGAAGAAGGTGATTGGATTGATTATTTTGTATTGTTTTACATGTTTGAAATCAATCCAAATCTGAATTAATAAAATTATTCTTTTAAAAACAAATGCCTTCTATTCTAGAAGGGAAGAAAAAAAACCAAATGCCTCGTTTCCAATGAGTGGTCTGGTTTGGTCTAGTCCGGTATTTTGAGCGTTTCCATTATAAAATGTATCTACTAAACTGGACCAAACTGGACCAGTTTTTGGCCCCTGATAGTTGTAGGTCCATAGAAAAATGGATCGGATCAGTTAGGAGGGAGGTACTGTTGAAAACCATTGATTGGCTAAAGATCATTATGACAAAAGAACGTTTCAAGAAAGCGACTGTATTCCTCTTCGGCGCCCGCAATCTTCTCTCAGGCTGTATTCAGACAGGACACATTTGATACGCTTTCAGTGAACAGAAGGTCGTTTTCCCCAGATAATCTGGACTCTGAGAGCATCTTTAGGGGTGTTTCTTTGGTTAGTTCCCAATTAGACTGAGCCTTGGTTCACTCTGACATTCCTCTGTCCTCGGAGCAGAAGAACTGAACCAAAACGGCCACCGTAGCCGGTGGTCATGTGATGTAAACAGAGCCGTGGACAAATATAAAGCAATGGTTGTCATTTTATCAAACAGAAAAAATGTCAGGCTTTTTTTCTGTTTGAATGTTTATTTTAACATCTGAAAACACTTCTTACGCGCTTTTCTGACGCGCTCACGTCATCCTAAAAGCTACCTTGTGGTTCCTTAACAGACAACTCATTGACATGTGGTTGGTTGAATGCAGGCTCATCACAACAACTTTTAACATGACACACATTGCTTCTCACTGTTTTCCCGGCAATCTATATGTCATAAACACTCATCAGCGTACCTTCATAGCTGACCTCTTAGCACTGCAGCTGCTAACATCCTCTGAGTTAAAGCTCACACGCCACGTCGCCTTACCAGCAACCGCCTTGCAGCACGAACCGCTGTACCAAAGTAACAAGTAAAAAGTGTTGTTCCCAACATTTAAAACTGGTAATCAACATTTTAATTAGTTAACCGTCCCAATAAAACCGTCTGTCTTTCTCTTGTTGCTTTGACCTGCTCTCATAGTTCCTGGCCAATGACAGAAAAGCTCTTAAGTCACGTGGTTTTGTTTACAAGCTTTGGTCTGGAACAGAATGGTCCACTTGATGGCAGACTGAATACAGACCAAAGGTTCAGGACTCGATCCGGACCAAATGAAGCAGACTCAATCTGGAACACAGGTTTTTTCCAGTCTGAATACACCCTCAAACAACATCAAATGCCTTGCTTATACGAAGAATCAAAAGCCAAGCAGGAAAAAATGAGCTGCTGGATGACATCCATTGTCGCTGTTAGCTTCATCCTGAATGTGCCGTGACCGTCCAACTTTGAGTGGAAACGCTCACCTGAATTGCCTAAACCGGACTGGACTGGACTGGACCGGACCGGACCGGACACTACCTTACTGCTCAGTGGAAACGGGGCTTAACAGTTCCATATCCACATTATTTAGTTTTTACTTCACTTTTGAAATCTTCTAAAAGTAGAATGCTTTTTAACTGCAAAACTCTTGACTGTTTCTTTTCCATGTGTAAATGTAACCTAGGTACCCCCCCCCCTCGCTTTTTCAATCAGGACAGGCTCATTCAAACTGTATGCAAATAGACTGAGAATTCCCTGGGAACACCGCAGATGGCTTTATCCCCCAGGCAACTCCTCCACCGCAGTTTGTTTGATGATGACTCAACAGAAGACACGCCCAGAACCTCAGCCTGTTTTTTCATGAAACCTGCAGAGGAGAGAGTGCAACAGTCACATCCTCACAAGATGTAAGATCATGTGGCATCGCCATCCAACTGGTAAGGCTTTTTCCTGTTGAATGGGAGTCCTTGTTTTCTCTGAATTCAAACTAAACATGTTGAGCCATCAGTGGGATCTGTTCTTAATCCAATAGGATTTCAGAGAATCAAATGAAAGCATGTGACCCTTATTAGAAACCTTAGAGATTATTGGATAGAGTATTTGTACATTATATAACTCAAGTAAAAATACAGTCGTGGTCAAAAGTTTTCAGAATGACATAAATGTTGGAAATAGGAAATGTTGCTGCTTAAGCTTTTATAATAGAAATTTGCATAAACTATAGAATGTTCAGAAGAGGGATCAGATGAATGGCATAGTCCTTCTTTGCCATGAAAATGAACTTCATTCAGAAAATCTTTCCCCTGCATTTCATTGGTGTCATTAAAGGACCTGCTGATCATTTCAGTCATCGTCTTATTGAATCAGGTGAGAATGTTGACGAGCACAAAGCTGGAGATCATTCTGTCAGGCTGGTTGGGTTAGAATGGCAGACTCGACATCTTAATAGGAGGGTGATGCTTGACATCATTGTTCTTCCATTGGTGACCTGCCAAGAAACGCGTGCAGCCAATCATTGCGTATTGTGGATAAAAATGACTTCACGGGAAAGGATGTTGTAGCAACTAAGATTGCACCTAAGTCAACAATTGATAGGATCATCAAGAACTTCCAGGACAGAAGTTCAATTTTTGTTTAGATGGCTTCAGGGCATCCAAGAAAGTCCAGCAAGCACCAAGATGGTGGATCAGAGGTCCATCAGTGCAGAACTACTCAGGAACGGAAGCAGGCAGGTGTGGGCGCATCTGCATCACACCAAAAGATACTCAAACATCTGGACAGAGCATCCTTCTGGTGTCTAAGTCATTCATATTCACAATAAACACCTTCATTTCAGTTGTGTGCAGCATAAAATTAATTTTAATCATCATTAGAAAATCTTGCTTTTATACCCTTCCATTGAGGTGTTCTCCCTACCATGACAAAGGTGGATAAAGGTGGAAAGATTTCATGTAATCCGTGGACACCAGTGAAGATCACAAATCATTGAAGAAAAAAGGTTCAGAGCACTGTCTAGTGGGTCTAGATGACCCAACTCCCAATGTTAAAGTGCCTAGGATAGCACAAGGGTTACGGGGTCATCTTCAGGTCTTTTATTCTTTTATATTTAAGAAGAATGCACAACCCAGAATGAGCCGTTTCATTTCAGTTCTGTTCTGAGGAATACCCTGTGGAATCTCTGCTTGTTGGTATGATGGACAAGCTCAACCTGTGGAGTGATGACCCAGAAGAGTTTCTCCTGGACCTCGGTTTTGGCTATGATGAACCAGACCTTTCTGGACGCATCCCAACTCGATTCCTTCACTATCAGTCGAAGGCAAGAGGAATAACCGTCCAGGTTTTTCTGGATGCCCAAAAGAACCGACTGGACTTGGAAAATCCAGACGTTGGTAGTAAGTGTACATTTTAGCACCCGTCAGTAGTTAAGAGGGATCAGGTAACATTAGGTAGGAAGTTTCATTCAAATTATTGAACACTTGTTGCTGCTAACACAACAGGTGCTGACCTGTGGTTCCTGCAGTGACCTGTTGACAGATCAACCACTTTCTTTCGTTGTCGAGTTAACAGAACCACTGCACCCTGTTTCACACACTGGACTCCATCTCCAAAGATGGGTCTGAATTTCTGCTACGAACTTTGAAAACTAAAAAAACAAACAAAAAGTCTTCGATTCTTTCTTTACTAGTGTAATTTTAGAATGAAATGAAAAAAGTCAATGAGAAGAGAAGCTTTGCCATTGTTGCACTTCTAGGCACAACATATTGCAAATAAAAATAAAATCCAACAAATACGTAATTAAAGAGCACTATGCACTTTATTACCAATGTGCTTTCTAGGGTACTACATGCTCACCTTAAAATAGACCAAGGTGTTATCATCGTGTGGGTTTTTTGTGTTGCTTGCCTAACTCTTATCCTTTTACCTTTACACAGATCGTTTCAAACAGCTTCAAGTTCTTCAGGAGGTGACTACCACATTTTCAGGTTTAATAGGTCAATCTTTTCAAACACCACTGGACAAGCGACTGCCTCCTGATGTCCAAGAAAGAAAGAGAAAGATGGCCATCCTGTTTAGACGAGCATCAAAGAAATCCCTTGGCCATGCCCAAAGCCAGAAACATCACATGTCAAGTGGACTGGCTGGAAATTCCCCTCCTTGCTCTGAACCTGAACCTCTGCAGGACTCGGGTATCACGAGGCACACGGAAATGCCCTTAATGAGAGTCAAACCTTTGTGTCTAGAGAATGGGTGTCTGGGTTCTGTGGCAGCCAATCAAGAAGGCGATTCAGACTTTGATACACAGGAGAATTTATCAGCAAAAGAGATAGCAATTAAACATCCATCTCTGGAAGAAGGTTTCCCAAAAACAGGAAGCAAGAGCAGCCCTGGGCAAATCTGGACACCAAAAGGAATGACTGAGGTAAGCAGGACTACCGCGGACAGGTACACTTAGATATTACCATTAGAAAACTGTAGATGTTTTTCTTCTCTGGGGATGGCTCAATGAAATAATTAGAGATTAATTATTGTGTAGTGATGGCAAAGTCTAAAGCCTTATTGAATCAGTGACAACATGTAGTTCTGAAAATATATCTGTTATTATCAACCAGTCCAGCCCAGGACAACAATTCATGCAGACATATTTGTGCACGGGCAACTGCACAAATATGTATTTCAGTAGCTTGGGTAGGTTTCAGTCCCTGAGATCCTGAATGGAAAAAACATGGTTTGAAAAGTGGATGGATGGATGTTCAGATGGGTGGTGAGTGAATGTAAGTACGACATGGTGGAGGTCTGAAACTTTGACACAAAGCAAAGGCTTCTGACTGACAAACCTGTCGAGCTTTAACAATGTAATGAACTCCAGGAAAAGTCTTCATTTTTTAAACCTACTTTACGCTCTCATTTCAGACTCTGTCAGACTCACCAAGATGGACCTTTGCAACCAAAACTGATGTGAAGCCTGGATCCTCAACCCCCACCATCCGTTCTTTGGCAACCAATACACCTGATGTTGGTCAACATATCCCTCTCTCTCCGCACCCTTTCATAGGCATGGACCCTTCCCCATCACCTCCCATAATGATTCATCCAGAAGCCGCCTTTATAATTTTGAACAATAAAACACAGCCCAGTCAAAAGCCGTCCCCCATGTCTTTGCCATCGGTATTGATGAGCAAAGATCTTTCTTCCTTCTTCTCACCAAAACTACAGAAGACAACTCATTCACAGATTCTACCTGATATGGAGTTTGCCACCCTGAACTCATTTTCTATCAGCAAACAGATCACTTCTTTCATGATAGAAGAGTCCAAAGCTCTGGACTCAAATCTTCCATCTAAAAGCTTTTGTAGCGATACTCAATACTTGTCCCTCTCTGGTCCCTCTGCCTCTGAACCCCTTCCACCTCAGCCATCAGCTGAACACAGTCAACTTTCCTCTTCTGACACTGTCACACTGCATCAATCTGACTTCTTGGTGGGTCAGTGCCTCATAAAGGGAGCTGAGATATCTGCATGCAAAAACACAAACCCTGGTTTAGTACTACATCCAGCTCCCTCTGCCTCTCTGGGTTTACACCCCCCATCTTCCTCAATAACCTACAGCAGTTCACGCAGCAGTGAAACAAACGGTGAAGATGCAACTTTTTCAGGTTCTGAGAAAGTTCCTGTAACAGATGCTGATCATGAAGCAACTTTATCTGAGTACTCTGATAATGAAGATAGACTTCCTGCAATCCTGCTTTCTCTTGAAGTCCCTTGTCAACTTGCTTTGTCATGCAACTCACACAATCAACAGGACACTCTGATAGGTTCAGTTGATGCAAGACTTTCAAAAATAGCTAAACCATCCCAACAACAAGAAGCAAAACCTCCTCAAAATGACATAACAAGCTTAGCTCCAGCCCCACATATCCAGAACTGTACTTTTTTGGATGTGGACAACATTCTGCAATGGAACATGAACCAAGCGATGGTAAACAGGGACTCAGCTTACATGTCAGACATGGACAGCTCTGGATACACATCAAAAGAAGCTTTTGTCCAAACAGAAACTGACCAGAAGTCTACTATTCACACTGTCAGTGATGATCATTCATCATTAACCAAGCTGGAGCAACGCCAAGAGCTCCTTCAATCAGGAGCTATGAGCAAACAAAACAAGTTCATCCGATATTTTGATGCATGTGAGCAGCAGGTAGGCCATAAAACTGAGGTCCAACCCCACGGACTCATGGCTGAATGCCTTGGTGGGGTGCAGGAAACTTCAGTGGACGTTTCAGATGGTGAAAATGAGGATGCAGACTTTTTCCAACAACTTAATGCTGAGAGCAAAGTCTATTGGGCCGAACCCGCCCAGATAACCATTTCAGCAGAAGAGTTCAACACTTTTCAAGACTCTGATGCCTTAGTTTCGTCTGAAGACACAGTTTCTCTTTCAATACTGTCATCCTCAACTGTATCTGGACATGATGAAACATCAGGACAGGGAGGTATGCACTCAGATCCATATTTGTCCATGCCTAAATCGCGCTCCTCCCTTTGTGCTGCCACAGAGAAGTCCTCCAATCCCTCTGTTTCTGGTCAAACAGCCCCCTCTCTATCATCTCACATTGTTCACAGGAAAGATGTTCCTCTGTTGACTGAGTCAAAACACACCCATTTTCCGAGTACTCTGACTCTTGACACCTCCACTCCTTTACGTGCTCTTCAGTCATGGAAAAACCTACAAAGTCAGCGCAATGCTCTCACCTGTAAACTACCCCAGAGGGATCTTTATGCGCTGTCAAGTGATGAGAGCCAGAGACCCACCAGACGATCACACAGACCCTCACCGGCTTTCTCTTCAACCACCTCTTTTCCATTGCTCTGTACTGATTTGACATTACACAATTCCACACCTGTCATATTAAGAAATGATGGGGCCACCGAAGATAAAAACTCAAAAACTGCGGACTGGATAAAGACTCCAGGGCCTGGATCAGATGATGATAAACATCAGGAGGAGCACAGGAATGAAACCAAAAGTCAAGACAAACTGGATAAGAAGGCCAACCTGCAGTGCTGCTGTTCCTGTCACCGACCTCAGAACTGCTGCAGGAGGCAATACTTCCATCCACAGCACGTTTCTGTGAGTAATGCAGCACTCCATTCACACTTTTTTATCACCTGGAAGCAGACAAACTCATTATCTGCATTTTCATGCACAAATTGGATTTGCAATAATACATCCTCTAAATGGAAACACCACAATTTCTAAAAGAAAAACGTCCATTAATCGAAAAAAGGTTTTTCCGCTTGGAGGACATGATTTTTGAGGCAGATTGGAATTAGAAAATGTGCCAAACTGCAACGGAAACACTTTTAAAAGTGAAATGCAAACTGTCAGACCCTCATCAGGGCGGAGCCTACATCCTTCATAAATCAGCTAAATCCCGCCTTCTGACACAAAAACAGAAAGACATTATACAAAGCANTGAGCCACAACAAAAAACTGCACCTTTTAGATGACTTTAGTTACTATTACAGCAAAGGCTATATTTGTAACTTAAGCCCATTACAAGAAAGTTACAACTACTTGTTTTAAACAATAAAAGCAACTCTAAAAAATATTTTAATGATATTGAAAATAATAATTATAATAACAATTCACCTTTTTTGAAATGCATTCAGGATACTAAAGATCACAGTAGAAAACAGTAGAAAAGTAACATAATGAAATACAATCTAAGACAAACCAAACTGTACTGTGATTCTGTTGACTGAGTCATGACATGGACTCAGTGAGGAAGAAGAGGGCAGAGAGAGGAAGAGGATTGCTTAAGCATTGAAAAAGCGAAGTCTTATCACTAACAGTCATGAGACAGACTCCCTGTGCAACGCAACAGAGACTCACTGCAGATGGACCAATGTAAGAGTGACCACAAATCCATCGAAATGGAATCACAATCTTCAAAGTAGGTGGATACACA